>CAUYUJ010017271.1:267500-280000 GCA_963575745.1 Prorocentrum cordatum | reverse complement strand
CTCCTTCCTTTTCCTCTCTCGCCCTCCCGCCCCTTTCTCCTCCCTTCCTGCTGCTACTCCTCCCTCCTCCATCTCCTGGTACTCATATGTTTATTTGTGTTGCGCCCTCCTTCCCTTCCTGATTCTCTCCCACACTCCCTCCTTCTCCTGCTCTTCCCCCTGCGTTTACCCCTGTATTCCTGTTCCCCCTCCAGTTCCTTGTCATCTCTCTCTCTCTCTCTCTCTCTCTCTCTCCCCCCATCCTCTGTGCATTTTCCTCGCTCCTCTTCGCTTCACCCTCCCCTGTCCATTAGTTACATTCCTCCCCACCCCTGTCGCCACCCCAGGCTGTCCTCATGCTGCCTCCTTTGTCCTTCCTTCCCCCGCCCTCCCCCTCCCGCCCTTGTCCGCCCTCCCTCGCGCCACGCCGCTGCCGTTTCGGTCTCGCCAGGGTGGTCGCATCTTCCGCTGCCCGTGGGGGAGTTGCGGAGCACCTGGCCCTCTCAGCTCGTGGGGAGTGCAGCTCACCGGGCGGCCGCCGGTGCGCCCGCCCAGCGCCCCGGGGAGCCCCGGGGCGCGCGTGCGGGCCTTGCGGATCGTTCGCGGATGCGGGCCGTGAGGGCGGCAAGTGAGGATGTTGCTCCCTCAGGCCTCCCAGCTATGTTGAGGACCAGCTGTAGGACATGCTTTGACACCACTGCCTTCGCAACTTGCAGTAGTGCACAGCATCCAGCGCGGAGTGGCCAGGGAACGCAACGCGCTCCGCTATCAATTTGTGGGCGTCTCATGCGAAAGCTATCTGGCGCGCGAGAGCTCGGCGGTGATGCCCGGCAGGGCTCGCGAAAGGAGCGGTCCCTTTTCCTACACGGAGCGGCTGCAGGGCCCTAAACGGCAGCCGTCAGCAGCAGTGCAAAAGCAGAAAGGAGGATGGACATTTTTGAATTAGAAAAAAGGGGATGACCGTCGTTTCACAGCCTCAACTCTGTTTCTTCGCAAAGTTGGCCAAAAGGGTGGCGTCAGCAGTCAGTAGTTGTCGTTGTCGTCGTCTTTGCCTTTCTCTTCTCCGCTCGCTCTGCGGCCTTCGTTTTGCTGTCCGGGCCGCAGTCGGGGGAGGCCTGGTCATCGTCCTCCTGTCGGTGGACAGCCCCAGCTCGGGAGCGCGGTCTGCCTTTGCAGAGACGAGGTTTCTGTCGTTCGTGAGCGCGTCGCCTCCGTCGCAAGACAGTGCCCCGTCGGACTCTGAGGTGTCGGGGCTCCGACTGCTGCTTCGAGATCTGTCCCGCTGCACCACAGGGCGAGGCGTCGCTGGCTCTGGACACGGATCACTCGCGTGATCAGATACGTAATTTGGATCAGCAGCTGCAGCCACTGCCCGGCCAGCATGCCTAATTACCACGACGCTGTTCCCAGTCAGCTCTGTCCAGCTTCGCCTTTTTTGTCTGTCTCGGAGCTTTCTGGCGAACATGTGGTGTCCAGTCTCGGAAACGTTTCGACGATAAAAGCATCGTGTTATTATTTGTGTGGTTTGTCAGAGGCCTCGGTATCAACCGCCTTTTTATACGCTTGTCCATACAGGTCGCCTTCTGAATTGCCTGTAGCCCTCTCTGCGCTAAGTCAACTGCTCGTTCAAACTGTCGCTCATGGGGGGTGTCTTGTTTTTGTGTGGAGTTTCTGCATATCCTGGCCGTCCTTGTTCATCATGTTCAGGGCATTGAATGAGGGAGTGCGTTTCGCGCCGCTCACGCGGCGAGCCAGCGGGAGCGCTGCGACCTGTTCTTCGGCTGCGCGCCGTGCCGGAGGCACCAGCGAACACGCCTTCGAAGTGGCACCTGGATGCGGGGGTCGAGCTTTGCTCTCAGCCAAGCGCTGCCCGCACCTGGGCGCCGATTGCAGCCGCCACAGGTGCACGCGCGACCGCCTTTTTCTTCGGCTGGGAAATCCAAGCGCGAAGGTCCAGTTGACGACGCAGCGTTTGCACCTGCTGGGGGGGCCGTGCCAGACTTGATAGGGGCTAGCAGTTTCCCCGGGTTGGCTTTGTCATTTGCGAGAGGGCCAGCACGTTTAAGGAAGTGCTGTATCACAGTGTTTCGGATCCTTGAAACGACCGCTTCGCGAACTTCCTGACACGCTTGAGTAAGATCTTCTTCCGGAGTGTGTGGCGTTGCGGAGTTTTCTTGACCGCGAAGGACCAACTGTCCGTGAGGGGGCCCGTCGCACGGAGGATCAGGCAAATTCAATGTTTGTTGACTGTTGCGCTTCGTGGCAAAATGCAATCCAAAACGGCTTCTGCCGAGAGAACTTCGGCTGCCAGCGTATGCGCGCGCGGACTTGCTTCTTTGATGCCCAGTTGTACGAAGCAGCACGAACGACCGTATTCCTTCCCATTTCTCCTATGAGCGTGACTGCTCTTATCTTCGGAGGAAAGCTTTTGGAAGAAATTCCAACGTAATGCGCGCACATATCTTTGGACATGGGGCCAGGTGCGAGGACAACTGGTGCGTTCTTGAGGCGACGGGCGTTTTTGCTGCAGTGTAGAAACGTATTCATCGTTTTCGATTGTACTTCCAACGCAACAGAAGTCAAGTCGAAGGAGCCGGTCGGGATCGTTTGGTCCGATGCCCAGATGCGTTCGCCGAAGCACTGGCGTAGGGGGCTCGCTCTGCTTCCGTGACCCCAGAAAACAGTTGCCGCAGACGGAGCGGAGGCACATATATCCAATGACATATGATTGCAGTTTCCGGCTTGATTCGGAGTGATGCACGGCAACAGCCACTTATGTGCGCAAGCCACAAAGGACAAGATCACCGTGCCCTCGCGCGACCCATTGCAATGACACGTTTTTAACGAGATTCCAGGAAGAGTCGGTTCCCGCCATCAGAGCGTCGTCTGCGCGAGCACCAACGAACCTTTGACACATGGATCCAATATCGATGGCACGAAACCGCATTCTAGTAGAAGCGACCGCACGTGAAAGAACCATGCCCGTGGTGCCCGGCGCACGCCGTGCAGAGTCCTAACGCGCTTCAGTCGCGACGTGTGTCTCTCCGGCAAGTCAACGCCAGCAGGTTGTCGAGCGAACGCGGGCGAGTCATCCTACATCCTACATGGGGCCTGCAGAGGCGCACTCATAACGCCCCATAAATTTCTGGCTCGAACTGCGTGCGCCCAGCAAGTCAAGGAGGAGAACGAACCGACCGGCGGCGCGACGTCGGGCTCGCAGCCGCATGTTTTTCTGGCCGGGCTCTGAGCAGCCCCGCGCTGCGAGGCGGGCTTTGGGTTCGCCGTCAGTCGCGGCGAGGCGGCGCGGCACTGCGGACGCGCAATCTGGAAGCGGAACTACGCCGATGTTGCCCGCAACTGGGCACGACACGGCGGTCTCGCGTGGAAGTTATTGCGAGTGCTTTCGGGCTTTCACCGCCGCTAGAGCGACGGGAACATACTCCTGCTGTAAATGCGCGACTTCTTGGCAGCGTTTGCAAACGTCCGCATCGCAGGCACTCGCGCCCCATTGCTCTGGCCCTTCGAAGAGAGAGCCGTCAGCATCGCAGTCGGGGGCTGCGAGGAGCTCGTCGGAGTTCGGCAGACTTGGTGATTCGTGCGTGGGCGCTTCTTCTGCCTCGTCGCGCCCCCCCCCTCGCTTTGTCCGGCCAGTCGGAAAAGTATGTTATATATATAAAACAACAGTTGCCGCGTCGTTTTGTTGAATGAAGAGCTGCCGGGTCGGCGGCGGTCGCGCGCGGGGAGGCCATGGGCGCGCCGCTGGCCCGCGCCCCGCGGCAGGGAGGCCCGGGCCCGCAGGTCCGGGGGCGGTCGCGGAGAGGCCGGCGGGGGCGCAGCTGGAGGCCGCGGCGGTTGCGACGAAGCCGTGTCCCCCGAGGCATGTTTCATCTTGTTGTTCATCTTTTGCTGCTCGGGCGCATGGGCGTCCGAGGCCCCCGTGCATTCGCGAGGTCGGGCCCTGCGCCGGCGCGCGGACATGGCGCGCCCATCTCGCGTGCGAGTCTAAACTGTCTGGTGGCGCTCCATGCCCGCCGCAGATGCTTGCTTTTCCAGGCTAGTCCAGACGTCTTGTCTTCAGCGCTTTCGTCTGCGATCCAGTCGGCGATGGCCCCGGCGCCCGGCGCGCCGAGATCGTCGCCGGAGGAGGGGTCTAGCCTGAACGCTGCTCGCGGAGTCTGCAGGGAGGTCCTGGAGCATGGGGGGGTCTGCCTCGTCGACGGCGTCGACCGAGGGGTTGTTCACGAGCGCGAGGAACTCTGGCGAAAACCACATCTTCGAGCTGAGGCGTTCATGGCAGAACAGGCTTGCAGCGCGATGTCCGTGGAGGTGAGCCCCCCGTTGCAAATTTGGTCCATGCGCATCTGCGTCATCGCGCAGAGCGCCATCTCCACCGCCCAGCTGCGTCGCCCAAACAGGCCGTCTGCAGCAGTCGCGCGGGGGGGCGTCCAGGTGGCGCGCGCCATGTAGCTCTGAGTATTGCTCGACCTTTTTGCGGGCGCATTCGCCACCGCCGTCGGTCAGAATCTTGTCTGGCAGGCTTCCGGAAACATATTGCTGGCGAGAAAGCGCGCGCCGCGCGCCGCGGGGCCCCGCTGTCGGGGCTCGCTCTGCAAGGGGAGATTTCGTGAGCAGATCGATCATCTGATGGGGGATCTGGGTCGGGCGCCCGATTTGATTTCGCATGAATCGGCGCGCGCGATCTCGACTGACTTGGCGCTCGTGCCGGGCGCCTTGGGGCGAGGGGCGGCCTCCGAAAAATATTTCATATTCTGCAGTTGCCCGCGCTGCCCGCGACCTTCGCTGCGTTGCTTTTCACGGCAGGGGCGGCTCCCGGGCCCGGCGCGCGAGTAATTTTACGCGTCGAGTGGGCCCCCTTCAGCCCCGCTTTAGCGGCCAATTCGCGCCCGAGCTTGAGGCGGCGAGGCGGCGTCGAGATCTCGAGCGAACCAGGCCCGTCAATCGCAGTGATTGTGTCGCGCGCAAGTTCTTGGCTGGCGAGGCTCGCGGTCGCGGGAGGCGCAGCAGCGCGCGCATCCGGGCGCGCGGAGAGGAATAGGAGCTGGTCGTGCTTGGCGTGGCCCGTCTTCAGCGGCGTCGTCCGCTGCGTCTCTTTCAGAGGAGGCGCGTCTGCATCGGAATCCACTGCGGCGCGCGTATCCGTCGGTCGAGGCCGGGGCATCAAGAAAGGCGTGGATCGTGGGCCAGCGCGTTTTTTTCTGACTGCGTCGAAGTCGGATCTCGAGTGAAGCGTTTGGACAGGCGCGCTCGCTAAACTAACGGCAGTTTTGGAATTGCGCTCGGCGAGGCGACGCATGGTCGAAGACAGATTTCCGGACGCGCGCAGATCAGGAAACTGCGCGGCAATGAGGTGCTTGAGTTGATGGCGCCAGTCTTCAGACACCATGCCTTTCGAGCGGCCGGGATCGGCGATGGCTCCGTGGACGGCGATGTTCGCGTGCAGGCTGTGCTCCATGGCAGACGACGGCGTCGCTGCTTCTGCTTCCTAGGATGCGTGGTTGTCTTCTTTTGGGCCGCCGTCGGTGGCGTTGTCGTCGGAATCGTCCTGCGGCTTTTCAGTTATATTATTTCGGCCTTCGCCGTCGGCGTCGTCTCCGTCGCTGTCGTCTTCGTCGTCGTCGTCGTGGCCACGGTCGACATCGCCATCGCCGATGCGCAGGGTCTCGCGCGCGCGGCGCGTGGAGCGGCGGGTCGACCAAGTCGACGGGCTGGCGCGCAAAGCGTGCGACCCCGCGCTCGCGGGGCAAGCGCGCGCGCGACGCCGCCGCGCGGCCGCGGCAGTTGGCGCGCGCCGAGCGGCGCGCGCTGCCCTCGATCGAAGCGAGCTGCCCAGAACGGGCCCGTGCCGGCGCGCGCGCCGCGCAAGTCGCCCCTTCAGCGGCCGGGGCGACCGGGCGCGCTGGCCCGGACGGAACGCTGGGCGACAGGCTTCGCGCTCTTCCAGCCCGGCGACCAGGGGGGCCCAGGTGCGCGGGCCCGGGCGGAGCTCTGGGCGACGCGCGCATCCCATTCCAGCTTCCCTGGCATGTCCGGGCATCGGCAGTGTCTAGATGCGCGCCGAGGTTGCTGAGTTGGTGTTGGGGCAGTTCAGCGTGCGATATCAGGAATCAGGCTGTGCGATGTGGCAAATTTGTTCACCGCGACGAATCTGTCGCCCTCAACTCGCTGATGGGCCTCATGCTCTCGGATGCGTAATCCGGCGGCTGTCCGCCATTCGGGGTGCGCTTTAGCCGAGGCGAGAGGCGCGGCAGCTTTGCCGCGTCGCGTTTGGTTCCGTTCTCCTGTTGCATGAAGGGCAACGAGTACTTGGGGCCCAGGGGGGCCAGTCGCTCCAGAGTTGTTCTTTGGACTCGTAGACAACCGAGCCATTTCGAAGATCCTTGCCGATCCATGGGCCGGTTTACCAAAAACCTTTGCTTTTAATGCGTTGGCCCATGCGCCCCGGCGTCAGCTCTGTGGACGGCGCCCTCGCGCTGCTTGGGCCTCCTAGGACCCGCAGTTCTGTTAGGGGCCAGCTATAGTCAGGAGGGGAAAAAACGCACAGACACAATTAATCCTCGATTCCCCAGAAAATATAGGAAAATATGGGAAGTGGGAGGAAGACAAAAACCCGTAAACTATGGGAAAATATGGGGATGGATTATATTTGTGTGTATTTATTTGTGTGTCCTTGGGCCCCTTCATATAGGACTGACGCCGCTTCCTTCGAAATTCGCAGTGGCCATGGCAGCCGGCGCGGATTGGCCAGGGGGCGCGACGCGCCCGGCCACCAATTTCAGGATGTCTCACGCGAAAGCCATCCGGCGCGAGAGCTCGGCGGCGATGCCCAGCGGGGCTCGCGAAGGGAGCGGCCCGTTGCCCCTGTGCGGAGCGGCTCAAAGGCCTATGAGCGGCAGCGGTCGGCAGCAGTGCGACAGCAAGAGGCACGATGAACATAATTTGGACATGCGATGTAGCCGTTTCCCGGTAAGGAGGGGGCCGCGGAGCGCCCGGTTGCGGCGCTTGCTTCGCCAGGGGAAAAACGTCCAGCCGTTTTAGGTCTCAGGCAGGCGCTCGAGCGGACCGTCGCTGCCCTGGAGTAGCGACGTGGCCAGCAGGCAGCCCAGCTCCACGCGTGGGGGTGGCGGCCCGTGCCGCTCCCGCGGACCAAGCTGCGCCCGCCTGAGCAGTCCACGCCAGCTCCGCCTCGAGGGGCAGCGGCAGCAGCGCTCATCGAACCCGCCGCCGCCGTTAGCGGCAACTTACAGGAGTTGTGGCACGCCTGGGCTGGGTGCGGGCGCCAGGCTGGCTTTAGCGTCTGCGCCAGATCTTCGAGATGCCAAGGGTGAAGATGAGAGAAACGATGCGTTCATATCGAAAGGCAACCGTTGCCAGTTGCCTGGCGCCCCAGCCATTGAACGTAGTCATCCGTTTGATGACGCGGGTTCAATTCGGCGCCTGGTAGACCGAATCAAGCATCCAACTCTATAATTAGCGTGATGGGCCACAGGCTCAAGACGGGCCAGGGGCGACGCGATTGTATGAGATCGCACGAGGCCACGTGGAGTACAGGCTGGCGCTGTCGGCGCCCGAGAGCATCCCGCTAAACGTGCCCGTTCGCTCCCACCATCACATCGCGTAGCTAGCGTTGTTGCCAAGGGTCAGAGCGTGCCCGCTCGCCCGCAGCGCATATCGCGGCCTGCAGTCATCGCGCTGCCAGCCCAGCCTGGAGCGCGGCACCCCTTCGCAGGGCGCCGCGGCATGCGTGTGGGGGTCGTGGTCCTGGTCGTCCCCGCCTCACCCTTCTTGTCATTGTTGTCCCCATCCTGAGAGGTTGGAGAGCAAGACCATCGCTGACGAGGTGTGTGCGAAGGCGATGAGTTTGACATCGCCGCTGATGCACCCGGAGTCGTTCCCATCCCTCCCTCGTCCCTCGTCGTCGTCGTCGTCCTCCTCCTCGTTCTCCTCGTCGTCTTGTGTCTTGACCCCACCAACCGACAACGCAAGGCAACCGATAATTATCAGGGCTCCTTTGGGGGCACTTCGCGATTCGCGGCCCTCCCAGTGGGAATGAGCTCGAAGCTGGTCCCTGGACCCCTCCTGGGCGGCGTCCTGGCCAGCCACTCCGAGCCACGCCAAGCCGCGGCGGAGACGAGGCACTCCGGGAGCTCTCCCGCATCCCCCCCGGAAGCTTTTTTTTCAGGTCGCATGGGCTCCGGGCCCGTTCGCCCCCGCGCCCCCCCGCGGAGGCCTCATGGAGGCCCTCCGCGCGCACCAGCGCGGGGTCCGGGAGCCGCAGCTGAGACAGGCCGCCGTTTTGGGGCTGGGCGTGCTGCTGCTGCCGCGGCGCCACCGCCGCCTCGGGCTCGGAGGGAAGAGGGCCGCCTGCACCTACAAGCCTCGTGAAAAAGATCCAGAAATGGCAGTTGACGTCCTGGAGCACCATGCTACTCGGGCACCTGCCAGAAAGCGCGCTCGTCAATGCTGAGCGGGTGGGGTCGGCTTTTGGACAGCACCGCGTCCGAGTCAACAGGGATCCGTCCGCACTGGAGTTGCGCTGACCCCACAATCACCGAATTCAGAAGTCTTCGGTTTATTTTCGACGAGGCTTGTAAGAGCGACCCTTCGCTGGAGTGACCAGTGGTGCGCGGTTTTCGCGGAGCGCGGAGGAGGCCACGCCCAGGCACGCCGGCCGCTACCGCCGCACCTCGCGCAACGGTCGGCAAGTCGCGCGCCAGAGGTCACTGTTGCCAGGGTCGCTCCTGCGAGTCGCCGAGAAGAGGCGACACCAGCACTGTTCCACCAGCACGGCCAACCTGGCGAGGAGGTCCGCGATGCCTGCCGTCGAGAGCGCAGCACAGCATAAACGTGCGTTCTCGGAGGGCCGCGCGGATTTTTGTGGGGGTCGGCGCCCAAGCCTCGCTTTCCCCGCACCCCGTTCCCTGGCTCGCGGACCGCGCCAGGAGCGTTGCCAAAGGCGCCGCGTTAATTATTGGGACGGGGGGGTCCAGGAGTCCAGCTGGTGGGCCCAAGAAGTCTGCGCGGACCTCCGAATGTTATCCAAGCATTTTCGGTACGATCGAAACAAACACGTAGAAAAGGCTGGGTACAAAGGCAGTGCCTTCCATGTTCATTCTGAACAGGGCTCGTTGTCGGTATCGCCGCGGACGTTGTCCATTTGAGACACGCGTTCGCCTGCCCAACAGCGGTGGGTGCCGGTTTGGGCAAAGCTTTCCATCGGCATCATACCCGTCTTTGCCGTGATCATGTCCAGCGTCTAGTTGCACTGCGGTTTTGTTGCGGCTCTACATCTTCCACGGGGTGGAGATCGGAGATGCCGTGCGCTACCGCGAGGGGAGGGGGAGGGAGGGGGAGGGAGGGGGAGGGAGGAGGAGGGAGGAGGAGGGAGGAGGAGGGAGGAGGAGGGAGGAGGACCCCTCGTGTGGCAGCCGTGGGTGTCGATCGCTCCTGCGCTCCTCGGCGCCCTCCTCCCCTCGTGGGCGGCACGCGTACCCATTGTCCGCGGCCTCGCGGGCTGGGCCCCTGGGCCGCGACCCCGCGGATGCGCTTGGCATCGCTCGGGCGTGTGCGTTTTTTCTTTCGGCGAGGACCTTCTAGGAGCATCCTTTATCATTTGGCGAAAAAGCCACGCACGAAACCGAAAAAAACACAGGGAATGGACGTCCGAGCGATGGCCAGTGCGGGGCGTTTGCTCGCGGAGGCCCCGCGCGGAATGTGCCCGCGCGACCGCGCAGCCGCGGGATCGCGCCCTGGAGTCCAGACCGCGAGATGTTGGGGGTACCCCACCTGCCCCAGCCGAGGAGGAGGAGGAGGAAGAGGAGGAGGAGGAGGAAGAGGAGGAGGAGGAGGAGGAGGAGGGGGAGGAGGTGGAGGTGGAGGAGGAGGAGGGGGAGGAGTAGATGGAGGAGGAGGAGGTGGAGGAGGAGGAGGAGGAAGAGGAGGAGGAGGAGGTGTTGGACGGGGTGTCGGAATGGCGTTGGGCGGGGTTACGGGCTCCAGGGGCGGGGGTCGATGCGAACGGGAGCCAGCCAGGGCGCCAGATCCTGCAGGATCCTGCAGAGCCAGGGGTGCATGGACCTGGGCTCGCGCGCAGGATCCTGCAGGATCGCGCAGGATTTTGCCGGATCCCGCAAGGCCTGTCTGACCCGCTGCTCGGTTCAGGATGGGCTTGGCCAGGGAGCCGTGGATATGTACAGATTTCGTCGCCCTCTATAACAGAACAGCATGTTCTTGCTTCGCGACTCGAGGGCCCCCCCCCCGCGCGCGCCGCGCACGCCCGCGCGCCCGGCACCGCGGGGGGGGGGGGGGGGGGGCGCGGTGCGCAGAGTGGGGCGACCCTGGGGGCACCGTGGGCAGAGCACTGCCTGTCGGGGCTCCTGTTTTCCTCCTCTCTTTCCTCCTCCTCCTCTCCTCTCCCTCCTCCTCCTCCTCCCCTCCTCCTCTTAGCCTCCTCCTCATCCTCCACCTCCTCCCCCTCCTCCTCCTCCTCCTCCTCCTCCTCCTCATTAGCCTCCTCCTCATCCTCCACCTCCTCCCCCCCTCCTCCTCATTGGCCTCCTCCTCCTCCTCCTCCTCCTCCTCCTCCTCCTCCTCCACCCCAACCTCAGCCTTCTCCTCCTACTGGGCTGGCAGGGGGCAGGCCCGCGGTCCCCGCGCCAAGTCGCCCAGCAAAAGACCTACCAGCCCAGCGCGCGCCTCAAGGGGTCGTTGGGCGCGCAGCTGTCGCTGGGACGAGCGTTCGTCGGCCCCGGGGCTGTCAAACCACGGTGCCCACGGACCTCAGCGCCCACAGGCCCGCCTCGGTCAGGCTCAAGCAGGCCTGCTCGGACATCTTTGCGAATATCACTGGGGCTGATCCGAGAGCCCCGGGTAGTGGGAAACGCTTGCGACACGCTGTTCCCGACTGACTGATCCAGAGCAGGCGCACGATCGGATGCGTGTAATTGAAATCCAGCGGCGAACCCGGGGGGATGTGAGAAGGAAACGGGTGAGATCGGGCGGTACTGAGAGAGCAAAGGGGCACTGCAGTGAAGTCGGGCTTGTCCCTCTGCAGGGGGGATCTTCCAAAACAGTCAAAAGATAGTCCGGGGACGATTTTTTTGGTTATTGTTTGACCATGTGGGGGTATTTTTGGAGTATTGCTTTCGCCCAAAATCCCCTGTAGGGGGACAGGCCCGACCTAACACTGCACAGAAGAAGAGGATAATTTCCTTTCTGAAAGGGGGAGAGAGGGGAGAGGAAACGGGCGGGACGGGAGCCCACGCGACAGGACCGGATAGAGCAGCAGGCTCGCAAGTGGCAGGGGCCTCAGGACGAGGACAAATCCGTTCCAGGGCGCTCCTGAACGCTCTGGGAAGGCCGCAGCGCCCGAGACAACCTCCAGAGCCGCCGGATCTCAGAGACTCTCGATGCATCCTCACCCGGTGTTGTCCTCTTCCTGACTTCGTCTTGGGGGGGGTTGGAGCCGTCTGGGGGTCTCTGGTGGCATCCCTCGTTCCAGCCATCAGGGAGGGCGGGCGGGTTCGGGCTTCTGGGTCAGGGGAGATTTGTTTTGCCTTCTTCCGCCTCCGGGTGCAGCTTCTGGGCCCTGGGGCCGTGAAGAAAGGATCCGCGGCGAAACATTGCACCAGATAGACCCCAGGAGAGGTCGGGGGACCGACCTTGAGCGGATGTGGCCTCACCCCCCCCCCTTCTTGACAGATCTCCTGGGCCCCAGCCAGTTCGGACCCCGGAGTTATTGCTGGGGGGGGGGAGTGCCTGTGAGGCTGCGCCGGGCCATGCCTCTCTGACGCCCTCACGCGCCCGAGCTTGGCATCGATCGGACGTGTGCGTTTTTTCTCAGCGAGGACTATCGAGGAGTATCTTGGGTCATCGTGCGAGGGATACACGCGCGAGGCCAACAAATGCAGGGGGAATGGACGTCCGAGCGATGGCGAGAGGAAAGCCTTCCTCGCAGGCCTCGAGAGAAGGGAGGCGCCCCCTCTCCCAGGAGGCCCCGCTGCCCTAGCCTCGAGGGGCGCTTCCCCCCCCCCACCTCTTGTGCGCGCCGCCGCGCCGCAGACTGGAAACGTCAGGGTGTCCGATTGGTGTGGTCCAGAGGGATGAGAACTGCCTGAACATACGCTTAAGACGGGCCTGTCCCCCTACAGGGGGATTTTGAACGAAAAATAAAAAGTACCCCAAACATACCTCCAAAAGGTCAAACAATACTCAAAAAATAGTCCCCCGACTATTTAAAGACTATTTGTTGATTCTTTTGTGTCTTTTATTCCGTCGACAATCCCCCTGTAGGGGGACAGGCCCGACTTGAACATACGCTTTCGGGGGTCCGCGCGGATTTGGGATCGGCGCTGGACCGCCCTGGCAGCGCCTCCGGCGCCACCACCTGGAGCGCTCCGCGCGCCAGGACCGGGGTCCAGCGCCGATCTGCCCGGCACTTCGCACGCGGATGTTTGCGTGGTTCGCCTCGTGGCGCACGCGCGCCGAGCTGGCCCCTCCCCTGT
>CAUYUJ010017271.1:247500-262500 GCA_963575745.1 Prorocentrum cordatum | reverse complement strand
CCGCAGCCGCGGCAGGTCAAGGAGTGCGTGGGCACGGCGGGGTTTGGCTCCAAGTCCAGAAGCAGCTGGCTTGGAAGGGAGTAATCGATTGCGGCCAGGAACGAGCACCATGGACGGCAGTGACGGTTCGCACAAAGGGCATGGAAGTCATTTTCGTAGCGATGTACTTGGCAGTTGGCGCGGGCCTGGCAGGACCGAACATCGACGCGATCAATGGCATGGCCTCGTACGTGCGGGCCAAAGGCTTGCCCTGCATCATCATGGTGGATTGGAATATGACAGAGGCAGAGATGGCAGGTTTAAACCTGCCCACTTTTCTCAGTGGAGTATGGCGACGACCAGACGACCCACAACCATGAGGCCACAGAGTAATCGACTACTGCCTGGCGTCGGAGAAGATCAGCGGCCTGATCAAACTGTCATGGGACATGGTGTGGCCATGGGCAGCGCCGCACTACGGCATTGTGGGGGGGCTGCTCTGCGCGCCAGATTTTGTCATGCAGAGGATCCTGGTTCAACCGACGCCAGTGTTGGACGCCGACGGACCAGACCGCCCTTGGAGCTACCACCTGCAGAGCGCGCAGGACAGGGTAGCCAAGGGCATGGAGCACCCGCAGCTGCGGGACAAGGCATTGGACTCAGTCGACTGCGCGTACATGGAGTTCGCGCTGGCGGCGGAGGACTTGCTGCTCAGCAGGCAGCCCGACAGACGGCCCGCGGCCGACGCGTACAGAGGTTTTTACCCTGAATCATGCCTAGTGCCCCTGATAGCCACGAAGCCCACAGGGTGGTTGGCGCAAACTGTCTCGCTCTCTCACTGGTCTGGCCTGCAGGCGCGTTTGCACGCCCTGCTAGGCCTGAGGACGCGGGCGAGGGGGCCCAGTTGGATGGCGGGGGCTTTGGAGGCGATCGCGATCACAGTAGGAGATTTGCGCACGCGGCCAGCAGATTTAAAAAATGAGTCAGACAAGCATTTAATCAGCAAGCTCCATGGGGATTTGGGCATCCTCGGGGGCCTCGGGGAGGCGCAACTGAAGGTCTGGTCCCAGAGGGTCGATGCAGCTGTGCGTCGCCTTGGGTCCCATTTCCTCCAGGAGAGCTCACGATGTTTCAAGGGCTGGGTGCAGGCCAGCTTAAAGAAAGGAGCAGGAGCGGTCCACCGCCGCACCAAGCCCCGGGGAACCCCAGAGCGAGATTTGTCTAGGATTCAGGACCAGCGTGGACACACAATCTCGGACCCGCTCCAGAATATCCAAGCCAAAGGAGAATATTGGCTTCATTTTTGGTGGAAAGGGAAAGGGCCACCAAAAGAGCAGGCTTGGTGGAAGGACTTTCGCCGAGCCGCCAAGAAACATAGCCCGACCCTGGACCCCATAACATGCGACGAGGTAAGCGAGGGACTCAAGTGTTTTCGGCCAGTCATAGGAATGGGAGCGGATCGCACCAACCCCCGATGGTGGCGAGAGCTCCCGCAGGAAGGCCTCCTCCACCTCACTTTCCCCCTCAACCTCGCGGAGAGAAACCGTTGCTGGCCAGAGCAGGTTTTAGTCAACATAGTGCAGTTAATGTATAAGGCCGCGGGGGCAGACAGGCCGATAACTTTAACTCAAGCGCCATGCAGAGTATGGTCGCGCATTCGCAGATGGCATGTAGCAGACTGGTCGGAAAAAAGCATGTGCAGTTCTGGGATAAAGCAGTAGCGGGATCCAGCTGTCTAAGAGCGGCCCTCCTCAGGCAGACTAGGTTGGAGGTCGCCTCTCTGCAGGGTTTTGCCTGGTGCAAGGTGTTGTGGGATTTGGAGAAATTCTACGACGCCCTAGATCCCGAACAACTCTGGCAGGTAGGTGCAGCAGTCGGGTACCCGCTGACCCACTTGTTCCTCGGCCTCAGCCTCCAGTTTGGGCCCCGTAGATGCCAAGGGAATGGGGTGGTCTCGGATCCCTTGCGGGCTTTCAGAGGCATCTTGGCAGGGTGTTCCCAGAGTGTCGACATCTCGCGTCTGGCCTTGTGGCAGATGCTCAGTGAGATGCAGGCATCTTTTAGGCCAGTAGAAGTCCAGAGCTGGATGGATGACATCACGCAGTCCGCCAGAGGTAAAGAGAGCGTTGTAGTGGAATGCACGACAGCCGCAGTGAAGTTTTTTTGTTCAGCGCTGCGCCTCCCTGGGGCTCACCATCTCGGTCAAAAGCAAGATGGTCTCGAATCCTCCAAGGGTCGCGGCGGCCATCAGGACCAGGCTTCAGGAAGCCAGGATAGATTTGAAACATAGTCAATTCGTCAAGGACCTCGGGATCGATGGCACCTCGCATCGGAGAAGCACTGGCGCGGGAAAAAAGAGGATGCAGGTCAGCCACGACCGAGGGCAAATGATTAAGCGCATCGCCAAAACATCCAGATTAGGAGTGGCGTTAGACAAGACGGGGCACCTTCCCCAGGCCTCCTGGGGCCTTGAGAGCCAAGGCATCGCCCCGTCCCAGCTTTTTAAAATTAGAGCTCAAGTCAGTGGAAAGGTTGGCCGAAAGGAAGGAGGGTGTGCGACGACCACGATTCGAACGTCCTTCCCCTCGGCACACCAGGACCCGTTGGTTTTTGGAAGACTGAGGCTTTTTCGAGAGTGGATAGCCATGCTGCCAGAGCTGCTTAGAGGCCGGCGCTCAGCGGTACAGATCGCCTGGCGCAAAGCGTGGACGGGCTTGGAATCGCCCCATTCGCGCTGGCATCGAGTCAAAGGCACCCTCTCAGCCACGGTAGCGGCCCTGCAGGATTTAGGTTTCTCGGCGGTCTCGCCGTGGGAACGGATTAATCAGGGCGGGGGCCATCTCAACCTAGAGCTTGATGACCCAGAGCGAATCGTTGATCTAGAGCTCTATGGGGCTCTGGATCAACAAGCGTGGTTGTCAGCCGCCAAGCATTTCCAAGGCAAGGGCCTGGAGCATGGCCCTGACTTGTTTACGAACAAGTGCCGCATGAGACAGCTCCGCACAGAAGGCAAGTACGACCAGCTTGGAGTGTTTCGGATGGTCATGGCAGGAGCTTTGTTGCCAGCCAGTCGCAGGTTTGGTGAGGAGGCGACGCGCCACCCTCAGACATCATCAATTCGCCCTCAGCCCCAGAGCCCAGCCACCTGAGCCAGTAGAGGCGCAGGAGTCGGGCACCCCTGGCCCGCAAGCTAATGTAGTCCAGCAGGCCAGGGACGAGGGGCAGGAGGGAGATGAGGACGGGTTTTTATGTTTTGAGCAGATGTTGGAGCAGGCCCAGTGGGAGGAGGAGCAGGCGTGGCCTGAGCCCCCAGAGGTGCTTTTTGAGCCCTTGGAGGAAGGTTCAGAGGCCGTCAGACATCCCCGCCGCCCCACTTGGACCAGTCCAGCCTGCCCAAGATGTGGAGCAGAACAAGAAACGCTTTTTTCACCAGTTCTGGGAGTGTCCAGGAAATGCGGCCCTGGAGGGGCTGCATGGAGAGCTTGCCAGCCAAGCAAAAGAGGGGGTCCTGGAACACCCTTGTTTCTGGCTCCGAGGACTAGCGCCAGTCCTGTGGGTGTACCCTTTCGCGACCCGCCCGATCCAGGGACAGCCCCAGGTGGGGGGGGGGGGGGGGGGGGACTTGCCCGGCAGGAGGTAGTCTCTTTGGGCCGCGCCACCATCGTAGCAACTGACGGCTCAGGAGGCAAGTATCATGCTGATCTTCGGGTCCGTCGGTGCGGGTGGGGTTTTTCCATCCTCAGAGGGTGGGAAGTGGTTGCTTGGGCTTTCGGGCCAGTAGACTACTGGAAGCAGTCAGTGCCAATAGCAGAGTTGTTGGCAACAGTGGAGGCCCTTCAAAGAACTAGAGGCCCAGTGCATTTTGTCATTGATGCCCAGAGCGTTGTGGATGGAATCCGCAAGGGCCCCAGCGGACAGCATTCAGCAAACCAGAGGCTCTGGGGTACCTTTTGGAGTTTGGCCCAGGGCCGTGATGTGTCGGTTGAGAAAATCTCTTCTCACCAGTCCCTGAGCAGGCAGCAAGCGCCCAGGTTCCCCCAGCCAGTTGGCTAGCCAACAGGATGGCTGACCTTCGTGCTGAGGAGGGAGCGAGAACAGCCCAACTGCCACAGGAGGACCTGGCAGAAATTTTTAGAATTGCTGATCTGGCGGCGAGCGTTCAGGCCCACCTACTGGCAGTCGCAGATCATGTAGCGCGCCAGGCTCCCGAGGTCTACGGAGCCAGCGCCGAGATGGACAGACAGCACGAGGCCAAGCGCAGGGCGCAGGCCCGACGGGAGTCGTCCCTGGCCGCCGCGCAGTCGTCCGCCCATGCAGTTCAGCGAGATGTGCGAGGCAGGCTCCGTTGCACCCGCTGCCTCTCTTCTCCGTCCTCTGCTTGTCCCCGACCCGTTCGGCTGGACCAACAGCGCAGAGGTTTCCCCGCCCAGATCCACAGGTCCCACCAGCTCATGACCTTCAGGGGTTTCTTGTGGTGTAGGTCCTGTGGTGGGGCGGGGTTAGTGTCTTTCCAGAAGCTGAGCCAGACGTGCTCGCAAAGGTGCGCCTTGTCTGCCCATGGCAAGAGAATCATTGAGACCCTCGAACAAGGGGAACTCCCCAAATATTACAGTCAGTGGCCCCAGCCAGATGACGTTGGCCCACCACGTGCAGTAGTCTTCCCAGAGCTCTAGTCCAGCTCTCCAGCGCCACCTGTCAGAGGAGCTTGGCGCGCAGTTAGGCAAGAGGCAAGAGGAGGAGGAGGAGAGGGTGGCCAGGGGAGGAGGAGGAGGAGGAGGAGGAGGAGGAGGAGCAGGAGGAGGAGGAGGAAAAGGATGATGATGATGATCATGAGGAGAAGGAGGAGGAGGAGGAGGAGGAGGAGGAGGAGGAGGAGGAAGAGGAAGGCCGCCACATGTGTCACTTTATGTGTTCACTTCCCGAGGAGGAGCCCTCATGCAGCTCATTTTGGCCGCTTTGGGCCTGTCGTGGGCTCCTGTGGGGCAGTTTTGGGGGTCCCTACTGCGCGGGAGGGGGAGGAGGCAGAGTGCCCCCAGCGTCGGTTCCCCTCGCCAAAGTGGCCCGAGGTCAGGTCACCACCAAAGCCCCACCCTCAGACTTCGCCGCGATGGCGCCAGCTCCCGCAGGGCCGTGTGGGGGGCTGGGGGAAGGACCATAGGGGGTCGGATCGGCGGGTCGGACGGAAGAGGTCGGATTTGGAAAGAGGGACCACGATTTCTGCTGCGCGCAGGTGGCTCACGGTCGGGAGCTCTTGGATGGCGTGTCGCTCTTCCAGTTATGGCCCGCCATGCTTCGTCGCGACAAGCTCTCCACGTCCTGGCCCTCTAGCGTCCACGTCCTCCCGAGCCTTTCTGAGCCTTCTTCTCCGCGGATCGGAGCGACACGCTATCCACTCGCAACGCATAGCGTATCGCTGGGGCCGCCGCCGCGACGGTAAGCAGAAAGTCCCGACCGTATGCGCCGCCACCCAGCGCCTTCCTCGCGGCGCACGGGCGTCACCGGCGCCAGGAGGCGTCGGCTAAAACGGGGCTGCATCACGCAGCCGATGCAGGCCCAGAAGGGGCCCCTCCCCTTCCCCAGTGAGAACCCGCGCATCGAGAACAAAGAGCCCCCAACCCTAATAACACGATGAAGGCGTGGCTTCACTTAGGTCCCCTTCTTTGCATGGGGGTTAAAGTATTGGGCGATCCGGTCTGATACTTCTGCAGAGAAGGCCCCCCTAACTCTCATGTTTTTGGCCCTTCCAGCCTAGGTCCCCTCCCAAAGAGGTTCACGGTCGGCCTGGATCAGGAGGCCGACCCTGCCAAATCAAGGGTACCCCTTGTGTCCCGTGCCTCGCGGCCCATGCCTCGGCCATTCCCTGTGGCAGTGAGGCCCTCGGAAGGGCCTCGTGTCCTCTCGCGTGTCCTCTGTCCAATCGAGTCCGACTGCAACGGCCCCCTCGTGGATCCGAGGAGCCCCCCCCCCCCCGGCGAGCACCCGCGGCCCCCCCAGCGGAGGAGCGCCGCCTCGCGGGCCCCACGCCGCTCCCGCCACAGGCCGAGGCGCCGCCGCCGCGCGCCCGCCGCGGCGCGCCCGCCTCGGCCGGCCGCCCGCGAGGACGGCGACGGCTTCCTGACGCCGGAGGAGATCGCGGACGGCCTGACCTCCGCCGCCGCCCCAGCGGTCAAGCGGTGGCGAGGCGTCCTGGCTCGCCTATGAGCTCGGCATCGCTCGGACGTGTGCATGGTTTCTTCGGCGAGGACCATCGAGGGGAATCCTCGATCATTTGGCGAAGCAGCCACGCACGAAACCGAACAAAAGCACAGGGAGTGGACGTCCGAGCGATGGCGAGTTAGCCCCACCAGACAATGCTCTAAGAACCCCGTTGTGTGGTTCCCACGGGAGGTTCTTAGAGCCTTTCTGGCTGGGGTCTGTCTTGTTTTGTCACATCGGGTTTCTGTTCTAAGAACATTGGTTCTGTTCTTGGAACATTTTTTGGTTCTAAGAGGATTCCGTGGTAGGACTATAGGAGTGCCGGGACGGTCGGTCCCTGCTCAACCAGCGGGCTCGCCGCCGCCGCGCGCTGCACGCGGCGCGCGCGCCGGCGTCCGCGCTGCATGGAGGGGGAGGGCGGGGTGCCGAGGGCGCTCAGTCCTCTGGCGCGTGTGGCAAAGCCAAGACGTGCGCGTTCGTCGGCCCCGGAGCTGTCAGATTACTTATGAAGGTTAAGTCGGGCATGTCCCTCTACAGGAGGAATGTTCAAGAATAGTGAAATAGTCATCACGGGAGGTTTTTTCGTGCTCTTTGGGCCATTTTTTGAATTTGTTCGCATACTTCTACCCGTAAGGGCTTTGCCCCATGCCGCTGGCCCCCTGTCTCGGATAATGGGAGATGCAAAAGCTAAATCATGAGGTCTGGGCGCCGCCGTGAAGCAGTGTCGGGACCTGTTTGTTTTTCGACCCTGACCCTACGGACCTGCGTCACGGGTGCCACCGAATTTCAGAAATGTAACACATCTTTTGTGCTTTTGTACCCTGACCCTACGGATCTGCGTGAGGGGTGCGGCCGAATTTCCGAAATGTAGCAAATCCCCTGTGTTTTTGGACCCTGACCCCGCCGATCTGCATGATGGGTGCCGCCGAAGTTCAGAAATGTGGCAAATCCCTTGTGTGTTTGGGACCCTGACCCCGCCGATCTGCGTGAGGGGTGCCACCGAATTTTAGAAATGTGGCAAACCCCGTGTGTTTTTGGACCCTGACCCCGCCGATCTGCGTGAGGGGTGCCACTGAATTTCAGAAATGTGGCAAATCTTTTTGTGTTTTTGCGCCCTGACCCCGCCGATCTGCGCAAGTGGTGCCACCGAACCCAGACATGTGGCAAATTCGATATGTTTTTGGACCCTGACCCCGCCGATCTGCGTGAGGGGTGTAAATTTTTACCCACCCCAGCAATTCAGAGCACACGCTTAGGGCGTGGTAAAAATGTCTGTTTTGGGCCTCCCCCCCTCGCGCGGTCCATCAACAAGGAACAGTAAGCAGCAAGAAGCAGAACTGTAACAAGGAACAGTAAGCAGCAAGAAGCAGAATTGTAACAGTGGAAACTGGAAGCTGCAACTGGTACAGGAAACTGCGAACCTTTGCCCTACAGCCTGGTGGCCCCACAAGGGGGCCAGCGGATTTTTCGTCGACATGCCCGACCTAACAGTAAGGACGAAAAGGCAGCCCCAGGAAAGGGGTGAGATCGGGCGGTGCCAGGACGAGGACGAACACAACTCCGTTCCAGAGCGTTCAAGAACGCTCTCGGAGCGTTCCTGAGCGTTCTGGGAAGGCCGCAGCGCCCGAGACAGCCTCCGAAGCCGCCGGATCTCAGAGATTGTCGACTCATCCCCGCCCACCTTGATCTTGGTCCTGGCCTCGTCTTGCCTTGAGTCGGGCCTGTCCCTCTTCAGGAGGGATATTCAAAAATAATCAAAAAATAGTCAGGGGACGATTTTTTGACCATTTTCGCCCGTTCGGGGGGTATTCCTCTAGTATTTTTTATTCTTCGCCCAGAATCCCCCTGTAGGGGGGCAGGCCCGACCTATCAGTCTTGCCGCGTCTCGAACCAACTGCGACGTCCGAGCCGAGGGGGTTGAGTTTTTGTTGGGGTGCCCGCGGGCCCTCGTCGCCAGGGGTCCTGGGCCCCTAATTAATTGCAGCCCTTGACCCTCGCCGCCACGGCTGGGTGCCCCCCCCGAGAGTTCTGGCCAGAGCGCGCCCAAGGAGAGGCGAGATAAGGTGTTACCGCGGCCCGTTGGTTGTTACTGCGGCCCTCCGGAGTGTATTAATTATCGAGTACGGTGAAGGGGGGAGGGGGGAGGTCCAAAAAGGCTCCGCCCTCCGGAAGAGCTCTCGGAAGAGTGGCAGAGCCTCTTGGAGCCGCCGAAGACCTTCTTGCAGCCGCCTAAGAGCCTCTTGGGCTCTCCGAAGAGCCCCGTGGGGCCTCCGAAGAGCCTCTTGGGGCATCCGAAGCGCTTCTTGGGATCTCGGAAAAGCCTCTTGGGCTCTCCGAACTACGACTGCTACTACTACTACTACTACTACTACTACCACTACTACTACTGCTGCTACTGCTACTACTACTACTACTACTACGACGACGACGACGACTACTACTCCTACTACTCCTACTACTCCTACTACTCCTACTCCTACTCCTACTCCTACTCCTACGACTACGACTACTACTACCACTACTACGACCACTACTACTACTACTACTACTACTACTACTACTACTACTACTACTACTACTACTACTACTACTACTACTACTACTACTACTACTACTACTGCTACTAGTCGTCGTCGTCGTCGTCGTCGTAGTCGTCGTCGTCGTCGTCGTCCCTAGCGCCCTAGGGCTAGCACTCCCTAGCGCCAGTACTTCCTAGGGCTAGCACTCCCTAGCGCCACTACTTCCTAGCACTCCCTCGGACTAGTATTCCCTAGGGCTGGTACTCCGTAGTGCGAGTACTCCCTAGGACGAATACTTCCTTGGACGAATACGCCCTTGGGGTAGTAATTCCTAGGACTGGTACTCCCTGGGGCTAGCACTCCCTGCGGCTAGTACTCCGTAGGACTAGTACTCCCTATGAATGATAGTACCTAACACCAACACTACAGCACCATAGTACTACCACACTACAGCACTACTACCACAAATACCAGTACCACAACACCACAACACCGCTACCACAACACCACAACACCGCTACCACAATACCACAACCACAACACCACAACAGCGCTACCACAACACCACTACCACAGCACCACTGCCACTACCACAACACTACTACCTACTAACAACTCAACCTTGCCAACACCACACCACTAACACAACACTACCAACACCACACCACTAACACAGCAGACCACTACCAACACCCCACCACTAACACAGCATACAGCACAACCCGCCACTACCAACACCACACCACTAACACAGCATTACCAACACCACACCACACCACTAACACAGCACAGCGACCACCACACCACTAACACAGCACTACTACCACGTCGGTTCCAGATGGGAGTTACTGTGGCCACTTTTGCCTGCGCGGGAGTGCATGCCCTTAAGGGTTGGGAATCTCTCCAGATCTAACATGAGGTACCTTTACATATTACTTTTCATTGAGCGGCCTGCGCGGGCCACAGTAACTCCCATCCCGCCGCGCGACGGGCCACACTAACACCCAACGGGCCACACTAACACCCAACGGGCCACAGTAACAACCGGTCGCAAGGAGAGGCCCGGGGCAGGAGGAGGAGGAGGAGGAGGGGGAGGAGGAGGAGGAGGAGGAGGAGGAGGAGGAGGAGGAGGAGGAGGAGGAGGAGGAGGAGGGAGGAGGAGGGCGGGGCGGGGGAGGAGGGGGAGGCGGAGGGAGGAGGAGGAGGAGGAGGAGGAAGAGGAGGAGGAGGAGGAGGAGGAAGAGGAGGAGGAGGAGGAGGAGGCGGAGGAGGAGGGAGGAGGAGGAGGAGGAGGAGGGGGAGGAGGAGGAGGAGGAGGAGGAGGAGGAGGAGGAGGAGGCGGAGGAGGAGGAGGAGGAGGAGGAGGAGGACCAGTGCAAACCCAAGACTCAGCAACGATTTTGCAATAAGCCCTCCCTCCAAGTTCCCTCTTCATTGGCCCCTACAAGGAGTTATTTTTCACTGAGTGAAGTGCCCCGTTGGAGTACAACCGTTTGAACATCTGGAACTGCAGCAGAACACCATTCTTGGGATTTCACGCCGCAACTCACCGTCACTGTTGCGTCTTCACGATCCTGAACCGTACCATCATACCGTTCCTGGGAACTGATCGCCCCGAATCCACGTGATTGCCCTGGCGTTCCGACATCGTTGTGAAACGCCATTTCAAACGAATCTGCGCGGCGCTCAGGCGAGAGCCACATTTTGGAAAGGAACGCCCTCCGGCCATCAGTGAAGCTCCTGCGAATTTTTGAGACGAACGTAAACGGCGCTAATGCGAGAGCCACATTGTGAAAGCCACCCGCCCTCCATCCGTGAAGCTGCTGAAAATTTGAAGACGAATGTGCGCGGCGCTAAGGCGAGGGCCACATTTGGAAAGCGACCCGCCCTCTATCTTTGAAGCTGCTTTAAATTCTAAGCTTCAATGTGGTGAGGAAGTCTGAGACGAAACGCCAAGCCCGCCCTTTCGACCAGCCTCGGTATGCGACAGAGAGAAGTTACTAAATCGCTTCGTTCACTCCGCTGGCCCGTATTGCGCCATCGCAGGCGTTTGCCTGCGCGTTCGTGGCCTCTTGGAGGCCGTTTGGGGGCCTCTTGGAGCCTCTTTTTGGGCCTCGTGGCGGTATTTCTGGGACCTCCTGGGGCGTCACGGGGGTCTCTTGGGGGCTTCTTGGGGATCTCTTGGAACCTCTCGGGGGCCTCTTGGGGGCCTCTTGGGGCCTCCAGGGGACCTCTCTGCGCCTGGAGCTCGACATGTCCGTTCGGGTCCCTCGTCTGGACCCGCTCTTGGTGCCGTCTTGGGAGCCTCTTCGGCCATCTTGGAGGCCTCTGGGGCTGTCTTGGGGCCCTCTGGGGCCGTTTTGGGCGCTCTTGGAGGCCTCTTGGGCCGTGTTGGGGCGATCCTGAAAGCCTCTTTGGCCGTCTTGGAGCGCCGGTACGCCGAACAGGCGAGAACGCCAAAAACACAAACTGAGGGGGAATCGCTAGTTTCTGCCTCTTTGGGCCCTCTTGGGAGGTCTCTTGGAGGCCTCTTGTGGCGTCTTGAAGGCGCTTTGGGCTGTCTCGAGGCCATCTTTGGCGTCTTGGATCGCTCTTGGACCGTCTCCGACTCTGTTCGGACCATGTTGAGCTCTCTTGGAGGCCATTTGAAGCGCTCCTGGAGCGCTCTTGAGAGCCTGCTGGGACCTGGCCGGGACCTGCCCGGGACGTTGCTGTGACCTGCCCAGGAACTTGCCGGGACTTTGCCGGGGTATTTTTCATCCGGGGATTTCCAGGGGCGGCACCGCGCGCGCGAACTAGAAATGCTGTTAACCAGTTACCGGAGATCTTAGCACGCCCTTGGCCAGTTGGGCTGGCGAATTCAGAAGGAAAAGGAAGGAAGGAGGAGGAGGAGGAGGAAAAGACGTGGGCGGAGGAGGATGAGGATGAGGAGGAAAGGTGGGAGTAGCCGGAGGAGGAGAGGGAGGAGAAGGAGGAAACAAAAGGAGGGGGAGGAGGGGATCCGATCTGGGCCTCAGATGACCTGCATACGCAGTGGCTCATTTCAAATTAATAGTTATTGTTTGTCCCCCCTCTCTGGTGCGCCTTGTTGTTTCAATTGAACTGCCCCTCGGGCTCGCACCTTGTAGTTTCGGGGCTCAGAGTGGACCCCTGGCTCCCAGTTTACAACAGAAACGGCTCCCGCAGTATGCTTCCGTGCGCTTTTCGAGAATTCGGGTTTTCGCTGGAAATCCCTTTTGATTATCCAAGAATCTCGCTGTCGCCTGAGACCCCTTCAAAAAACTGATCACGAACCGCTGTCCCAAAGCTCTGGAATCGCGCTTTCACTGGGGATTTCTTCACAGTTTACCGAGGGGCCGCGCTCCCGCCTGCGCTTTCCTCGCCACCCCCTCTTGCGAATCCCTATTGCTAACCTTAAGTCGGGCCTGTCCCTCTACAGGGGGGATATCCCCAAATAGTCAAAAAAATAGTCTGGGGACGATTGTTTTATCATTGTTTGACCATCTGGGGGTATTTTTGGATTATTTTTTATTTTTCGCCCAAAATACCCCTGTAGGGGGACAGGCCCGACCTAATGCTAACCCCTCTCGTCCTCCATCTTCTCCCTGCCTCCCTCTCGCCCCCTTTCCCCCTTCCTCCCTTCCTCTACTCCGTTCCTCATCGCTCTACGGCTGCGCCAATCACACTTGGCAGGGAAGGACGATATGCCCCCGAAGGGGGTATGATCAAAGGCGACGAGGGCGCGGCGGGTATCGGAGGTTCGGGGGATACATGGTGAATGACACGCGAGCGTGTAAGAGCGAAGATTGTCAACATGGTTAGTACGCATTGTGTTATGCGCGGGCTGCGTGTGCCTGCTGACACCTGCACGCATGCCCGGCCCTCTTCCTCCCCATCGTCGTCGTCGTCCTCCTCCTCGGCCGGTGAATCGAGGCAGGTTGAAACGAAATCGCAATGGTCGGCGCCACCCGCACTGAAGGAATGCAGAATTGCTGGATGACCAGGCCGCAGTGGAGGACTTCCTAAATCTAGAAGTTATTCCCTCTCCTCTCTCTGACTTGTTCACCCTTTCATAGCGAAGTGCTCACAGTCAATCCTCCTCCTCATCGCGCAGGCCTCATGTCTGTAATCCATGCTCCACGCTCCCGCGACGCGCAGTCATACTGACTCAAGCCAGCGGGCCAGCGGTGGGTTGCGATCTGATCTCCGAGTTGGGGGATCTGTTCCAAAGTGCGGCCCACCAGCCGCCACCAGGCCCACGGTTTCAAGGATCTCGCGCTCGGGGCAAGAGCAGGATGAGGAGGAGGAGGAGGAGGAGGAGGAGGAGGAGGAGGAGGAGGAGGAGGGAGGAGGAGGAGGAGGAGAAGGAGGAGGAGGAGGAGGAGGGAGGAGGAAGAGGAGGAGGAGGAGGAGGAGGGAGGGAGGGAGGGAGGGAGGGGAGGAGGAGGGAGGGAGGAGGAGGGAGGGAGGGAGGGAGGGAGGAGGGAGGGAGGGAGGGAGGGAGGGAGGGAGGGAGGAGGGAGGGAGGGAGGGAGGAAGGAAGGGAGGGAGGGAGGGAGAGAGGGAGGGAGGGAGGAGGAGGAGGAGGAGGAGAAGGAGGAGGAGGAGGACGGGGAGGAGGAGGAGGAGGAGGAGGGGCCCTCCTCGTTGCTGCCCGCGCGGCTGCGCGCCGCCTGGCCTCGGCCCCGCTCACCGCCCCAGAGATCGTCAGGACCCCCGCCTCGTAGTTCCGCCCCCTCGGCCCCTCTTTCGGCGGCGAGCGAGGGGGGGGGGGGACGTGAGGAGGCGAAGGCCTTCGCAGAATGCGGCGGGGCTTCTCGGGAGCGCTCCGGCCTTCGGAAAAGCTTTCTGCGCCTTCGGGGAAGGCTCGGAAAGATTCCGAGAAGGCCCGGGGGCTTCCGAGCCTCCTGGGAAGGCCCGCCCTTTCTCACTTCCCACCCCCCTGCTTGCCGCCCATCCGCCTCCCCGACCCATGTTATCCCTCCCCCCTTCCAGGGAGAGGGGGAGGGGGAGGAGGCGCGACCGCGAGCTGACGACCGAAAGCAGAGAAAGGGCCAGGGAGCACCCGGGGGTGGCCCGGGCCAGGTGGAGAGGGGTCGAGGGCGGCAGGCAGGCAGGCGTGGCCCTGGACCAGGGGTCAAGGGAGGGAAAGCCACCCGGACCCGAGAAGTGGCGTTTGCTACACGGCCCTGGGCGTGGACTGACCAGCCCTGCCCTCTTCGATTCCTGCTGCGTGGGTGCGTTTGCTACACGGCGCCGCGTGTCGGGGTGATCATCTTACTATAGGGGGTGGGGCGGAGGCACGGCCTGGGGAGGCGGGCCAGGAGCCCGGGGGGGGTGCTCGCCGGGGCGCGCGGGGAGGCAGCTCGGAGGCGATCGGGGCGGGCTCCACAGCGAGGCCCCTGCCTCGGCCACAGGCCCTGAGACGAAAGCCAGGACGAGAAGAACATCGGGTGCGGATGAGTCGAGGACCTCTGAGATTAGGCGGCTCTGGAGGATGTCTCGGGCGCCGCCGCCTTCCCAGAGCGTTCCGCAATGCTGTGAAAGCGTTCCGGAACGCTCTGCAACGGATTTCTCTTCGCCCTGACCCCGTCTGAGGCCCTTGTCCCTTGCGTGCCTGCTGCTCTATCCGGTCCTGTCGCGTGGGCTCCCGTCCCGCCCTTCTCTTCTCCCCTTCTGCCCCCCTCAAAATAGAGGTGTCCTCTTCTTTCCTGCAGTGTCCCTTGCACTCTCCGAGTTCGGCGTGGATGCGCTCTCGTCGCGCCTCCACCGCGGATCACCACGGCGGGCCCGGAGCGCCGGCAGCGCTCGCAGGGCAGCTTCCGCGGCCCGGCCGTCCTCGCTCTCGCCCCCCCCCGCTGCGCGCCGCCAGCCGCCTCTCCCCGCGCCGCCCCGAGGAGTTGGTCCCGCCCCCCAGCAGACGCCTGGGATATGTTCGGGGTGTTCAAGCAGTATGCAGCGCGCCTCGTGGCAGCTCCGCTGAGGAGGAGGAGGAGGAGGAGGAGGCGGAGGGGGAGGAGGAGGGGGATGAGGAAGAAGAGGGATGAGGAGCATGATCCGTAGCCAATGGCTCAAGGTCGGTCTGGTCCGAGGCAAGGGCTCGAGGGGGAGCCCCTTTTCAGGCAGCGCTCTGTCATCCACATCTTTATTCGCCTTTCGGCCCATGGCGTCAGGTCGCGACTGGGTTAACCCGGTATTGTTACCATTCCCTCGCGGCGGCACGCGCAGTTTCCGCAATGGCGTGGGGGCACTCGTGGCAGGTTGGCGAAGGCAAGGGTCTACAAGCGTACGTGGGAGGTGAGCAGAG
>CAUYUJ010017271.1:230000-242500 GCA_963575745.1 Prorocentrum cordatum | reverse complement strand
TGATGATGATGATGATGATGATGATGGTGGTGATGATGAGCCGCGACGAGAAGGAGGACACTGATAATGAGAATGAGGAGGAGGAGGAGGAGGAGCAGGGGGAGGAGTAGGAGGGAAACATTGAACAGGACAGAACAGGAGGTTTGCCCACAAAGCATGGGCCACCACGGCTGTCGTCGTCGCCGCTGTCACCGTTATAGTTGTCGTAGCCGCCACTGTCGTCGCCGCCTTTGCCCTCGCCGTCGTTGTCATCACAGTCGCAGTAGTACCTGGTCGCTGTCATTGTCGTTGTTATCGTCGTCGGCGCCGTTGCTGTTGTTCTCCTCCTGTTGCAACTGCCCTCCTCCTTGCCCTCCTCATCGTCTCGAATTGCCCCACCGAGCTGCCTGCAGAGTGCCTGACTTCCAAGCGGGTCTCCCAACTCCTCTTGCCGTCGCTGCCCTCCAGTGGGACGTTCGAGCCCCCGCCAGAGCTTGAGCAAGCTTTAGAAGTCTGTAGTTTTCGGGAGGCCTTTGCTCGTGACACTGGTGAGCGTGCCGTGCCCCGTCCTCCCCTCGCCGTCCCGCGGTTCCGGTAGGGGAAGGTCGAGGGTGGACGGACCTCCTACCCTCACACGTCGATTAAGGAATTGGCCGTGTTCGATTCGCGAGAGGGCGTCGCGGCCGTCGTGTCTCTGCGGGTCCAGGTCCGTCGGTTTCGGCCCCAGGCCGTCGTCACTAAGGGGAGGTTTAGCAAAGGCAGGCTTGCCCACCGCCCGAACCAGAAGACACGGGACATCTGCTTCATGCGGCTGGTCCTGGCCCCGCCGCTGCGCGCTCTCCTCGATGCATCTTCGGCGCCTCTGGCGCCACGAGGCGCCTGGACAGACCGGCCGAGTCACGTGAGCTGCTTCGCCGGCCCCCCTTCTGCTACTCCCCCCTCCCTGACGGCGGTGAGCCCGGGGCGGGGAGGCGAGAAGGGGCGGGCCGTCTCAGAAGGCTCGGAAGCCCCCCAGCCTTCCGAGAAGTCTTTTTCTGCGCCCCCCGAAGACACAGAACACTCGTCCGGAGGCCCGCTGGCTTCTGAGAAGCCCCGCCGCCTTCTGAGAAGGTCGTCTCCTTCTCTGCCTCGGCCTCCCTCCGGTAGAGGGAAACCATTAGTGAACGCCCCCCCTGTCCCCCAAACTCAAAGCTGACACGTGCAACTCATCAGACCCACCGCCAACTTTGAACAGTGGGGTGAGGGGGAGGCGTTCACAGATGAATTTGGCATGAGTGTTCGCTATTTTTATCCGAGGCCTGTCGCTCGCCGCCGACCCCCCTCCTTCCCCGAGGCGTGCCCCCCAGGCCTGACGCTCCCTCGGCCCCCCGAGACGGCGCGGGGGGCGGCGGGCACGTCCATCTCCAGCGACAGCGGCTCGGAGGAGGGGCGCCGGGGCCGGGTCTGGCACCGGCCACTCTTTCGGCAGCAAGTCCTTCGGCACGAACGAGATGGATACGGAAAGAAAGGGCACAATGCCCAACAGCAGTTCCTGGTCATTTTGTACAGGACTCGCTGTCCCCGCCGCCGCGGCCTGTGTCCATTTGAGACAGAAGGCCGCCTGCCCAACAGCGGCCGCTGTGTTGGCTTGGGACGGCATTTGTTGTTGGGCATTGTACCCATCTTTTCCGTACCGTTTCGGGCGTCCAACTGGAAGTTTCGTGTACCCTCGTGTTGCTGTCTTCAGCGTCGATTGGCGTCGATTAGCGTCTGGGAGTCGATGAGGTAGCGCTGATTTAGCGTCGATCTAGCGTCGATTAGCGTCGATTTAGCGTCGACTAGCGTCGATTCGCAAGAGCCGACAAGAGGGTATGGGAGGCTCCCATGAGTTGCCACCGAACGCTCTCCCCTTGCTCCGCCTCCTCCGTCTCCCTCGGGTGTTGCTAGAGGTGCCACTGGCCCAAGGTGCCCCTGGCCCAAGGTGCCCTCCTCCTCCTTCTTCTCCTCAGCTTTCACTCGCGTTTGCGGGCCGAGTTTCGTGACCCAGGATGTCCAAGGAGGACCCACCACGGCCTCCAGAGCACCCCTCACGAGGTCCAGGGGGCCCCAGGGGCCCCAAAGTGGAGCGAAAAGCTGGGGGCACCTTGGGCCAGGGGCACCTTGAGCAACCCCCGACTCCCCCCCGTCCTCCTCGTCTTGGGCGTCGCGTAACGGGGGGATCGTAACTGGGGGGCGGCGAGGGTGGTCCGAAAAGGTACCCAAACGGTACCTAAACGAGCCCCCTGGGGCTCTGGAGGGACCCGAAAGGGGCACGAAAGGGGACCTTTTCTGACCCCCCATTTGTGACCCCCCCATTAAGCCACGCCCAATCGTCCTCCTCCCTCTCATCCACCTGGATTCGGCTCGGAGTGCTTCCTTCAGCGGCAGCGTTTGAGGGGTTGATAGGCTCAGGGGGGATGCGTCCGTCGACCCCCAGTCGCCCATTCATCGCCGATAAGGGGCCTCCTCCTCCTCCTCCTCCTCCTCCTCCTCCTCCTCCTCCTCCTCCTCTCTGTTCAGTTGCTCGGCTTTTGCTTTTTGGCGTGCAGGGTCCGAACGACAGGGTGAACGTTTGCCAGAAGCGAGTTCTCGGGGGCTTCCTTCTTCTCCCATCGTTGATTTCTGGCCCAGCGGGTCTGCAGCTGGTAGGCTCGAGTGGGAGGAGGATCTCTCAGATATAAGGGTCGATAGCGCCGACCCTTCATCTCAGCTGGCAGCAGGACTGGCATTTCCGAACCCCAATCCGGCCCTGTTGCTAAGAGATAGCCCTCAGTCACCATTGATTTCCTCCTTGGTGGTCGAGTACATGTGCCTCCTCCGAGTGGCTGGCTATCGCAGCTTGTACAGGTGTCGCTGGACAGCTGGGAATGATGGGCACTGCTGGTTGTGATGGGGAACGTAGTGTCTGGAGCTGTGCCAGTTGGCGAGCTGTGTTTGCCAGCATTCCTCGCCCTCCGCGAGCAATTGCGATCCGCGGTCCGAACGATTGCGCACCCTCTGGGGAGACTACTAGGGGTGGCCTTTACGCGCCTTTGGTTCTGTGGGCAACTCCTTGAGTCCAGGTGGCAGCTTCTCCGGCTTAGCTTATCGATGGACGTATTCTGGCCTCCTCCCCACCCCCCCGCCTGCAAGTGGCATGCAAGCGTTCTGTACCTCTTGTTTGACGAAGTGCCAGAAACGGATCGGGCATGTATGATTTTTTGTTGTTGCTGCTCTTTTCTTTTGGGGGGGAGGAGGCTTAGGTAGGGGGGGGTGAGCGCTTTGCGCATGGATGCGCCCGCGCACTTGATGCCCACAGACTTCCACGGGAGCGAGCCCAGCTGCCAACAGGGCACGCGGCACACGGCGCGCACGGCGCCATCGACAGACACGGAGCCTGCGACTCCCGAGGCGGTGGACAGGGCGCGAAGCACAGCACAAACCCCAGGCGTCTTGCTCTTGGCATCGCTCGGACGTGTGCATCTTTCCTTCGGCGAGGACCATCGAGGAGCATCCTTGATCATCTGGCGAGAAAACCGCGCACGAAACCGAAAAAAACACAGGGAATGGTCAGAGCCCCGAATCATCAGTGGTAACTCGGGTCAGGGCTAACTCGGGTTCCTTTTTCGGGAATCCAAACCCGAGTTACCCCGGACCCGAGTTACCCCGGATAACTCGGGCGTCCAAAATGGACGTCCGAGCGATGGCCAGTGCTCGCCCTGCTGCTCTCCGCCCTCCCCGGCGGGCGCCCCCCCGCGCGCCGCTCGGCGCCCGCCCGCCGCCCGGCGGCACGGCCGCCCGCCTCGCCGCCGCGCGCTCCCCCTTGCGCCGCTCGGCGCCCGTCCGCCGGCCGCCGTCCGGCGCCCCCTTCGTCCGTCGTCGTCGTCGTCGTCGTCGTCGTCGTCGTCGCCGCCCTCCGTCCGTCGTCGTCGTCGTCGTCGTCGTCGTCGTCGTCGTTTGCCTGTCACCGTTCGTCGCCGTCGCCTGTCGTCGTCGTCGTCGTCTGCCCGCCGTCCGTCGCCCGTCGTCGTCCGTCGTCGCCGTCGTTGCCGTCGCCGCCCTCGCAACCCGCCGTCGCCGTTCTCCGAGGACGGGGAGCCCGAGTGGGACGCGGCCCACGCGATCAGGGACGACCGTCGACAGGACGGCTGGCTCCCTCCTCTCCACCCCTCTCATTGCGAGGCGGTACGCGAGTCCCACTTTGCGGAGCACAGCATCGGTGTTCTTATGTGGGGCGCGCGGCTGTTGGGCCAAGGTTTGTCCGACCTTGTTCCAGGAGCCCTGCTCAGTGGCGGTCCATGGCCCACTCGCCCTCAGGAAATTCCAGTTGGATATGCGTTCATTTTCATCTGAAATCCAAGTCGTCGGTTTGAACAGGGTTGGGGTTCGTGTTTCTCCCGTGACGGTGCTTCAGAGGTTGTGCAAAAGGCTTGCCTCTTGACAAGACTCTGGCGAGCTGGGCGCATGCTCAAGCAATTTTTTCCGCCCTGGTGGCCAGGCCTTGCACTCTGCTGCTTCCCCAACCTGGCTTGGCGTCGCTCGGACGTGTGCATTTTTCTCGGCGACGGCCATTGAGCAGCCTCCTTGACCATCGAGCCAACAAAAACACGCACGAAACCGAAAATTGCACGGGGAATGGACGTCCGAGCGATCGCACGCTGGGTGCGCAGCGCGCTGGACGGTGCGGGCAAGGAGGGCCACCGTAGGTCCCCCACCATACGCCTGGCCGTCACTGTAGATATTGGAGGCACCATGCGCCTGCCCGACAAATTTCTGCGTCACACGCAGTACAGTTCATGGTGTGCACTCGTTGACTTAAGGGGCTCCTCCTCCCGCCCTCTCCTGCTGCTCCCCTCCTCTGCTCTTGCTCCTGCTTGCCACCTCCCTCCCTCCCTCTCCCGACCTCTCTGCCCTCCCGGCCTCCTCCCCGACCCCCCCCTCCCCAGACCCAGGTGCTTCTCTGGGCGAGACGGGCAAGGAACGGCGAGGCCGTTCCGAGCGTAGCGTCCGCCTGCGCCCAGGACGCAAGGAGGCTATTCTGGAGAGTTGGGCTCTCCGCGACCTAGGTCCCACCACCCAGCGGCAGTGCGCGCGATGCTCAGTGCACACCTGCAGCCGCTGGGCTCTGCCTTCGCAGGCGGAGCACACACGAAACGAGAGTGCCCCCGCCCCCCCTCAATCGGGGGCCGCTGAAGGTGCCCCTGGCCCAAAGTGCCCCCAGCACTTCTGGCAACACCCGGCCCAACGAAGGCGCCGATTCCCGCCTCGACCGGGCGGGGTTAGGACGAGGACGAAGCCGCTCCAGAGCGTTCCGGAACGCTCTCAGAGCGTTCCGGAGCGCTCTGAGAAGGCCGCGGAGCCCGAGACGTCCCCCCAGATCCATCAGATCGCAGAGATTCTCGATCCGTCCATGCCCCCTGGCTTCGTCTCACTCGAGCGCTTCGCCCCCCCGCACGCCTTCACTGCCACGGGGCACCGCAGCGCACAAAGGTGGCAAGGCCGCGCGCTTCCCCGCGGCGCGGGAGCGCCGGCCCGCCTCTCCGCGGGGGCCCGCGCCCGGCGGGTGGCCAGGAGCGCGAGCCACGCCCGCAGCCGCGTCCCTCTGCGCTGGCCCTCCCTCCTTCCTGCCCTCCTGCCCTCCTCCTCCGCCTCCTCTTCCTTTTCCTCCTCCTCCTCCTCCTCCTCCTCCTCCTCCTGTATACAGTCAAGACGACGAACTAAGGAACAGGTTCGGTTCGGAAAGGGCTCGATGTTCCTGGGGGCCTTCCATGACTGTGCCTTTGGCCCTCCTCGTCGTGAACGCAGGCGCTTTCGGGGACAACACGGGGATTCGTTCCTTATTTGTCGTTCCGTGTTTCAGCAGCCCGTCTGTAGGCTCCGCCCCTCCCATCCTCCTCCCTCCCTCCTCCTCTTCCTCCTCCCTCCTCCCTCATTCCTCCTCCTCCTTACTCCTCCCTCCTCCCTGCTCCCGCTCCCCCTCCCCCCCCCGCTTGACCCCCCATCGCCCGAGGACGACGACGATGACGACGACGATGACGACGACGACGACGACGATGACAACGACGACGACGACGACGAAGACGACGATGACGACGACGACGGTGACGACGGCGACGGCGGCGGTGGCGGCGGCGGTGGCGATGTCGGCGGCGGCGGTGGCGACGGCGATGACGACGGCGACGGCGGCGGCGACCAGAGTTCGCTCAGTATTGGCCCCCAGACCTCTCCTCGGATTCATCCCGGCCAGTTTGTCGAGCTGCGTCTGGCCGTACCGACGAGGGCCGCCAGAAACACCCAAAGACTTCCGAACGGGCAGCGTCTAACGACGACGACGACGACGACGACGACGACGACGACGACAACGACGACAACGACGACTACAACGACGACGACCGCGCCGGTGGCGCCAACGGCGCAGACGACGACGGCGACGATGCCGACGGTTGCAACGACGACGTCGACGGCGCCGACGAGAATTGGTGCGCTATGCCCTGACGCCCAACAAAGGTAGAACTGGTGCTCGCGAAGGACGCGTGATGGTCCAGTGCCACACATGCTGCAACAGTAGCAGCACGTCTGAATATACAATGAAATTTCGGGCGCCAGGCAGGGCACACTTGAGCGACGCAGGGTAACGGGTTCGACTGCGCCGACATTTGCGTGCGAGCTGCCTGCGCAAGATGGCGCGTAAGCGCACTCGCTTTCAGCGTGGCGTGCCGCGCTGGCGGCCCGCGTAAGCCGCCGCGTAAGGTCGCTATGCCATCGCGCGTAAGACCACCGTGTTTTGTCGCTCACTTGGGGCATCGCGCGGGGCCTCACAACTTCTTGCGTGGGGCCGCCCTGCGGAGAGACGAGCGACGACGGCGGTGGCGGCGAGAAGGCGTCCGGTCGCCCGAGGACGAGCGGCTGCGGGCCCTGTGCGAGGACTGCGGCCGCCCCCTGAAGCGGTTCGCCCGGCTCCCGACGTTCGCCGCGCGCCCGGCAGCCCGAGCGCCTTGGGGCCGGGATCTCGGGAGAGGGACGAGGAGATGCGGAAGCACGCCCACACGCACAAGCACCCACACCAGGATGCGGAGCAAAACACAGAGGGTTGGACAAGGGGACGCAGAGCAGCACGCATGCGGCGGGGGGGGGGATCGCGTCGGGTGCAGCGGTGGTCTGGGCTGTCCTTCGCGGGGCCTGGGGGATCGCGGAGTCGACCGCCCACTCTCTCTCCCTCCTCGTTCCACCTCCCCTCCCTCTGGCTCTCCCTCCCCCCCCCTCCCTCCCCCTCCCTCCCTCCCTCCCTCTCTCCCTCCCTCCCTCCCTCTCTCCCTCTCGTTCTCCCTCTTTCTCCCTTCCCTCTCTCCACTCGCGTTCCCTCTCTCTCGCCCTCCGACGAGGAGGGGTGAGCTTGGCCGCGCTTCCCCGCGGCGCACGGCCAGGCCACTGCACACGGAGCCGCAGGCGGGAGCTGGCGGGAGTTGGCGCAGCAACGGGGTGCCAAGCTGAGAAGTGCGTCCAAAACGGCCTCGGCGAGGAAGCCCAAATCATTGGTCTTACTAGGGTCTTGGCCCCATGCTGGCCTCTTTGGGGGGCGACGTTAAAACAAGCTCCCCTCTTCTTTGATCGAGCTTCTCCAAGATGGCCCCAAGAGGCGCCCAGGAGGCCCCAAGAGGTCCCAAGACGGCCCCAAGATGGCCCCAAGAAGCCTCCAAGAAGCCCCCAGGAGGCCCCCAAGAAGGACCCCAAGCGGCCCCAAGAGGCCCCCCCAGAGGCACTCCTCTCGGGTCAGACGACAAAGGGGAGGGGGGGGGTGGGGCGAGGGGGCGCGTGGCCGTTCCACAAAGGGAGATCTCCTGAGGAGGACGGGCGGCTCGCATACCGAGCACGCGCGCGACAGCGCCATGTAGCCGATAGACCTTGCACGCGCCTGATAGGGTTAAGTCGGGCCTGTCCTTCTACAGGGGGGAAACTCAAAAATAGTTTTAAAAATAGTCGGGGGACTTTTTGGGTCTATGTTTGAGCATTTTTTGGTGTATTGCTCGGGGGTATTTATAATTCTTACGCTTCGCGTATCCCCACCAGTCCATCTCACAACAGCAACTCTTGCGAAGCATGCCGACAGTTGTGTTTTTCAGGCGTGTGTCCGCTTTGCCCCGCATATCTCCCCTGTTCCTTCTTCCTCCCGCCTCCTTGTACATCCTCCTTGTGGGGGCAGCGGGAGAAGGACGAGGCGGAGGAGGAGGGAGAGAAAACGCTCCTCGTGGTTTGAGTCGTTTGGGGTGTCTCGTCCTGGTGTGAGTCGTTCGGGCCATTCTTCCTGGTGTGAGTCGTTCGGGCTCTTCGTGGTGTGAGTCGTTCGGGCTCTTCGTCCTGGTGTGAGTCGTTCGGGCTTCTCGTGGTGTGAGTTGTTCGGGCCCCTCGTCCTGGTGTGAGTCGTTCGGGCCCCTCCTCCTGGTGTGACTCGTTCGGGCTCCTCGTGGTGTGAGTCGTTCGGGGCCCTCGTCGTGGTGTGAGTCGTTCGGGCTCCTCGTGGTGTGAGTCGTTCGGGCCCCTCGTCCTGGTGTGAGTCGTTCGGGCTCCTCGTGGGGCCTCTTGGGGGGCTCTTGGACGCTCTTGGGGCCTCTTGGGGGCCTCTTGGGGGCCTCTTGGGGGCCTCTTTGGGGCCTCTTGGGGCCTCTTGGGGCCTCTTGGGGGCCTCTTGGGGGCCTCTTGGGGGACTCTTGGGGCCTCTTGGGGGCCCTCTGAAGCGCAAAGGAGCGCTGGCCCCTGAGAAGGAGAAAATGAGCCCAAAACCTTCGTAAAATCAATGATTTTGCTATGAAGGAAGAGGAACGCGGCCCCCTCAGAAGGCCAAAATGGGGCCAAAACCGTAGTAAAATCAATGTTTTTTACTTCAACGACGAGTTCAGGCGCCAAACTCCCTCCCCCCCCTCGGGGCCAGAATCCTCGTGAGGGTCGTCGTTTTTTGGCCCTCCCAGGAGTCGAAAAAGACTCCCCTGACGACCCGCGGCCCGCCCTCTCCAGGCCCTGGGGGAGGGGGTAGGGGGAGGGGTAAACCCCTCCCCGAAGGGGAAGAAGGGGGGTTGAGGACAGAGAGAGCTCCCTAAACCACTCACGCCCAAAGGGCTGGTGGGATTGTTTGCCCAAAATCCCCGTGTAGGGGGACGTGTCCGACTTAATGGTAGGGCCAGTGGGAGTCAGAAACAGAGGAACGGGAAAAGGGGGGTCACGAACGTTGATGCGTGCACCTGATTTCGCCCTCGCCGCCAGGCGCTTCCCTCGATACTCAGGCGATCGCCAACGTGGAGTAGCGGCGGGTCTCGTTTCCACGGGAACTCGCGGATGGCCGCCGCTGAGCGAGGCGGCACCGGCCGCATTTTTGGGGAGGGCACCTCCCCCGATCCATGGACTTGGCGGCCGCGCGCCAAATCCACGGATCGCTAATCCATGTCTGCGCGCCCCCTGAGATGCATTGGCGCCTCCGGCGCCGGGAGGCGCTGGAGAAGCCAGTGGCGTTCGGGCGGGTAGCACTGGGGGGTGTCCTCACTCAGGAGGGGGGAAAAACACACAGACACAATTAATTGTCGATTCCCAGGAAAATGCGCGAAAATATGGGAAGTGGGGGGGAAGGCAAAAACCTAGAAAATATGAAGAATATGGTGAATCGAGTTATTTGTGTGTATTTATTTGTGTGTCCCAGGGCCCCTTCACTCACTGGGGGATGGAGAACAGGACTCGACAGGAGCCCTTTTGGGCCCCTGCTTGCCCTAAACAGGGCCCCGAAGGGCCCCTCTGAGGGCCTCGTCCTTCGCCCCCCAGTTAGGCCACCGCCCATTCCCTCCCGCCCGATGCGTGAGTTGCTTCGCTAACCGCTAAGCTGTGCCCCCGCCCCCCCTCCTCTCGTCTGAAGTCGGGCATGTCCCTCTACAGGAGGAAGATTCAGAAACAGTAAGAAAATAGTCGGCTGACGTTTTTTCTATGATTTTTGATGATTGATTTATTTCTTGTGGATTCATTTCGTATCGTCAGTGTGTTATTATTTTTTATGTTTCGTCCAAGATCCGCCAGCAGCAGGGCACGCCCGACCTGACGCTGAGCTGTGCCCCCACCCGGCTCGTCAGGCCCCACCCGCCGCCGCCGCCGCCGCCGCGCTCGCCCCGCCGAGTCCGTGCTGCTGAAGTGCGGGGGCTCGAAGCTGTGCGGCCGCTGCTCGGACGCGATCCTGGCCGGCGAGATGCACTTCGCCTGCCGCGCCTGCGAGCCGCGGCGCGCCGTGTGCAGGCCCGCGCCGCCTTTTCTGTCGTCGTGGCCCAGCGGCGCGGGGCGACGGGGGCCGGGACTGTCCGCTGCGCTCGGGCCGCTGAAGCAGGAATTCGTTTCGTTGTTCCTGGGTTGGTTTGCAGCTTGCCTCCGGTTTCCCAGGGGGGATCGAGGTTCCACTCATGGAAAAAAGGGGGCCTCGTTCCGCATCCAGGGTTCCTTCGATCGACGCCCCGACCGTGGCCAATCCTGGCGCCCAGGAGCGGTGTGTGTGTGTGGGTGTGTGTATGCTTTCCTGGCCACGACAGGAGGGCGTACACACCCGCCGCCCCTGGACCCAGGCGTGCAAGGTCCTGACGAATTCGGGACGGAGTTGTTCGGTAGTGTTCGGCCTCTCCGGGCCCTCGTGACACAATCTTCGTTTGTCGTCCTCCGGAGACGGTTCTTCCTGCGGCTTTGCCTGATTTGTTCTTCCCAGGCTAAGTCTTTGCCTCGTTAGGCTTTACCTGACGGCTTCTTCCCAGGCTTGCAACGTCTTGACAAACTGAGGATTGTTTCTCGAGTATGTTTCGGCCTCCAGGGGTCCTCGCCGGGCCGCGGTGATGTCACAACGCGGCTCCGAATGAAACGCCGAATGTGGGGAGAAAGAGTCAGGACTTCCAGGGACATTGTATTGACAATCAAGACATCGCATGGCTGGGTTGTATCTCTTATCTCTCTTTTCATTTTACATATATGTATATACAGAGATGCTTGTGACAAAAAAAAAAAAAACAGTGGGTGCGGGACCCTTTGTCAGATGCGGCCCTCGGCGTTGCCCAGAGTTACCAAGCTGTGACGAGCAGTGCCAATCAGTGCCAAGCAATGCGAGGCACGGGCAAGCAGCCCCCAGCAAGGCCGAACAATGCCCAGCAACGCCAAGCAACGATTCCGAGCAACGATTCGAATCAAGGCAATAGCAGCGCCAAGCAATGCAGAGCACATCGCCCAGCAATGCCAAGCACTGCTTTGGATTGCTTTGATCTGCACTGCCCAGAACGGCGTTGAAAACTGCTTCAGCGAGACAAGGTCCCTGATCCACCACCCATCACGCCACCCCAATCTCACCCGACGGCCCCGTTTGCCCTCCTCTCCTAGCTGGGGGGGGGGGGGGGCGTCGGTGAACAGTGACAAGGCAGGAGCGCGTACCCCCCGCCAACCCGAACTTGGGAACGTCGGGTTGGGTGGGGGTGGTCAGGTGGGCAGTCCCCGCGCTGGCCGCGCCGTGGGTCTGCCTCCCGCGGCCTCGCGGCCCGGCCGGGGCGGCCCGGGGCCGACAAGTGAAATGGTCGAAAGAGCCTTGCGCCGCAGGCTCTTCGCAGCGCGGGAGGCCTGGGAAGAAGGGGGGGGAGGAGGAGGAGAAGGAGGAGGAGGAGGAGGAGGAGGAGGAGGAGGGGGAGGGGGAGGGGGAGGAGGAGGATGAGTAGGAGGAAGGAGGAGGAGGAGGAGGAGGAGGAGGCAGAGGAGGAGGAGGAGGAGGAGGACCCCCCCCTCCAACTTATGGTGGTGGTGGTGGAAGACACGCCCATCAAGGGGGGGGGAGGGTCGACCACACGCATCGAGCAGTGGCGAAGCGTCCTGGCTCGCCCACAGCCCTCCCAGACAGTGTTATGAGAACCTTTTTGCGGTCTCCACGAGAAGTTCTTGGAACATTTCTGGCGGAGTCCCTGTCTTGTTTTATCACATCGGGTTCATGTTCTAAGAACATTGTTTTCGTTCTTAGAACATTTTGGGGTTCTAAGAACATTTCGTGGTAGGACTATGGGAATGCCGAGACGGTCGGTCCCTGCTCAAACGTAAGACCGACGACCTCTCGCCGGAGTGCCCTTTGGTCCTGCGGGCCTTCCCCCGAGGGCCGAGCGCGGTGCGGTAAGTAGTGGCGATACCTTCGCGTCTTTGTTCGGTCCCCCCGCGGCCCCCAAAAAGGGCCGCGCACCAGGGTCGGTCTTGCATGTGGTCGAGAGGGGGATTCGAGTGGGATTCAAGTGGTCTGATCCTCTCAACCGTGTTCATGCCGACTGAGAGGACGAAATGGAGCCAGCACCCCCCCCGGGCCTCTCCTGGGTGACAAGCCTCAAAAGGCCCCCGCTTACCGGAACTGTGGATGAGAACATTTGGCTCCAGCTATTTGCCCCACAGTTTGCGCACGAGCGCACCCTGGCAGTGTAGCTGAAGATGTGTCGCCCATGCCTGCTCAAGCTGAGGGGGAGGGGGGAGGAGGGAGGGGGAGGAGGAGGGGG
>CAUYUJ010017271.1:217500-227500 GCA_963575745.1 Prorocentrum cordatum | reverse complement strand
GGAAAAGAGGAGGAGGAGGAGAGGAGGAGATAGGGGACAGGCGGAGGGGGAGGAGAGGAGACGGAGAAGGCGGAGGACGGAAGGCGGAGGGCGGGAGAGGAGGAGGAGGCGGAGAGGAGGGGAGAGACGGAGGAGATAGGAGGAGGAGGAGGAGGTGGAGGAGGAGGTGGAAGAGGATGGAGGGGGAGGTGGAAGAATGAGAAGAGGGAGTTGGGCGCCCCAGGTCTCCGCAGCTCTCGGAGCGGCCCTTGCCCCACCGCTTTTTGCAGGGGCCTGCTGCTGCTGCTGCTGCTGCTGCTCCGGCGACGTCGGTCGAGGATCGGGGCGCGGAGCCTGAGAGGCGGGCTTCGTTCTGACGTTTGTCGGTTCGCCCGGGGCCTTCCAGAGGTCCTCGGGAGTCTCTGGGGGCCTTCGGCGGCCTCAGGGAGCAAGAGACCCTCGGGCCCTTCGGAGCTTCCTTCCTGCTGGGGCTGCTCTGCCCCTGCCCACCTCGGACGGGGCTGGGGCGAGGACGAATGCTTGCCAGAGCGTCCCGGAACGCACTCGGAGCCTTTCAGAGCGCTCTCGGAGCCTTCCAGATCATTTCGAGAGGGCCGCGACGCCCGAGACATCCCCCAGAGCCGCCGGATCTCCGAGATCCTGGACTTGTCCTCGCTATGGTTTCGTCTTATCGCTCCCTCCTTCCCTAATCACGCCTCCCTCATCGCTCCTCCCCTTTGCTTCCCCGATGCGCCCATTTTGCAACGCAACACGTACCGTGTTCAACGCGTCCTTGTTAACACGTTGCATGTTGGCTCTGCGTGTTGGCCCACGTTCTGGCGAACGTGCCGCGCCAGGCGTACGACGTTTTCGATCCACGCGTTTAGCTCCGTGTCAGTCCGCTACGGGTTGCGTGGGGCGTATCGAGGCGGCTTAGCTCTTCAACTTCCCTTCATCGCACAACTTCGATCTCCGTCGCTCCGCCACATCTATATATAACACACAGACACTTTCCAATTGATAATTCCTGGGCCTCAGGGGAGGGCGGCGGTGTATAAATCATCACTGGGTGCCAGCGAATTTGTACACCGCCGCCCTCCCCGAAGGTGCATGCAAAATTCGTCGGAGGGTGTCTGTGTATACGTACCCCTCTTCCTATATTTTTGCAAGCCCGGGCGGGGGGGCCCCCCTCCCCCCAAAAAACCGCCGGACTCCCGAGATCTGAGGCTTTGGGACCCTCCGGACGGGCCGAAGCGCCGCCCTGGGCCTCGCAGGGCGTTTTGCCAAGCCTTCCCAGCACACCTAGGGCGATCAGGGGGGTCATCGGAGACGCCCCAGAGACCCCCAAAACAGCACAAGAGTGCTCCAAGAGTGACCGACGTGAACTCAAGATGGCCCAAGAGGCCTCCAGGACGGCCCCAAAGAGGCCTCCAAGAGCACTCCCAAGAAGGCCCCAAGAGGCACAAATCATTGATTTTATCTAGGTTTTTGGTGATTTTTGGGGTTCTCCTCTTTTCGGCTTCCCGACGCTCCAAGACGGCGGTCTTCTGGGCGTCCGAAGCCGCCTGGTGCACAACACGGGTCCAAGATGGCCCTCAGAGAGCCCCATGGCGGCCCAAGATGGCCCCAAGACTCCTTCCGAAGCATTCCAAATCGTGACCTGGTCGTTCAGGGAGACCGCGGTTGGAGGCAGGGTGGCCCGAGGAAGCCCCCAGAGGCCCCCAGAATACGCCCAGGAGGCCTCCAGAAGGCCTTAAGAACGCTTGAAACAATTTTTGTGAGGCCCCCAGAGGCTCTACAAGGAAGAGCCTCCGCAAAAAAGAGCTGAGGAGGATGAGAAGAATGCGCAGGGTATGGCGAACATAAAGAAAAAGAAGCATGGAGCAAGGATAACGAAAACATGATCATAGCGGCGATGCCGGAAAATGCAACAAGGCGTCATCGCTAAATTGTCGGCTGGACTTTCCTGCTATTCCGCCTGCACACCAAATCTCAAGGACCAAGGTGCATGACGCGAAGCGCCACCGCAGTCTTGTATGTATGTATGCATGCATGCATGCATGCATGCATGCATGCATGCATGTATGTATGTTTGTATGTATGTATGTATGTATGCATGCATGCATGCATGCATGCATGTATGTATTTATGTATGTCTGTCTGTCTGTCTGTCTGTCTGTCTGTATGTCTGTCTGTCTGTCTGTCTGTCTGTCTGTCTGTATGTATGTATGTATGTATGTATGTATGTATGTATGTATACTATATGTATGTATTCGTGGCGTAATCCCCCTCTGCAGTCTCCGCTCTCCCCATCCTCCCCCGTCCTGTCCTGCCTCTCGCGCGGCGCGCGCGAGGGGGCGGCGCGCCTCCCAAGCAGGCGGGGGGGGGGGGGGGGGCCTTCTTGGGAGGCAGGGGCCCTCTCTCGGCATCGCCCGGACGTGAGCCTCTGCTCCTCGGCGAGGGCCCTCTCGGAGCACTCCTTGCGAAGAGCACGCGCACGAAGCCTGCAGCCGCACGGGGCGTGGGCGTCCGAGCGGTTGCGGGTTTTGTGAGCAGGCCCCCCGGGCGCTCTCGGGAAGCCCGGTCAGAGGCCCGGAGGGCTCCTGAGAGGCCCCCCGCCTGCGGAGGAGGCCCCCCCCCCTCGCACCACCCCCATGTGCGCGCCGTTAATTTGCGGATCCTCTGGATCGGATCCCAGACATGATCGCGTCGTAAAAAAATCAGGACAAAGGGTTTTTGGCTATTTTCGGCCTCGGGGGGCCCTCGCCGGGCCTCGGGACCGTCAAAAAACGACTCAGGACGAAAAACTGGCCCCAGGGAAAGGGTCGGGACTTCTGGGGACGCCGTTCTGAAAAAATCAGGACGTCGCATGTCTGGGATCTCGTCCTGGCCATGATCTTGATCGTTCTCGTGGTCCTTGGCCAGATGCTGCTCCTGCCCGCCACCTCCCTCCCGCACAGGACCTGCGGGCCAGGGGTCTACATCGAGCGGGAGTACGACTACGTGGACTCCTGCACCGGCGAGGCCCGCGTGCTCGACATGCCCGAGAACGTGATCCACGAGAGGAAGCAGCGGCGCAGGCCGCGACCCTGGACACGAGTAGTGACTCGCATCTCCGACGATCTATTGTTCAATCCAGGCGACTTCTGAAGACTTCGACCTCCAGGGCGCGCCATCGGTCCATGGGGGCATCAAAAAGGACTCGGGGGCGAAACTTGGCCCCGAGGGAGGGGATCGGGGCCTCTGGGGCCACGACCTCGGCCACGAGCAGTGAGGATCGATGGCGCAGCAGCGGCTTGAGCATACACCCTAGGCGATGCTTAAGAAAACCTAAGTGTTCCTCCAGAGTCTCGATGATTCTTAACTTTTCAATGCGAATCCCAAGATGTCGATAGAAGCTCTGGGTTATATTCAAGTCCTGAGACTATGAATTTCTTAACCCATGATTTCTTAAGCATTTCGCAGGGTGTGACCTTTCGGGGCTCCGCGCGGACTTCTCGGAGCGGTGCAGCAGTTCAGGAGGAGAAGAAACACACGAACACAATCAATCTTCAATTCCCCAGAAAATATGGGAAAATATGGGAAGCGGGGGGAAAGACAGAAGCCCAGACCATATGGGAAACTATGGGGAATCTGCTTATTTGTGTGTATCTATTTCAGTGTGTCCTGGGGCCCCTACAGCAGTGAGGATCGATGGCGCAGCAGCGGCATGAGCATGACCTTTCGGGGCTCCGCGCGGACTTCTCGGAGCGGTGCCAGGGGCCCCCCATCCCGCGTGCCAGGGGGGGCTGCGCCTCTGGGGCGCTGCCCTCCCGGGCTCCGCGGGCCGCGCCGGGCCCCCCCCCCCCTGGCGCCGCCCCTGGCGCGCGCAGGGAGGAGGAGGCGGAGGAGGAGGAGGAGGAGCAGGAGGAGGAGGAGGAGGAGGAGGAGGAGGGAGTCCCAGCACCGACCCAGGAAATTCGCACGGAGCTCCGGGAGTTCACGGCAGGCAGTTCCTTCAGAGCTCCGAATCATCAGGGGTAACTCGGGTCAGGGCTAACTCGGTCCGTTTTTCGGGAATCCGAACCCGAGTTACCCCGGGCCCGAGTTACCCCGGATAATTCGGGCGTCCAGAGCCCCGAATCATCAGGGGTAACTCGGGTCAGGGCTAAATCGGGTCCGTTTTTCCGGAATCCGAACCCGAGTTACCCCGGACCCGAGTTATCCCGTATAATTCGGGCGTCCAAACGCCCTGCTTGCCTCCAGGGTGCCTTGGGTTTCGATGGCTCGGCGCGACGCTCCCGCACCAGAAGTCCATGGACGTCCCGGGGTCCCAGGGCCGGGCTTCCTGTGGAGATGGTTTCTCGTGGTCGGGCCCCTACCGAAGCGTGTCGCTCCGCCGGTGTTCTGGCCCACCACAGGGGGCCACAGGCGAACCCTACCCCTACCCCCCACGAGTTCTGAGGGGGAGGGTGGGGCTCACTTCGTTCGGGAGCTCCCGAGCGAAATGAACCCCACCCTCCCCCTCAGAAACCGTGGGGGGCAGTTCGCCTGTGGCCCCCTACACCACGCTTCGACGCGAGCGGAGGAGGGGAAGGGGGAGGGGGAGGTGGGAGGGGGAGGAGGAGGAGGGGGAGGAGGAGGAGGAGGAGGAGGAGGAGGGAGGAGGAGGAGGAGGAGGAGGAGGGGTGGAGGGGGAGGAGGGGGAGGGGGAGGAGGACAAGTTAGGTCCCCAGGCGTCGAGGCCCAGAGCTTTTTTCCGAGCCGTCCGCCCCACCGGAGCGGAGCGGCACGCCGTCCGCTCGCAGGGCGTGTTGTCGCCATGGGGGCGCCACACGGCGGCGCGCGCTCCAAACGCTTTTCTGACCAGATGCTCGTGTCGTAGTTCGTTTTCCAGAGGAGTAAGCAGTCGAGCAGTCGAGCGAAGACTCGGGCCGGCACTCGCACCTGCGATCGAAGGCTTGCCGGCGAGCAATACCGCGCACAGAAAAAGATCCCAGATGCCGCCAGGAGGGTCCCGAAAGGTTTGCAAGAGGCCCCCAAGATGCTTGAAGGTGGCTCCAGACGGCCCCAACCGGCCATAGGGTAGCATCAAAGATCGCGAGGACCTCCCCTCCTTGGAAGTTATGTTCCTCCTACTTGTTACTGCACTCGGAGGTGGATAGACCTCCTACCCTGACACGTCGATTAGCGAATTGGCCGTCTTCGGCTCGCGAGGGGGCGTCGCGGCCGTCATTTCTGCGGGTCCAGGTCCGTCGGTTTCGGTCCCAGGCCGTTTTCAATTGAGGGGAGGTGTACTAAAGGGAGGTTTGTCCACCGCCGACAGACCGCGGCCAGGCCAACACATTGACCCTCACACATCGGTTCATCGGAGTCGTGAGCGTTTCTGTTGGAGCCATCTTGAGGCCTCAAAAGGGCATCGGAAGCGGAAGAGCGAGGCATCAAGAGTCATGCATGGAGGTTCCTTTAGGTTGTTGAAGGATTTGGGCCTCTTGAGGGGGCCCTGTGGCGGCTTCGAGAGCATTTGGAACCGTCTTGTGGCCCTCGTCGGGCCTCTCGGAGGTCTGCCTGAAGCTACATTGAACCATCTTCGGCTATCTTGAGTCGCCTTGGAGACTATCTTAGAGCGTCGGTGGCCCTCTTGGGGCCACCTTGGGAGAAAAAGAGCTCCCTGCCACCTCCCGAACCCCTTCAAAAAGCATCAGGAAGTGGAGGGGGAAGGTACCCCTCCCCGAAGGGAAGAGGGTTTTGGAAGAGGAAATAATGATTTAGACCACCTTGGCCCAAAGGGCTTGTGGGATTCATTTTGGCCCATCCTCGCTCCATCCTCGCTCCCTCCTCCCGTCCCACCCTTCATTCCATCGTTCTCCCCCCCCCCGCGTCCAACCTCCATCCCCTCCCTCACCCCCTCCTCCCCTCCCTCCTTCCCTCCTACATATGCGAGAGCTCCCATTGAGGGACCAGATGAACCAGTGGTGGTTGCGCCACCCCCCAGAGGTGTTCGGCGCGATCGGCCGGACGCATGCGCGCTGCCGAAAGCCCTCGCTGTGCGGCGGCATCGGCGGCCCCAGTGGCAGCCGTGACTTGCCGTGGCCGCAGGCTCCGCTGCTCGACGTGCACCCAGGCAGCCTCCGGTTGCAGCACGACGGCCCGCTCGAGCCAGGGGGGCCCACGTGCGCCAGGCCGCGCGGGAGGCCCGTCAGAGAGCCGCGCCGCCTGCCGCAGCCGCGTGGCCCGGGGCCTCTCCGCGCACCGCCCGCCTGCTGCAGCCGCGTCCCACGGGCAGGCCCCGGACCTCTGCCGCCGGGGCCCACGAGGGCCGGTCGGGCCAGGCCCACCGGGAGGCCCCCTGTGAGTGGGACGCCGGCCGTGCAGCGCCGAGGGCGGAGCCCACCTGCTCGGCCCACGGCGCGGCGACGGCAGCGCGGCCACCTCCAGGCTTAAGTCGGGCCTGTCGTCCTACAGGGGGATCTTCGACGAAAAATATAAACAAAAAAACCAAACATACCCAAAAAGGTAAAACAAACACAAAAAAATAGACCCCAGACTATGTTTGGATATTTTGGGTTATTTTTGGATTCTATGTTTTTGTTTTTCGTCGAAAGTCCCCCTGTGGGGGACAGGCCCGACTCAACTCCAGGCGGGGCCAAGAGGTCGGCGGCGCGTCCAGCTGCGCGAGGAAGGCCAGCGTGGAGACCGCGTATGCCGAGTACGCCGCTGGCACTGTCTGGGCGTACGTGCCACCGCGCTGGAGGTAGTAAGTTGGCAGCGGCGTCCCAGCCACACTCTCCCCGAGTAGGGCCGAGAAGAGCTCCGAGGTACCTGGCGCTGTGGGAAAAAGCGCAGACCTCCCCGCGAAGGGGCCCGGGCCGTGACCCAGCTTCTCGCCTCCTCTGGATGCCCTGGGGATGGCGGCACCCATACCGCGTTGCCGATTTTCGAACGCAACCCCGAGATCGTCGCGTAGGCATCGAAGAGTGGTTCCAGCACGGCCGCGGCGGCTGCCCCTTCCGCGTCACCACTACACTGGAGGTTCAAGCAGATATACCGCGGGTTCTGCGGGATGATTGTGCAGGAGATGGCAGACAGAGTGCTGGTCACATACCCGGCCGTGTCCCGAGTGGTGCCTCCCTGCGTGCTTGCGGCATGCTTGCGCACCCTCTGGAATGGGTGGCTCACAGCGCGGCGGTTTCAGGGCCAGGCCGCGTGCGTCTTCGTATGCACAGCGGGAGGGGACTCGATCGAACCCCACTCGGAGTGCCGATGGGTCACGGCTGCCGCCGCGACGCAGCTCGGGCTGGCTCGCCCCGCCACGAGGCATTCCGGGCCTGCGAGGTCCGTATGGCTGGAGAGACGCCCTATAGAGCGCCGGCACGGCAGACCAGCTGCAGCGGCGGGCGCGCTTGACCTGCAGCGTCCGCCTCACGCACAGCTGGCGGCGCCACGCCGGGGCAGCCCGGAGGCGTGCCGGAGCGCCTTGCGGCGGCGGCTGCGCGAACTGTCGTGGGGCCTGGTGAGACAAGCCGTGTTTGTGAGCGGCCTCGCAGCTCAGTCGGTGTCTCCTGCTGCTCCTCCTTCCGTTCGCTTCCTCTCCCCCCTCCCCCCCGCCAGCCCGGGGGGCGGAGGGAACGCAACGTTTTGTTAGCGCAAGCTTGCGCGATGCCGAGTGTTTTTGCTCGAGCTTGCCAGCTGTTCTTGCAGGACGTCCTCGTCGGCACCGGGGTGGCCCGAGGCCCCGCCTGCCGCAGGGCGCCCGGCGAAGGTGACGCGCCGCCTCCCCCTGGGGGGCACACGCCCTGGGTGGGCAGGGCGCCGGGGCTGCCCCTTTCTCCTTCCCCCTCCTCCTGTCCTCTCTCCTCTTCGTTTCCCCTCTCTCCTTTCCTGCTGCCCTTGCCTCCCTCCCTCTCTCCCCTCCTCCCCGTAGCCGGCGTCCTTGTCGTCATCGGTTCGGCTCGTCGCTTTGGTCGTAGTCGCCTCGTCGTCGTCTTCGTCGTCGTCGTCGCCGTTGGGGGCGGCCCCATGCTTCCCCTTGGGCTCGCGCCCCCCCCCCCGCGAGAGCGGCGTGAGAGGCCGCGGCGATCTGCGGGCAGGTGGTGTGAACGGGGGTCGGGTTCCACACCGTTCCGCCCTGGCCAGGCCGGGGGGTCGTGCCCGCAACTGGGAGCCCAGCGACGAGGGAAACGTAAGGCTCGAGTGCGCCTTAGCTCGGGTTTGCCGGAGCTTTGTGACGAGCGCGTCCTTGATTTTGACGGTGGATTCTTGGTGGGATGTCTGGGAACTTGCGTCAAGTTTCAGAGCAAGTGTCGCCATGTTCATGATGGCCTCGTCAGGCCAGCCCGAGTCCCCTGCACCCGAGTCTTATGTTTCCCCGGGGCGAGGGCCATAGCTTGAGAGTCGCCGCTTTCTCCCCCCTCTCTCCCTCCGTGCTCCCTCTTCCGTGCCCGCCTCCTCCCCGCATCCCGCCGCGCTGCTGTCGCCTTCGACCCGAGGCAGACCCGCGTTCCGCGGAGTTACCTACCCAGCTTCCCCGCATCCCCTTTTCGGTGGGTTGGGTCGCGATGCGCTCGCACTGGGGTCCGGGCGTCATGCCTTTCGCTTGGCGTTCTCCCGCCAGTGGCACGGCAGCGGAGGGCGCCTCTGTGCCGCCTGGCCTCGCCTGGCCGCTTTTTTTGGATTCCTCTGAGGAGCTGCCCCGGGCATGCGCTTCACGGTGTGTCCTCTTTCCTCTCCTCGTCGCTCCCTCTTCATTATCCTCCTCCCTCCTCCTCCTCTTCTTCCTCCTCCTCCTCCTTCTTCTCCTCCTCCTCCTCCTCCACCTCCTCCTCCTCCTCCTCCTCCTCCTCCTCCTCCTCCTACTCCTCCTCCTCCTCCCCCCCTCCCCTTCTCCTCTTCCTCCTCCTCCTCCTCCTCCTCCTCCTCCTCATCCTCCCCCCCTCCTCCTGCTTCTCCTCCTCGTCGTTTCCTCCTCCGCAGCCGCCCGCTCCCGTCTCGCGACATGCGTGTATCATTTAGCGCGTTCTGCGCATGTTCGACACGATAGAATCCAGGAGCGGCGTACGATCGGTGCTTCTTTTGATGCCGCGTCATGGCGGATTTCATGTGCCTTCCCCTGCCCTTTCTTGTGCTGCCAGTGTCTGGGACTATTGCGCATTTTTGGGGTCTTCGTTTGAGCTCCGCTTTTAGGGCCGTGTGCTGCGTCCCTGTTCCCTCCCCCTCCTCCCCCCCCCTCTCCTCCCCCCTTCTCTCCTCCCTCCTCCTCCTCCCTCCCTCCTTCTCCTCCTCCTCCTCCTCCTCCCCCTCCTCCTTCTCCCCCTTTTCCTCCTCCTCCTCCTCCTCCTCCTCCTCCTTGCAGGACTTCGTGCGGCGCAGTCTTCCTAGAAGCTGGCGGAAGCATCCGCGTGTGGATGCGGAATGTCGCAGTCCAGCTCCGCTGTTTCGGCGGGGTGTTCTCTGGCGTAGATGTTTAGCACCACTGCACCAATAGGAAACATGCGAGACGATGACCATCGGCTGTCCGCGTCATCCTCTCATTCCCCCACCCCTTCCTCCGAAAAAACACGCCGGAAAAAAATGGAGCCAGTGGTGGACGAGGCTTCACACGAAGCTGCGAGCCCTGCTCAAGCACGGGGAGGAAGAGCGGCCTCGTGCCAGTGCTTGTACGGGGCAAGGCCAACTGGGGCAGGCGTGCTGCTGCGGGATGGACGGGGGCCACCGTGGCCTCAGTGGCTCGAGCTCCTCCAGCGACTGATGCTCGTGCAGGTGCCAATCTTGGCGTCATGCGTCGTGGTGGCGCGGAAAGTCACGCGACGGTCTCAGCGCGCGGCCGTGCACGAGACTGTCACAGAGGTTCGGTCATGGATCACGGAGCTTACGGCCCCACGCATCCTAAACACTTCCTTGAAGCTGCAGCCCATACCACAGCACGGATGTATCGTGGGCAATCGGGTTTTATTCCACCCAGCCGATGGGACCGACAGTGAGCAGACTGCATACTAGAATTCATGGGCGTCTAAGCCTTTGGAGTGGTCATCTGTTGTTGCCA
>CAUYUJ010017271.1:185000-212500 GCA_963575745.1 Prorocentrum cordatum | reverse complement strand
CATCGAATCCTGAGCTGCAGAGAAGGCGCCCCCATACCAACGAACCAACAGAAGTAATCATCCAATTAAGCACAGTACAGCTGCAACAACATATACCCACCGCGAAGCCAACTTGCTGCCCCCATCTGCCCCACACCGCCACTCCTCCCGCTCCTCAGGGTCTTCGCCGCGGCCAAGCAGCTCGCCGAACGGGTGGGCAACGAGGACGAGGAGTTGTTCGACAGGGAATGGAGCGACCCATCCCTGCTTAGCACTTTGGTCGGCCTTGACAACGTCGAGGACATGGAGGAGGAGGAGGAGGAGGAGGAGGAGGAGGAGGAGGAGGAGGAGGAGGAGGAGGGGAAGGACGAGGGTGGTGTTCAGGAGGAAAGGACGAGGAGGAGGAGGAGGAGGAGGAGGAGGAGGAAGAGGTTCCTGTGTTTTTTTACGCGTCCGATGGCCCCCCAGAGACGGAGGCAGCGGAGACTTTCCACAGACTCGGCGGACGACCACATGAGTAAACCAAACAGCACAATGCCCCCCTAGGGGCTGGGGAGTCGGGGATACTCGCCAAAGGATCTGACACGTCGCTTGTCCGATGGGTGGGCTTGTGGAGCACGATCAACGGAGAGGAAGCATGTTGCCAAATCATTTCCAGATGTCTAAAGCATGTGTCAAACATGTTTTAAACGTGTAGAAATTGTTCAACACATGTTTAGAACACTTTTCGTACATGTTGAATACTTTTTAACTCAATGATAGGACTGTTAGGGTGTCCATTGTCCTGGCATCAACAACGTTGGGCCCGCGAACCTCTGCACTCGCCAAAGGGTCTGACACGTCGCTCGTCCGTTGAGCAGGCGAATTTCCACTGGTCAGAATTTTACTTCCGCTGGCTTCTGCGGCCCATCCGCATTCTTCCGCATAGAGCGAGAAGTGTGCTGGATTCTTTCAGGTGAGTCCATTGTTTTTTTGGGGGGGAGGGGCGTTGCAAGTACCCCGAGGCCTTCCCTCCTACCCCTCCCTCATCCCCAACCCTTCTTCGCCGAACGGCTGGGATTTTAGATGGGGGAGAGCATCGATCCTTACATCATCGCCCGTTCGTCGGAGATCAGGGTTTGGGTGCTCCACCCGGCCCAGGGTCGCGCTGAGCTGTTTTCGGGGGATCCATCGGCGATTCTAAGCCGATATTTCCACCGTGAGCTAGCCCCCCCATTCGGCTCTCCTCAGAGGGGCGAGGAGGTTTCCTGGAGGCCCCCGAAGGCGTTCAGAGGTCGAAGCGAGTGAACATATTTTTGTTCGACGGAAGGGTCCCGTATGATAATCTTCTTAGTGATCATGAGAGTCATCATCATCGGCGACTAACGATGGTGATGACGCCAGGGTGCCACGACACCAGGATGCGACCAGCGAGGCCGTTGAGACCCGTGGGGCCCGTGTAGCTTTTACGACCTGCAGGGCTTGTGGGACCTGTGGGACCTGTGCGACCTGCGGGGCCTGTGCGACATGCGGGGTCTGTGGGACCCGTGAGACCCGTGGGGACCCTCGGAGACTGGCGGGCCCAGTGGGACCCGTGGGGCCGGTGGGGCCCCTGGAACTTGCGAGACCTGTGGGACCTCCGAGCCCTGCGGGGCCAGCGGGGCTTGTGGCGCTCGTGGGACCCGTGGGGCCCGTGGCACCCGTGGGACCTGTGACACCAGGGCGCCCCGTGGGACTGGTGGGACCTGCGGGGCTCGTGGCCTGGGAGGCCCGTGGGGCCTGCGGCACCTGGGCCCCTGAGAGTCGCGTTCGGCCTGTTGGACTGGTGGGACCTGTGTACTCTGTACGCCCCTGGCTCCCGCTCGAGACTTCCTCGCCATTCACCCACGGACGAGGCCCCCGCTCGAGACGTCCTCGCGATTTGCCCTTTGGGGTGCTCGAGTGGTATGCTTGCTACAGCAGGCCGAGGACCCGCTGGGGTGCAACACGTGAGGCTCAGGAGGGGAAAAAACACAGACACAATGACTCGTCGCTTCCCGGGAAGATATGGGAAACTATGGGAAGTGGGGGGGAAGGCAAACACCCAGAACAGATGGGAAGCTATATGGGGAATCCTGTTATCTGTGTCTACTTATTTGCGTGTGTCCCAGGGCCCCCTCAGAGGCGGGGGGCCCGTCACGGGAGAGGGCTCCGGCTCGGGGCGGCCCCGCGAGGCACTCGCAAAGTGAGGCCCCCGCTCGAGCCGTCCTCGCGATGTGCTTCCTCGGGGTGCCATTTGGGTGCTCCAGCGATCTGCCTGCGAGGAGGAGGAGGAGGAGGAGGAGGAGGGAGAAGAGGAGGAGGAGGAGGAGGAGGAGGAGGAGGAGGAGGAGGAGGAGGAGAGGGACAAGGAGGCAGAGGAGGAGGAGGAGGAGGAGGAGGAGGAGGAGGAGCCAAGATATACCCAAGATGCTGCGAAGCACCGTCCCGCCCCCAGTCCACCCACGCGTTCCCACGAGCCTCCCACTGTCCCGATGACCCGCTGGGAGTAGCACCATATCCTGGGGCCCTCTTGGGCCTTCCGGGGGCTTTCTTAGGGGGCCTCTGGTGTCGCCTTGAGGCGATCTTCGGGGCCTCTTGGGCCGTCTTGGACGCTGTTCGAGCCAAACAGCGAATGTGCTACACATATACGTTCCCCTTCGAAGGAATGGGACGAGGTTTGCTTCTTGGGGGTTTGTCTTTGGGGGCCTCTCGGGCCATCTTGGGGGCCTCTTAGGCCATTTCGCGACCGTCTTGGACCGTCTGGAGGCCCTCTGGGCTCTCTCGGAAGCGTCCTGGACGCCATCTTGGGCCGTTCTGGGCCTCGTTGGGGCTTCCTGAGGCCGTCCGCGTCGCCCGAAGCCGCACCCGCAAGACTTCCGGCGGCTTCTGCAGGCGCTTCCGCCTGCTCCCCCCCGCCGACCCCTTGGGGAGGGGGGACACCCAACGGGAACCCCTCCGCAAGGTCGGGGGAATACAGGGCCCCGAGCTCTACTCTAGAACAAAACGTCAGCCAACGAGGTAGCCAACGAGGTGGCAGACCACGCAGGCAGACAGGCAGCCACCAGGCAGCCTGGAAAGTAGCCAACAAGGCGGCAACGCACAGCAGCCAACGAAGCAGCCAACAGGGCAGCCAACGACGCGCCCGCAGAACCAGCCAACAAGGCGGCCAGCGAGGCACCCAATGAGGCAGCCGACCACACAGGCACCCGGGCAGCTACCGTGCAGCCCGCAAGGCTAAGGACGAGGCGGCAAGCACAGCAGCTAGCGAGGCGGCCAACAGGCCAGCAAACGCGGCAGCCAACGAAGCACCCAACGAGGCAGCCAACGAGGCAGCCGACCACGCAGGCTGTCAGGCAGCCACCAGGCAGCCAGCGAGGCAGCGAACTAGGCGGCGAACACAGCAGCAAACACAACATCCAACGAGGCAGCCAACAGGGCAGCCAACGACATGCCCGCGAGGCCAGCCAACAAGGCGGCCAGCGAAACACCCGACGAGGTAGCCAACGAGGTTGCCGACCACATGAACATGCAGTCGGGCAGCTACCATGCAGCTCGCAAGGCAGAGAACGAGGCTGCAAGCACAGCAGCCAACGAGACAGCCAACGCGGCAGCCAACGAATCACCCAATGATGCAGCCAACGAGGCAGCCGACCACGCAGGCAGTCTGGCAGCAACCAGGCAGCCGGCAAGGCAGCGAAGGAGGTCCGCTAAAGCCTCATGCACAGACAAAAAGGGTGGCTTCAGGCAGGCTCAATGAGGCAGCCAACCGGGCAGGCAACGAGGCAAGGCAGCCGCTGAGGCAGTCGACGAGACAGCCAGACAGGCAGCCCGCTAGGCAGCAGGCTTAGCAACCACAGCCGATTACAAGGCAGCCATCAAGGCAGCCCGCGGAGGGCCCCGAACGGCAGCTCGCAAGGCCCTGCCAGCGAAGCCAGAAGAGCTGTGTCCGACGAGGCAGCTGCACGAGGGGCATCCGAACATGGATGCCCCTCTCCTCTCTCGCCCGTGCGGGTGGGCGTCGCGGAATTCGCCGCTGGCTACGCCTCGGCCCTCTGGCCATGGGGCTCCGCCCCAACCAGCACGTCGCGCGCGGCAGCTCCCTCGTCTCAAATGTAGCGTGCCGCGCGGGCGGCCCGCCGAAGCCGCGGCGTAAGGTCGCTGTGCCATCTCGCGCACGACCCGCTTTTGATTGCCGCTCAAGTGTGCAAGAGAGGAACAAACACATAACATCATTCAAGGGCATAAAAAAAACGCCCCTGCCCTGGTTTACGAGGCGCTGTGCGCTGAACCTCCTGTGGGCTGACAGGGGAAACCCTGCGTGACGTGCCGCGTCGTAGCGGCTCTAGGCTCTGGGGATTCCCAGGAGGTTTACAGACCATGCACTTGTAACCCAGGGTAGGGCCGTTTTTTCACCCCTCAAATCATCTGTGATGGGGGTCGGGACGCCGCGCCCCGCCGCAGGACGTCGCCGACATGCTCACGAAGCTGGCCGAGGCGGTGCGTTCTGCCCGCCCGGGCCGCCCTCGCCGCGCCGCCTCTCGGCTTCGGCGGACCGTCGTCCGCGGCGGGCGGCAAGCGGCAAGGGCGACGGCGTCGGAGAGGAGGGAGAGGTGCTCCTGGCATCGCTCGGACGTGTGCGTTTTTTCCTCGGCGAGGACCATCGAGGAGCATCCTTGATCATTTGGCGAAAAAACACGCACGAAACCGAAAAAACACAGGGAATGGACGTCCGAGCGATGGCGAGTGCTCCGCGCTGTCGTCACAAGAGGGAAAGGGGCCACGGCCCGCCCGGACGGGCTGCTTCATACCCCCTCGGACCAGCCGTGGGAGGGGCCGGCTTGTGCCCTGACCCCCCTCCCCCTGGGACCCTCCACGGCAGCTCAAATCAGACCCCCCCCCGAACTCAGACTGACTCCCTCCTGTCTGGTATGAAACCTGGAGTGCCGATGCCGCTGCCCATGGCTCGTTTTCGTCTTTTGGGGCCTCCTGGGATGCCCTCGTCGCCACGGCTGGATCCGCCTCGGAATTCTGGTCAGCACACGCACCCAGGGGGAGGTCCGCGGAGCAGCGGTATGTCCCCTCACAGTGATGATTCAACCGGCGTTTTTTCCTAGATCTCGGCCTCTTGGGACCGTTACCTGGCCCCGGAAATAGGAAATCACGTGGGCGTCGAATCATGGGTGGCGATAGTGGGGGGGCAGCGAGGGCTGCAGAAAAGGAACCCTTTCGAGCCTGTGAGGGGGCTCTTTGAGGCCCCAACGGGGGCCTCCAGTGACCGAAAAATGCACCTTCCTTCCCCTCCCCAGGCATCGCCCCCCCTCCAAGAAAGCGACGCCCAAAAACACATCCTGGGCGAACAGAGGTCTGCGGCCGCGGGCGGCGCCACAGAAGCGTATCGCGTGGGCTGCCAGAGACTACACCGCACTCACTTCTATAGCCCCGTGTGTGTGTGTGTGTGTGCGGCCGTTTTTGCGCGGGCATGTGCGCAGTATGTGCCAGGCATGTGCCCGGCATGTGCGGGCGCTTTTGGACGAGTGTCCTACTGTGCGCACGTGCCTTGGCATGTGCAGGGTTATGTGCATTGGGTTTTGCTGCATGTATTGTAACGCACATGCCCGCGCATGCCGACGCACATGCCCGCACGTGCCCGCACATGCGGAACTTGTGCGAACGTCGCAGATCGGTCACAGGCACATGCACGCACATGCGCTGAATCCCGCGCCCGCACATGCTCGCACATGCCGATGCACATGCACGGACATGCCCGCACACGCAGAACATGTGCGGAACTCGCATATCGGTCAGTGGCACATGCACGCACTCGGCTGTGTCCCCCCCCTGCGGACGTCAGCGCGTGCCCGAACATGCAAGCACATGCGCTGAGTCCCGCGCCCGCACATGCTCGCACATGCCGATGCACATGCACGCACATGCAGTCTCGGAATTTTCAGGGCTTCCTACTACAAGGGCCTTCAGCGCTTCGTGACCTTCGGGGCCTGGGGGGGGGTCCTAAAATTTCCCGCAGCAATCAGGCTCTGGCCTCGGAGATGCCGTGCCTTACTGTGGTGAGGAGGCCATTTTGGCTTGAAGCATTCTCGCAACGCTGACTTCCGAGATGCCGTGTCACATGGTGGTCTGGCTATTGTCGCGTGAAACATCCTCGCAATTCTGAGTTCGAGATGCCTTGCGCTGAGGTGGCCAGGCCATTGTCGCCTGAGACATCCTCGCAACTCTGGCTTCAGAGATGCCCTGAGCTCAAATGGTCCATCCACCTCCGCCTGAGACTTCCTCGCAACGCTGTGTTGCAAGATGCCCTGACCTGCGGCCACGTTGGCAGTGTGGTCTGAACTCTGGTTTCCGAGATACCTTGAGCAGGTGGTCAGGTCACTTTTGCCAGATACATCCGCAATTCTAACCTCAGAGATGCCCTGCGCTGAGGTGTCAGGCCACTGTCGCCTGCGACATCCTCGCAACTCTGGGTTCAGAGATGCCCTGTTGTTCATCCGCTTTCGCTTGAGACATCGTCGTAGCTCTGGTTTCCGAGATGCCCTGCGCAGGTGGTCAGGCCACCCTCGCAAGAAACATCCTCGCAACTCTGACGTCGGATATGCCCTGACCTGCGGTGGTCAGGTCACTCTGGCCTGAGACATCCTCGCAAGTCTTACCTCGGATATGCCCTGCCATATGGTGATCCAGCTGCTTTCGCCTGAGACATCCGCGCAACTCTGGGTTCTGAAATTCCTTGAGCCCAAATGGTAAGGCCACTGTCGCTTGAAACATCCTCGCAATGCTGACCTCGGATATGCCCCTACACGAGGTGCCAACAGTCCTTGCAGGCCTCGATCTGCGTGAGGGCTGTGCCGAAGGAGGCGCCGAGAGTTTTCTGGGGGCGTGCTGTCCTATGGGACGCCTCGCTGTCTCACGAAACGCTTCATGTTTAGTTTGAATGCGAGCTTGGTGTCCGTTAGGGTCGTCGCTTGCCTGGCCCGGCCTGCGCAAATGTTGTGCGTGGTTGTGCGAGGCATCTGCGGAACGTGCAACGAAGCTGGGGCCAGCCAGGCCAGGGGTGGTTTGGCAGGATTCCGAGATGCCCTGAGCTCAGGTGCTCCATCCATTTTCGCCTGCGGCATCCCCGCAACTCTGACCTCGGAGATGCCCTTCCCCATGATGGTCTGGGATTTCCTGAATTCAGGTGGTCACGTCATTTTCACCTTCAACATTATCGCAACTCCGTTTGACCAGAGATGCCCTGCCACATGGTGGTCTGGCCAATTTCGCCTGCGACATCCTCGCAGCTCTGGTTTCCGAGATGCCCTGCGCTGAGGTGGTCAGGCCGCTTTCGCCAGAGACATCCTCGCAGCTCTGGGTTCCGAGAAGCCCATGCCGCCTGCGACATGCCCGCAACTCTGACCTCGGAGATGCCCTGCCCCATGATGGTCCAGCCACTTTCGCCTGAGACATCCTCGCAACGGTTCCGAGATGCCCTGAGGAGGTGTGCAGGCTACTTTCGCCGGAGACGTCCTCGCAATTGTGGCATCGGATATGCTCTGAGCTGAGGTGGTCAGGCCACTGTCGCCTGAGACATCCCCACAACTAGGACCTCGGTGACGCCCTTGCCCATGATGGTCTGGCCACCTTCGCCCGAGACATCCTCGCACCTCTGGGTTCCGAGATGCCCTGCGCTGAGGTGGTCAGGCTGCTGTCGCCTGAGACAATTCCGCAACTTTGGCCTCGGAGATGCCCTGAGCTCAGGTGGTCCATCCACTTTCGCCTGCGGCATCCCCGCAACTCTGACCTCCGAGATGCCCTGCCCTATGGTGGTCTGGCCAATTTCGCCTGAGACATCCTCATAACTCTGGGTTCCGAGATGCCTTGCGCTCAGGATGTCAGGCCCTTTTCACCTGAGACTTCCTCGCGTGATCTACATTACCAGAGCGCTGACCCCATCCTTGTGTTGGATTGGTGTGAGTGCCAGCCGCATAAGCTTCCTTCGTTCCCATCGCTTCTCCCCTCATTCCTCTTTCCTGCTCATTTGTCTCTCCCTCCTCCGTTGTTTCGACTCTGCGGCATGTGCGCGCATGTGCGTTTTCTGTCTTCAGAGTTTTGCCAGACTGTGCATCCGACTGTGCATCGGACTGTGCGGCATGTGCGCGCATGTGCGGCAGTGCTGTTGAGGCTTTTGTGGAGTTGCCTGGGCATGTGCATTCGACTGTGCGGTATGTGCCTGCATGTGCGGCCCCTTCTGGACTTCACTTTAAATATGAGCACTATACAAATGAGTCCGGTGTACGTCCCCGGGGGGGCATGGGCTGTCAGCGCTTCGTCCCCGGGTTGGAGAGGCCGTCGTTTTCGCAGATTCCATCCGACTCGTCGCCCTTCTTCTCCTCGCTGTTGTGACAGTTGTTTTCATTCCCTCCTCCTATCTCCTTTCCTTCTTCTCTACATCTTCCCTGTCATCCTCATGTCTCTCCTCGCTCCTTCTCTTTTTCCTCCACCCCCTTTTACCCTCCCGGCTCCATCCCGTGTCTCTTTTTCGTCTCCCTCGGCACCAGGCGGTGGAGGACGTTCTGCAGAATCAGCCCACGCTGACACAGGAGGGTGCAGGGAGCGAGGGGGTGAGAACCCGATCGTGTTTTTGTTTTTGTTGCTTGTGTGTTTGTGTCAACGGCATCCGCAACCGTTAGGCGCCTTATAAAGACCAGGCGCGCTCGGCGTGGCGCACCTGGCCCCTGCAGCGCGGAGGCATTGCCGTCGGTGGGCCACACATTGACCCTTACCAGTACCCCGCTGCCTGACCTGTCAGAGTTTCTTGAGTTCATATGTTAGCCATGCGGAAAGCGATCAATGGAGAGGAGACATGTTGCCAACGAATTCCCAGATCTCTATAGCACGTTTAAGCTATGTTCCCAAAGTGCCAACACAGGGTTTACACATTCTTCGGAAATGCATAGGGCACGTAGAAGACATTGAATATACATTGATAACTAGTTCCATTATAGAATGTTAGAGTGTCCATTGTCATGACATACTTAATTTTGGCCAGTGTGGATACCAAGCAGTGGTGTCTAGCATGCTCTGTGATGCATTGTACGTGGTGCAAGCTATGTGGTGCAAGCTATGCGGTGTAAGCTATGTGGTGTAAGCTGCGTGGTGCAAGCTATGTGGTGCAATTAATCTTGACCGTCTTGAAGCTATCCTCTCCACTGCTCGTGCAAACATCCCACCCTCCCACCCGCAACTTGGTCGCAAAACCTCTTCAGACAAGACCGTGACGGTAGGTACCACATGTCACTTGGCCACGACACCGACGCCGACGACGACAGCGACATCGACGACGACGGCGTCGCCGACACCGACTGCGACGACACCGACGACGTCCCCAATGTTTTCGACGACAACGACGACGACGACACCGACGACGACGACGACAAAGACGCCGACGACGACGACGAAGACGACGACGACGTCGCCAACGGAGACGACGACGAGGGAGGAGAAAAAACGACGACGGCGACAACGACGACAACGACGATGGAGGAGGGAAGGACGGCGACGACGCCAACGACGAAGAAGGAGGAAGGACGGCGACGCCGACGACGACAACGACGAGGGAGGAGGGAAGACGACGACGACGACAACGACGACGAAGACGACGACGACGGCGACGAAATAGGAGGGACGACGACGAGACGCCGACGACGGACGACGACGACGAGGGAGGAGGATAACGACGAGGGAGGAGTGAAGACCACGACGACGACGACGACGACGACGACGGCGACGAAATAGGAGGGACAACGACGAGACGCCGACGAAGACAACGAGGGAGGAAGGACGACCACGGCGACAACGACGACGGAACGACGACGACGCCAAGACGACGACGACGACGACCACGACGAGGAAAGACGACGACGACGACGACGACGACGACGAGGGAGGAGGGAGGACGATGACGACGACGACGACGCAAGAGCGCGCGCGCACACTTTTGTTGAAAACCCGTGTTGCGAAACCTTGTGTTTTTGTAGGTTTTTTGGACGCACGATTTCGAAATCCTTCCGAAACCGGAGGTTTTTGTTTTGAAGGATTTCGGCATATGCCCGCGACGACGCGCGCGTCTGCACTTCGTCCCATTTTTTGCAGAGGATTCTCGCGACGGCACACGCGCAAGGACGCTCGACAGATTTCGACATGCGCGCGCGCGCGAAGCCCGTTTGGTAGCATTTTGCGAAACTCCTGGAAAACCTATGGTTTTCTTAGATTTTGCAAGAGTTCGCGCGTAAGCTTTTTTAGCAAATCAGTGTTGCGAAACCATATGTTTTTGTATGTTTTTTGGGAATTCAATTTTGAAATCCTTCCGGCACCGAAGGTTTTTCAAGGATTTCGGCATGCGCGCGCGACGACGCGCGCGTGTGCACTTCGTCCGATTTTTTGCAAGGGATTAGCGAAAAAGTGTTATGTTAGAGCGAAAAATGTCACCGCATAGTGTTTTTTACAAGGGAACCGCAGGGGGGGGGGGATACCGGCTTGGCTGGGATGGTATGAAATCATATTTAAGATGGACATGTGGTCAGAATCATATGTGATTTACAGCACGCGCGGGCGACCCGATAAGTCCGGAGGGGGGGGGTAGAATTTTTTACTCTCTTAGAAAGGAGATTCCATTCTGCGGAACTTGAAGTCGTCATCTCCAGTGCTCGCGCAAACATCCCACCCACCCACCCGCAACTTGGTTTGCAAAACCTGTTAAGACCGACTACGACGACAACGACTAGGACGACACCGACGACGTCTCCGACGACTTCGACGACGACAGCGACGCCGACGCCAACGACGACGAAGACGACGACGACGACGCCAACGAAGGCGACGACGAGGAAGGAGGAAGGACGACGACGGCGACAACGACGACAACGACGAAGGAGGAAGGAAGACGGTGACGACGCGAACGACGACGAAGGAGGAAGGACGGCGACGCCGACGACGACAACGACGAGGGAGGAGGGAAGACGACGACGACAACGACGACGACGACGGCGACGACATAGGAGGGACGACGATGAGACGCCGACGACGGACGACGACGACGACGTGGGAGGAGGAGGAAGGACGACCACGGCGACAACGACGATGGAAACGACCACGACGCCAAAGAGGACGACGACGACAAACAGGAGAAAAGACAGGACGACGTAGGCGACGACGACGACGACGCGGGAGGAGGGAGGACGGCGACGACGACGACGACGACGCAAGAGCGCGCGCGCACGCTTTTGTTGAAATTCCGTGTTGCGAAACCTTGTGTTCTTGTAGGATTTTTGGACGCACGATTTTGAAATCCTTCCGAAACCGATGGGTTTTGAAGGTTTTCGGCATACGTCCGCGACGACGCGCGCGTCTGCACTTCGTCCCTCTTTTTTGCAGAGGATCCTCGCGACGGCACACGCGCAAGGGCGTTCGACAGATTTCGACATGCGCGCGCGAAGCCCGTGTGGTAGCATTTTGTGAAAATCTTGAAAAACCTATGGTTTTTCTTAAGATTTCGCAAGAGCTCGCGCGGAAGCTTTTTTAGCAAATCAGTGTTGCGAAACCATGTGTTTTGTATGTTTTTCGGAAACTCGATTGCGAAATCCTTCCGGCACCGAAGGTTTTTCAAGGATTTCGGCATGCGCGCGCGACGACGCGCGCGTGTGCACTTCGTTCCGTTTGTTGCAAGGGATTCGTGAAAAAATACTATGTTAGAAAGAAAAATGTCCCCGCATAGTGTTATTTGACAGGGAACCGCAGGGGGGGGATACCGGCTTGGCTGGGATGGTACGAATTCATATTTAGGATGGACATGTGGTCAGAATCATATGTGATTTTCAGCACGCGCGGGGGGCCCGATAAGTCCGGGGGGGGGGGGGTAGAATCTATCATTTTCTTAGAAAGGAGAATTGACTACCCTGCACCGCGCCTGACCACCCGCAACTCGTTTGGCAAACTCATGATGCGGGGGACGGCGGCGCCACCGATGACGACATCGATGAGAACATCCTCACTGCCGATGCGACGATATTCGGACTTGCGCGATGACAAGATGACGTCGGCAACGTCTGCGACAATGACGAAGATGGCACCAGCGACGGCGATGTTCAAGAGGGCGACGGCACGAACGATAACGGTGCCAATGATGGCAAACACGTTGACGATCTACGTGGTGAATCTATGTCATGCGATGTACGGGATGCGAGCTACGTCGTGCACTCTTTAGTGTCTAATCCATGCGGTGTAAGTTGGGATGTGTAATCCAAGTGGTGCAACCTACGCTGTGCAATCTATGTGGTGTGACCTATGTGGTGATAGCTTGATAGCTATGTAGCATGGCGCGAGCAATGGTCTGTGAGCTCTGCGGTGGAAGTTATGGGACGCAACACACGTGGCGCAATCTATGCGGCGCAAGCTACGTTGAGCGCGGCGACGGGGCGACGACCATCTCGAACCCCGGGAGTTTCTCTCCAGGGACATCCCTCCCCATCTCATTATCGGCAACGCAGTGGCTGACGTTATGGCTGGTCAAAGGGGGCCTTCGCGGGTCGAGTGCCAGAGGCCCAGACAGGGGGGGTTGAGAGAGCGTAGAGGATTGACTAACGAGGGCGACTCTGGATACAATGGCTGGTGATGGTGCGTCTGAGAACCGTGGCCAGGAAGGTGCTTTCAGTGTCCTTGCGTATCCGCCTCCTCTTCTTGCTCTTCTTCCGCCTCCTCCTCAACCTCCACCTCCCCAGGCTGTCGCCATGTCTAGTTCAACCCGCACCTTCGGAAAAGAGGGTTTGATGCGTGTTCGGCGTTTGGCTTCTCCGCGCAGACGCGCCGCACCCTGTGGTTCGCCACGATTTCTGTTCTGCCAGTGTCGATTTCGAGCGAGCTCTCCAGGCCTCTGACAGGGGGGGAGGTTCACTTGGCCTAAGGGTAAGTGCGTGAGTCGCATGTGCAGGCGCACTCGAGTGTTGCAGGCGCGCGGGTGTTTTGTAACTGCAGGCGCTTCGGTCAGGATCAGAGTCTATTTGGTGCACGAGTGCAAGCCTGACAATACCACACAGAAGAGACGGGAGTAGTTTTACAAACTTGCGAGGGGTCGCAGGCGCAACGTTTCATAGTTGGTTTTCCTCGGTGAGCAACATGTTCGCACTTGGGCGGCCACGTGATGCTCTGCCGGTCTGTTATTTGATGTTGTTTCGCAACTGTTCCGAATCCGGATCCGACGTTCCTCCTCCTGCTCCACCTGTCCCCCTCCCCCTCTCACCTCTCCTCATTCTCTTGCCTCCCACCCATTACCCTCATCATTTTCCCTACCGTGCCCTCCCTCGTCATCCCCCTCCCGCCTCGCCCCCATCATTCTGTGCGCCCGCCTTCCCCATCCCTAGTGACTAGTGACCCTCCACCCCCCTTCACCGTCAACCTCACCCACTCATCCCCCTCTCACCCTCACCCTCGCCTCCCCCCCCCCCGTCACCCTCATCCCCTTCCTGCCTGTGCGTGGTTTTCATCCTTCCCTTTCTTCCTCACCCTCACCATCCCATGCGTTTTCTCTGCCCGTCCCCAGTGCACATTCCCCCCCCTCCTGTGTACTCCCCCAGCCCCCGCCGCCGCTCCCCCTCGGCGTCGCCCCCCTCCCCCCTGCGCATCCTGCGGGCGTGCGGGCAGGCCCCAGTGCCGTGCAAGATCTTCGGTGACACCCACGGGCAGGACCCTGACTCTTTCGCAGGGAGGAGGAGGAGGAGGAGGAGGAGGAGGAGGAGGAGGTTGAGGAGGAGGAAAAGGAGGAAGAGGAGGAGGAGGAGGCGGAGGAGGAGGAGGGAAAGGGAGGAGGAGGAGGAGGAGAGGAGAGGAGGAGGAGGAGGAGGACGAGGAGGAGGAGGAAAAGGAGGAGGCGGAGGCGGAGGCGGAGGTGGAGGCGAAGGCGAAGGCGAAGGCGGAGGCGGAGGCGGAGGCGGAGGAGGAGGAGGAGGAGACGGAGTAGGAGGAAGAAGAAACTAATACGAATCATCCGACGAATAATAATAGTAATGCTGAGAAAAAGAAGGCAGACTCATATCAATAATATTAGCAAAGAAATGCCAGCAATACATCTGATAAGGATTCCAATGCTAAAAACAATACTCGGAGGAGGAGGAAGAAGAGGAGAGGGAGGAAGAGGAGGAGTGGGAGGAGGAGGAGGAGGAGGAGGAGGAGGAGGAGGAGGAGGAGGGAGGAGGAGGAGGAGGAGGAGGAGAGGAGGAGGTAGGAGGAGGAGGAGGGGAGGGCGGGAGGGAGGGACGACTTGTCGACCCCAGGCTGGGATCGCCTGCCCCCCCTCCCCCTGGGCGCCCAGCTGCGCGACGTGTTGCTCCTCTTCCACCACTTCGGCCTGCCTGGCACCGCCGACTGCCCCGCGGCGGTCTTCAACGGCGACTTTGTGGACCGGGGCCACCACCAGGCGGGCACCGCCTCGCCCGCCCCGTCCGTCCCCTCCCTCCCCGCCGCCCCCTCCACTCCCTGCCTCCCCAGCGCCCTCCTCCTCCCTCTCCCGCCTCTCCTCCCTCCCCTTCCCCGTCCTCCCTCCCCATACCCCCTCCGCCTTCGCCCCTCCTCCTTCGCCTGCTTCGCCTCCTTCGCCTCCGTCCTCCCTCCCCCCCTGACTCGATGCCTACCCCAGATCCCACCGTCGCGCACCTATGTGGCGCCCATGTGCTCCGCCACGTCGAGGACCGGCGGGCGATGCGGAGTGCCCAGAAACCTGTCCCTGGGGCAAGGTCGAGAGCTCCTGGCACTGGCAGGCAGCGCCGTCCACTACACAAAAAGGAAATGATGATCAGCTCGTTGTGATACTTATTGCAGTCAAAACTCATAGCAAAGACGCACGCATGCCCTTAGGGTACCCTGGCGTCCTTGCCTCTGCAGCCCGTCCTTTGCGGTTTTCACTGGCCAGCCCTTCAGGGGGTTGGCAGTCCGCAGCCCCAAAAGTACCAACTTCGGCATTCAAGGCCCTAGTCCTCACCGCCGGTCCTTACTATCGGTTTCGACTGTATCATGCTCATCTGGTTTTGATTTCGGACATCATGGAACACCGATCAATTATTTTGTCCCAGAAAGCTCGCGCCGCCGACAGGCGGGTTCGGCGGTCCTGGGGGCGTGTCTTGTCTTCGTCGAAAAGCAAGAAAGGTGTAAACATACACTTTCGACGGCCCGCGCGGATTGGTTGGATCGGCGTTGGGGCACCCAGGCGGCGCCTCCAGCGCCGCCCCTGGTGATGGGTCCAGCACGGATCCAGGAAATCCGAGCAGACCGTCAAAAGCTTAGAATTATGTTGAAGTCGGGCTTGTCCCTCTACAGGGGGGATATTCCAAAATAGTCCAAAAATAGTCTGGGGACGATGTTTTGATTATCTTTTGACCATCTGGGGGTATTCTTGGAGTATGTTTCATTTTTCGCCCAAATTCCCTCTGTACAGTCAAAAACCCCAAAAAGGACGCGCGACTTTGCTCAGGGTACCCTTGCGTCCTTGCTCTTCCCTGCTCTTGCGTCCTTGAGGTTTTCGTCGTCCGCCGCCCCAAAAGTCCCAACTTCGGCTTCCAAGGGCATTGCGTCCTTGCCGCGCGTCCTTCTTGGGGTTTTTGACTGTAGGGGGACAGGCCCGACCTACTACCCTCGTCAAAATTAACCTCAAAAGTCTGACCGAAGTTGACTCGAAAGTTTGACGTCGACCGACATTGGAGGGGCGGCGCATGCAAGTACCCCGCACTCATCGATACTCGGCCCCAGATCTTCCGACAAGCAGTTCGACCACGTCAGACATTTTTGAGGTTAATTTTGACGAGGGTTGTAAGATTATGCTACGGTTTGTTCCTCGCCTGCGGCCTCCCAGGGCCCTCGCCAGGCCGTGCTCCAAGGGCCGAGCGGGGAGGAAGGGCTGGTTTCCGGGGCAGGCGAGAGGCCCAAGGAGGTCCCATCCGAAAAAAACACGGTGTCGGAGGTCTGTGGAGGAGGGAGGGAGGGAGGGAGGGAGGGAGGGAGGGAGGGAGTGGAGGAGGAGGAGAAGGAGGAGGAGGAAGAGGAGGAGTCGTCGTCGGTGTCGTCGTAGTCGTCGTCGGCGTCGTCGTCGTCGTCGTTGTCGCTGTCGTTGTCGGCGTCGGTGTCGTTGCCAAGTGCCGTGTGGTACCTGCCGTCACGGTCTCAAGAGGTCTTGCGCCCAAGTTGCGGGTGGGAGGGTGGGACGTTTGCACGAGCAGTGGAGAGGACAGCTTCAAGACAGTCGAAGTGAATTGCACCACATCGATTGCACCACGTCGATTGAACCACGTAGATCGCACCATACCTTGCAAAACAGATGTGTATATATATATATATATATATATGTATATATATATATATATATATCCCTGGGGGGCAGGCCAGGGGCCCACAAACAGCTGCCCCGACCCCCCAGGACGGGGTGGCCGGGGAGGTCCAAAATAGTCTAGGAGGGCCTCCAGAGGCTTCCCAGACGGCCCAAGCGGGCCCCGAGTCGCCGAAAGACCGCTCCAGGACGCCCAAGATAGGCCGAAGACGGCCCGAGAGGCCCCCCAAGGCACTCCACGACGTTTCAAGACGCTTCTCCAGAGCGCTTCAAGAGGCCGAAGTCGTCAAGTTTATAAGGTTTTGGAGAGATTTTGGCCTTCCAGTCTTTTCGGCTGTCCGACGTTCCAGGCCGGTTCCATAGGCCCCCAAGAGCGCCCCAAGACGGCCCAAGAGGGCCCCCAGAAGGCCCCAGAGGCGCCCAAAAGATGCGCCCAAGAGGGGGGCTACGAGTCCAAAATTCGACCTTCCCGCTTGAAGAGTGCCTGGGGAGACCCCAAGGAGCCCCCAAGCGGGCCCAGGAGGCTCCCGAGAGGCACCCAGGAGGCCCAAATGAGGCCTCATGAGGCAACAAAACAGCCCCGAGGAGGCCCCACAACGGTCCCAAAACGGCTGCCGAGAAGCTGCGAAATTGCCTTCACGACGTCCCCGACAGGCCAACCACGAGGTCCAAACCAACACCCATGAGGCCTCTGACCCACCACCTAGGGCACCCGCCGCCCGCCCGCCGTCCGCGTAGCACGCACCACTCTGTACTCAACAGCTCCAGTCTCCAAGACAACACCCTGTAGTCAACAGCCCCCGTTTTCAAGGTAACACCCTGCACTCAACAAGCTCCCGCTGCAAGAGAGCACCCTCAAGACAATCATTCAAATCCCGACCCGCCCGCCCGCCCGCCCGCCGCCCGCCCGCCCGCCGACCGCCCGGCCGCTCGCCCGCCTTCCGCGTAGCACGCGCCACCTTGCAGTCAACAGCCTCCGCATCCAAACTTTGTGTCAGACATCAATGGTCATTGCGTGCATTCTCCTGTCTGGAAAGAAACTAGGTTCTACCCCCACCACCCCCACGGGAGTACCCCCCCCGTGGGGCACTGCGATTTACATACGATTCTGCCTCCTTGGTCATTTTACCCATGAACTCATCTCATCCCAACTTGTCCCGCTGTCAAGTAATACCATGCGGTGTACATGCGATGAGATGAATGCACGAACTTTGATGACGTGATACCATGCGGGCCACATGCGCACGCGCAGGACGATTTTTTTCCCGACGCCTTTGCTTTCGTGGCGGCGCCAGCGTAAACACATCAAAACCCCAATGGGTTTCCATCCAAAGGTTTTCAAGAGTTCATCCCGCGTGCTCTCGCGGATTTCCAGGAAGCCCAATGCTGTTTCAACTAACTTTCCTGTCCAAGGAGGCCTCCGCGCGCGCATGTCGAACATATTCCATTGCCCTCGCGCGCTTGCCATTGGCATGGTCCTTATCAAAAACTGCCATGTGGGGCACAGTCGGAAGCGCCGTGATCAATCTCATCCTCGTTTGTCGACGCTGTCGTCCACGCTGTCCCCCGCAAGATGAACTTTGGCCGCGCGACGAGCGTCCGCGCGCCAATGAACGCAATGAAATGATCGAAGGAGCTCCGCGCTGCAAGTATCATCGCGACCTTATTAGTTTTGCCAACCACCTCATCGTCGTTTGTCGACGCTGTCGTTCGCGCTGTCTCCCGCAAGACGGACGTTGCTCGCGCTGCGAGTGTCCGCGTGCCAGCGAGCTCGATGACATTTGCGGACGAGCTCCACCGTGCCACTGCGGTCGCGACTTTGTGAGTTCTGCCGGCCAGGCTGCGGGTGGGAGGGTGGGATGCTTGCACGAGCGTGGGAGGAGGCCACGCGCGGTGCAGCGTGGTCACCTCTCTTGTCTAACGAAGAAGATGGACTCGCCCCCCCTCGGAATTCACGGTGCACTTTTCCGTGATGCAGTGTACAAATGATTCTGCCCCATCGTGCATTCCACATATGAATTCGTAGAATCCAAGCCAAACCGGTATCGCCCCCCCCGCCATCCTCTGCAAAAAATACCATGTGCGCGCGCTCGTTTATCACAAACCATGAGTTTTCAGGCATCCCTTGCAACATGGGACGAAGTGCGCACGCGCGCGTCGTCGCGCGCGCATGTCGAAATCCTTTAAACGCATGTGGTTTCGGAAGAAACTCACAATCGAGTTTCCAACATACGGTTTCGCAACACGGGTTTCCAAAAATAACTTACGCGCGTTTTTGCTGCATCTTGAGAAAACCATTGTTGTTTTCAAGGTTTGCAGGAAACTGCTACCAAACAGGTTTCGGGCGCGCGCATGTCGAAATCATTCGAAAGCCCTTTGCGCGCATGCCGTCGAGAGAATCCTCTGGAAGAAAAAGGGACCTGATGCAGACGCGCGCGGCGTTGCGCGCGCATGCCGAAGTCCCTTCAAAAACCCTCGCTGTCGGACGGATTTCAAAATCGTGTGTCCAAACAACATACAAACACAAGGTCTGGCAACACGGATTTTCAACAAAAGTGTGCGCGCGCGTTCTTGCGTCGTCGTCGTCGCCGTCCTCCCTCTTCCCTCGTCGTCGTCGCCGTCGTCGTCCTCTGTCTTTCCTCGTCGTCGTCGTCGTCGTCGTCCTCTTTGACGTCATCGTCGTTTCTGTCGTCGTCGTCGCCGTGGTCGTCCTTCCTCCTCCTCCTCCTCCTCCTCCCTCGTCGTCGTCGTCGTCCGTCGTCGGCGTCTCGTCGTCGTCCCTCCTATTTCGTCGCCGTCTTCGTCGTCGTCGTCGTCGTCGTCTTCCCTCCTCCCTCGTCTTTGTCGTCGTCGGCGTCGCCATCCTCCCTCCTTCGTCGTTGGCGTCGTCGCCGTCCTCCCTCCTCCCTCGTTGTTGTCGTCGTTGTCGCCGTCATCGTCCTCCCTCCTCTCTCGTCGTCGTCGTCTTCGTTGGCGACGTCGTCGTCGTCGGCGTCGGCGTCGTCGTCGTCGTCTTCGTCGTCGTCGACGTCGGCGTCGGCGTCGTCGTCGCCGTCGTCGTCGTCGTCGTCGTCGTCGTCGGCGTCGCCGACGTCGTCGTCGTCTGAGTCGTCGTCGTCGTCGTCGTCGGCGTCGTCATCGTTGTTGTCGTCGTCGTCGTCGTCGTCGTCGTCGTCTTCCCTCCTCCCTCGTCTTTGTCGTCGTCGGCGTCGCCGTCCTCCCTTTTTCGTCGTTGGCGTCGTCGCCGTCCTCCCTCCTCCCTCGTTGTTGTCGTCGTTGTCGCCGTCATCGTCCTCCCTCCTCCCTCGTCGTCGTCGTCTTCGTTGGCGACGTCGTCGTCGACGTCGGCGTCGGCGTCGTCTTCGTCGTCGTCGGCGTCGGCGTCGGCGTCGTCGCCGCCGTCGTCGTCGTCGTCGTCGTCGTCGGCGTCGCCGACGTCGTCGTCGTCTGAGTCGCCGTCGTCGTCGTCGTCGTCGTCGTCGTCGTCGTCGTCTTCCCTCCTCCCTCGTCTTTGTCGTCGTCGGCGTCGCCGTCCTCCCTCCTTCGTCGTCGGCGTCGTCGCCGTCCTCCCTCCTCCCTCGTTGTTGTCGTCGTTGTCGCCGTCATCGTCCTCCCTCCTCCCTCGTCGTCGTCGTCTTCGTTGGCGACGTCGTCGTCGTCGGCGTCGGCGTCGTCGTCGTCTTCGTCGTCGTCGACGTCGGCGTCGGCGTTGTCGCCGCCGTCGTCGTCGTCGTCGTCGTCGTCGGCGTCGCCGACGTCGTCGTCGTCTGAGTCGCCGTCGTCGTCGTCGGCGTCGTCATCGTCGTCGTCGTCGTCGTTGGCGTCGGCGTCTTCGTCGTCGGCGTCGTCGTCGTCGTCGACGTCGTCGTCGACGTCGTCGTTGTCGTTGTCGTCGTCGTCGAAGTCGTCGCAGACGTCGTCGGTGTCGTCGTAGTCGTCGGCGTCGGCGTCGTCGACGTCGACGTCGGTGTCGTCGTCGGCGCCGGTGTCGTTGCCAAGTGCCATAGGTGCCTACCGTCATGGTCTTCAGAGGTTTTACAAACCAAGTTGCGGGTGGGTGGGTGGGATGTTTGCAAGAGCATGGGATGTGTCAAATCATGGGTAAAAATCAATTGCACCACATAGATTGCACACCATAAGATGCACAATGCTGATTGCACCCACGATTGCACCCCGTAGACTGCGCACCACATTCATCGCACCACAGATATCGCACGACATATGTTGCACAGCATGGATCGCGCAGTGTGGTTGCAGCGATCCGCCACGCGTTTCGATGGGAAATTCATATGTGATCGCGACCCTTCGTTCATTTCCCCTATCAATTCATACCATCCCAGGCCAGCCGGTATCGACCCCACCGCCATCCTCCGCAACAAATGCTATGCGCGCGCGCTCGTTTATCAAAAATCCGAAGTTTCCAAGAATCCTTTGCAACAAAAGGGACGAAGTGCGCACGCGCGCGTCGCGCATGCCCATGCCGGAATCCTTCAAAAACTGTTGGTTTCGGAAGGATTTCAAAATCGAGTGTGCAAAAAACATATTTGTTTAAGTAAAAAAGGGCACATGGGGTTCGCAACACGGGTTTTCAACAAAAGCGTGCGCGCGCTCTTGCGAATGCTTAAGACAACCATCAGTTTTTCAACATTGTCATAATCCTACCAAAAGGGGTTCACGCGCGCGCATGTCGAAATCGTTCGAACGCCCTTGCGCGCGTGCTGAGGGGGCACGATCCGGGTCAGATAATTCCATGCGAGCCACTCTCGCGCGTCTGCCGCGCGCGCATTTCAAATTCCTTCCAAAACCTTCATCACCGACGCGAAGACGCCGTCGTCGTCGCCGGCGTGATCAGCATCGGCGCCGTCACTCGCTGCCCCGTCGTCGCTGTCAGCATCGCCGCCAGCATCGCTACTATCATCATCGTGTCTGCCGTTGTCGACGTTGCCATGATACCGCGCCCGCCCAAGCCGCCGACTCGCACTGAAGTGCCCGCCGGGATGTGCCGAGCGGCACCGCGTTCGCGTCGGTCGCGCCAAACTAGCTGGCAGTTGCGCGCGCGAGCATGCGCGGGATAGCCCGGCTGCAGAGATGCACCAGCCGACACCCAACACTCATCGCAATCGCTTCCGCATGGGGCTTGGAAGCCAAGTTGCGTGTGGGTGGGTTGGATGTTTGCGCGAGCAGCTGAGTGGACACAAGATGAGAATTGATGAGTTGACCACATAGAATGCACCACATACATTGCACCACGTGAATTGTTCCACGAATGCGGTTCAGCTGATGTTGCACAACACACGCAAACATATATACATATATAATTATATATATTGATATAGATATATGCATACATCCATATATATATATCCATATATATATATATATATATATATATATATATAATGGTTAAATCTGTACACGCGCACATATCGACATGTATACTTGTTGCACAACACAGATTGCACCACGCAGGTTGTACCACATGGATTGCTCCACGTCGATCGCATCAATAATATTGTCAGAAATTCATTGTTCGGGATCCGCGCAGGCCAGCATTAAATATGGATAAAGGACAGTGTGTATGTGTCTCTCCCTCTCTCTGTGTCTCTCGCTCTGCCTCTCTCGTTGACACAGGCGGATGGCTTAAACGGAAAATCCAGGTACCAAGTGGTTCCCTAGGAACCAACCCTATGGCCCTGGTTGCGTTTCTTCTTCCCTTCACCTACTTTTCCTGTCTCTCTCTCTCTCTCTCTTTTGTTCTCTCTCTCTCTCTTTCTTTACATATGTATGTATGTGTGTATATATATATATATATATGTCTCTCTCTCTCTCTGTTTCCCTCTCTCTTTGTCTCTATGTCAACGAAGGACTGTCCAAACGGAAAGCGCGGGAACCCACGGACACCTTGGGAACCGACCTCGTTGCCCCAGCCGCTCCTCTCTTCCCTGTGGCTTTCCTTGCTGCACCTCTTCAGGGGCCCCGACGAGCCTTCGCGAGGGAAACGGACAATGGGGAACCTGAGTGGACCGCAATGTTCGCCTCCTCTCGCTTGCACTTCTCTTCCTCGCGAGTCATGTCAAACTGTGCTCCAAGAGGTCGGGGATCGTGGTATTTGTTGATTGTCTTGCATTGTGTGGCTCTCTCTCAGGCCTCGGGTGGCCCTGGTAGCCTTCCAGAGACCCCACAAACCTCCAGAAGATAATAAGTGTGTTGGCCAGAAGAGAGAGGCTCTGGATTTAGGGCTGGAATGCCCCCCCCCCCGAACCGCTCGTGTACCGGTCTGCTATCCCACGGGCTTCCCGACTGTAGAGAACCTACGCGCGTTGGGATGCGATGTGCGGTAGCGACTGGGAGTGCGACGTGCACAAGGTACTGCACGTGATGTAGTTCTGAGTGGTCGGCGCTCTGGACTCTTCCTCCAGGGGGGCGCCAACGGTACGGGGGACGGATGTTAAGGCCATCTGACCGCCCTCACGTGGTATGTGCCGGTCGCGCGCATGCATGCCCCCGAAGCCTTTTGAGATCCGTTGCAGGTGGAGCTCCTCACAATCTTGTTTTCGTTGAAGTTGTTGTTCCCAACGTCCGTCTTCCTGAATAGAGGGAACCACGAGGACAGGAGCATGAACGAGAGATACGGATTCAAGAACGTGCGCGGCTTAGCGCATTCAGGACTTTGCCTTGGCTTCACTGCGTGATCCAGGACAGCATGAGGAATCCAAGTGCCGAGAATGCGTGGCAGAAAAGCGCGAGAAGTGAGGGGATGAGGATGAGCAACGCGCGAGCCGATGAGCGACACGAGGGCGATCGGTCGGCCCGCCAGGCTGTTTGTGTATCCAGTGGACTGCCACGTGCGATGAACACCGCATTCTGATTTTGCTGAGCGGTTCGAGCAGCAACGCATCTGGTACGTTGGACAGCGCGTTTTACGTTGGACCACGCGTTTCACGCGCTTTTACCGAGCGGTTCAATGCAGTGTGCGTTGGAGACAAGGCATGTTGTTCCCCCCGCATATGTGGGGGGGGAGCAGCGGGTCCCAGCCCGTACGGAGATGCCGCAGCTCGTGCTCTACGGCTGGATCGTGTCGCTGCGACGCGGCGACGACTCTCACCACCCACCAACCCACCCCAACCCAACCCGAAGGCCCCGATTTGCCCTTCATTTCCAGTGGGGGGGGGGTCGGGGAACATGGAAAAACACACATGGAATCCGTACCCCCTCAAATCGAAATTCGGGTCTTCGGGGGTTGGGTCGGGGTGGTCTGGTAGGTAGTCAGACCCGGCGCGGGCGTTCAGGGTTGGTCCCCGCCCAGTGGCCTAGGATCGCCCGATACGGCACGACCCGGCAGCCCCAAGACCGCCGACCGTTCGGGGTGGAACGATCCGTGCGGTGGCAGAGCCCAGCGCCGAGGTCGCCATGGCCAGAACGTGCCTCACCGTACACACACAGGGAGGGGGAGGAGGAGGAGGAGACGGAGGAGGAGGAGGAGGAGGAGGAGGAGGAGGAGGAGGAGAAGGACGAGGACGAGGAGGAGGAGGAGGAGGAGAGGAGCAGGATGAGGAGGAGGAGGAGGAGGAGGAGACGAGGGAGGAGGAGGAGACGAGGACGAGGACGAGGAGGAGAGGAGGAGGAGGAGAGGAGGAGGAGGAGGAGGCACACACACACGCACGCACGCACGCACGCACGCACGCACGCACGCACGCACGCACGCACGCACGCACGCACGCACGCACGCACGCACGCACACACACGCACACACACACACACACATTCACACACACACACACACACACACTGCGCACACCGCACGTGGCGAGCCCAGGCCAGACCCGAATCAAGATGTGGCCGCGTGCCAGCTCGTGTCGAGGGCGTGTGTGCACGGGCACGTCTTCCCTCCATGCCTACACATTCGCGGCGTTGACCCAAGGAACCCTAGATAAGGAGCGGGGCTCCTTTGTCCCATAAGTTACACGTCGATCTCCCAGGGAAACCTCATGAAAACCTAGGGCAAGCTGTAGAACAATCAAGGAACACTGAGCCCCTCCCCAACGAACAGGGTTCCCTCTTCAGCGCCCCGACTGTATGGGGCTCTCCAGAAAGGGCCTCGTCTTCGAGGGATCGAGAGAAGTCAAGGTCTCTTCCCGGGCGGAAGGCCGACGGAAACCAGCCGAAGTAAAACGAGGGCGGTTTCGCTGGCGGAAGGCTGGCGGAAGGCTGGCGGAAGCCGGTAGAAGTAGAAGTTGCACCCCCAAGGGCTGCCAATTTTTTTCGATCCGTGATCTCGGAATCGCTCACGAGCCCATCGAGCGGGCCCCGCCTGCTCCGCGCGTGCGTCGGGCCGAGCTGGCTGCCAGCCTGCTGTGGCCAGGGCCCCGTGGGCGAGGTCGGCCGGCAGAGCCCGCGCCCGATGGACGAGGTCGCGCGCCAGCGTCGCTGCCCTGGGCGTGACCAGGGGCTGCGCCTCGCGGCTGGCCTCCCACGGGGGGGTCGGGCCGGGGCGGAGGGTGCGGCAAAGATCGGGCCGGACGAAAGGGGGGGATTGGGACTTCAGGGGGGGGTACGAAATTTGCGGCATGCAGCTGGTGTCGGCCTCACCGAGGGGCGGCCCATTCCTCGATACATAGCTCCATCCGGCGCCGGGAGGCGCCGGGAAAATCAGCTGCGTGAGCTGATTCTCAAACCCCCCCTTTGCTATCCCCCCCGTTCGCCCGACCCGAAAAGAGGAGGGGGGCCACCAGTGGGTCCACCATTTCGATTGAGGTTCGAGGTTTTGGGGGCGGGTTCGTCCGTGCTCCTATGCCTTCCTGCCTCGGGGTGCGTTCCGGCAGCCGCGCCTCGCCGAGAGCGTGCCACGGGGTACCCGAATCGTCCTGAGCGGCTGCTGGAGATTCTACGACCCTCGACAGAATTTGTTTCAAACAGGTGTCGCGCACTTTCCTTGTCGATGTGATGCTTTGAGTTTGGGTGACGTTGCGTGCAACGTACTTGTTGGCGCCCCCTCTTCACTGTCGGTCGTCGTGGAACTTCCTAGTCGCACCCGCCCAGACCAAGTTTTTGTTGTTCCTTCGACTTTGAAGGGGGCGACATCGACGGTGCGAACGTGGGCGACATTGCAAGTGGCCGTCGACCATGTTTGAGGTTCATTTTGTTGAGGGTTGGTCGCGAGGAATGAATGCTGCGGGCAGCGCTGCACGGTCGCCTCGGCGCAAGGGCATGCCGAGACCGTAGTTGTTCAAGTAGGTGTTGGGTTCTCAGACGTGGTTTCTAAGCTTTCGAAGCCACAGCTGCTTGAACAACTACGGGTACAGCTGGAGCATCAAAAAACAGTTTCGGACGCTCTGGGGACTGTAGTTGCCAGAAAGTTGTAATCCAAGCGCTCCTGGTGGCACTGCTGCGTATCACACCGTATAGGTTTGTGGGTCGTGTCGGCGCGATCGTCAGCCTGGGCCAGGAACGGCAATCCCACTTGGACACCTTGCGGGACAGCGCAACATCTGGAACTAACTACACAAGTGAGTGCGGAAGAAGAAGAAGAGTAGAAACAGTACGTAATAGCAATACGGCTAATACTTAGGAATAAGCGTCGCTGGGGACATGTGCAATGAGACACTCCTAAGCGGACAAGCCTCGACAAAAGTATCCTCGCAAGGTGTTACGCAGTTTCCTTGTCGGTCTGATGCGTTGGGTTTGGGTGACGTTGCCTGCAACGTTCTTGTTGACGCCCCCTCTTCAGTGTGGCTCGTCGTGGAACTTCCGAGTCGCACCCGCCCAGACCGCTTTCTGATCTGCTTCGGCATTGCAGGCTGCGACATTGACGGTGCGAATCCTGGCGACATTGAGGGGGGCTGTTAATTTTTCTGTATTACTTTGGTCGAGGGCTCTGCGGGGGCAATCAGCAGGGGTGGCCTGCGCTGGGAGCGGGGCAGAGTCGCGACCGATAAGTAGTTCGACCGTGCAAGATCAGGGGTGCTATCATGTCTAGCTCGGTTCCTGCTGTTGCTCGTACCGTGAGAGATGTTTTTGTATGGCTCGCTCGTGCCGTCTTGTCCTAGGGGGGCGACTCCCTTGTTCTGCAGGATATCCGATTTTGCCCGTCGCGACTGTAGGAGGGAGACGAGGAGAGGATGAGGAGGAGGAGGGGGGAAGGAGGACGCAGTCTAGCACTCCCAAGTGTTTCTGCTGCTATGTTGCCCAATGCTGGGCTTTCATTCTTTTGGGGTTCTCCCGATCGTCGTGTAGACGGTTTTTCGGGGGCCCAAGCCACCCTTCCCAAAGGAAGACTGTCCCACGTTTGGGGGGCACTGTCCTCGGTTCCAGGGTGATCCGCGCCGAGCCGTGTCGAGGCAGCCGCAGGGGGTGTGGGATGGCGGCGCGGCTTCCCTTGACGTCACAGGGCGCGTCAGACAGGTCCGGTGACGACAGGGGCTCGCCGTGCCGCGCTTGGCGCCCCTCGAGGCGACCTCACCTCGAGCTGTCGACGCAGCAGCGGGCACGGTGCAACGCTTCTCGGCCCTCGGGGCCGGCGAACGCCATGCACCGCAACAGCGCTGGAGCCAGTGCGGTGCATGGGCACCGCTCTCACGGCAGGGGCCTTCGCCTGCGGGGGACTGCGTGGGCAGCTCCTCGCCCTCGGCGGAAGCCCGGCGGGAGGCGCGCGGAGGGCGGCGGCAGTCGGCGCGGTGGCGGCTCTGTGTCGGCGCAGGCTGGCGGCAAGCGAGGCGCCAGACGCCAGCAGTCTCCAGGGGCGCCGCTGGTTCTGGCCCACCAAGATCCGGCGCGACACGCTAACCACGTCCTGGTCCCCAGGCATCCACGTTCCGATACCTGTCTGGCCTTCCGCCCCGCGATGCGGAGCGGCACACTACCAGCTCCATGGCGTGTCGCTCGGGCCTCGGCCGCGACACTCTACGCAAACGTTCATGGCCGTAGGAGTTGACACGAATTCGCGTTTCCAGCCTTTCTGAAAGTTGAACGAACAAGGGCGAGCACTCGGCCCGCCCCCCTCGACCTTCGGCCCCCCTCCTCATCCCCCTCCTTCTACTCGCTCTCCTCCTCTTCCTCCTTCTCCTCCCCCCTCCCCTCTTCCTCCTCCCCCTCTCCCCTCTCCTCTTGCGTTTCCTCCTCTCCTCCTCCCTTCCCTCCTCCCTCTCGAGACACCTCGGAACAA
>CAUYUJ010017271.1:157500-180000 GCA_963575745.1 Prorocentrum cordatum | reverse complement strand
TAGTAGCAGTAGTAGTAGTAGCAGTAGACGTAGTGGTAGTAGTAGTTGTAGTCGTAGTCGTAGTTGTAGTCGTGGTAGGATTAGTTGTATAACTAGTCGTAGAAGTAGTCGTAGCAGGAGTAGTCGTAGTAGTAGTAGTAGTAGTAGTAGTTGTCGTCGTCGTCATCGTCTTTGTCGTCGTCTTTGTCGTCGTCGCAGTCGTAGTCGTTAGTGTAGCCGTAGTAGTAGCAGTAGTAGTAGTAGTAGTACTACTACTAGTACTAGTACTAGTACTAGTACTAGTACTAGTACTAGTACTAGTACTAGTACTAGTACTAGTACTGGTATTAGTATTCGTATTAGTTGTAGTAGTAGTCGTCGTCGTAGGTGTAGAAGTAGTAGTAGTAGTAGTAGTAGTAGTAGCAGTCGTAGTAGTAGTAGTAGTAGTAGTAGTAGTAGTTGTAGTAGTAGTAGTAGTAGTAGTGGTAGTGGTAGTAGTAGTAGTAGTAGTAGTAGTAGTAGTGGTAGTAGTAGTAGTAGTAGTATAGCAGAGTAGTAGTAGTAGTAGTAGTAAGTTAGTAGTAGTAGTAGCAGTAGTAGTAGTGATAAGTATAGAGTAGTCGTTAGTAGTAGTAGTAGTGTGGTAGTAGCAGTAGTAGTAGTAGTAGGAGGAGGAGTGGTTAGCAGTAGTGTAGTAGAGTTTAGTAGCCGTAGTAGTAGTAGTAGTAGTCGTGAGTAGTAGCAGTAGCAGTTGCAGTAGTAGTCGTAGTAGTTAGTAGTAGTAGTAGCAGTGTTAGTTATAATAGTAGTAGTCGTACTAGTAGTAGTAGTAGCAGTAGTAGTAGTAGTAGTAGTAGTAGTAGTAGCCATAATAGTAGCAGTAGAAGTAGTAGTAGTAGTAGTAGTAGTAGTAGTCGTAGTAGACGTAGTGGTAGTAGTAGTAGTCGTAGTAGTAGTTGTATTCGTAGTGGTAGTACTAGTAGTAGTAGTTAGTAGGAGTAGTAGTAGTAGTCGTAGTAGTAGTAGTAGCAGTAGCAGTAGTAGTTGGAGTAGTAGTAGTAGTAGTAGTAGTAGTCGCAGTCGTAGTCGTAGTAGTAGTAGTAGTAGTAGTAGTAGCAGTAGTAGTAGTAGTCGTAGTAGTCGTAGTAGTAGTAGTAGTAGTAACAGTACTAGCTAGCTAGTAGTAGTAGTAGTAGTCGTAGTAGTAGCAGCAGTAGTAGTAGTAGTAGTAATAGTAGTTGCAGTAGTAGTAGTAGTAGTAGTAGTAGTAGTAGTAGTAGTAGTAGTAGTAGTAGTAGTAGTGGTAGTAGTCGTAGAAATATTAGTAATAGTAATAACAGTAATCGTAGTCGTAGTGGCAGACGTAGTAGTAGTAGTAGTAGTAGTAGTAGTAGTAGTAGTAGTAGTATAGTAATAGTAGTAGTAGTAGTAGTGTAGCATGTGTAGTTAGTAGTAGTAGTATAGTAGTAGTAGTAGGTAGTAGTAGTAGTAGTAGTAGTAGTGTTAGTAGTGGTAGGTCCGTGGTAGTAGTAGTGGTAGTGTAGTAGTTAGTAGCAGTAGCAGTAGCAGTAGCAGTAGGAGTAGGAGTAGTAGTAGTAGTAGTAGTAGTAGTCGTAGTCGTAGTCGTAGTCGTAGTAGTAGTAGTAGTAGTAGTAGTAGTAGTAGTAGTAGTAGTAGTAGTAGTAGTAGTAGTACTAGTAGTAGGAGGAGGAGGAGGAGGAGGAGGAGGAAGAGGCGAGGAGGAATGAGTATCGTGTAGTAGTGGTAGGAGGAGGGTTCTGTTGGAATCAAGTAGCACGAAGGAGTTTCCAGAGGAAATCTTCCAAATACCTCGCGGCCGAATTTCGAGAAGTTGGGCTGTCCCCGAGCCATGCTAAAAACAGCCAAACGATGTGTCCCTTTGTCGTGGCCGATTCGTGGCCCGATGCAGGCTGCCGCGCAGACGATTCAGCCTTCCCCATATCATCCCAGTGTTCCCTGGGCAGCACGGGCTTCGCAGACCGCCCCACAGCTCGCTCGCGTGCCTAATACACCGATGACAAGTAAAACAACCATATGTCCGCGGAGCACTTGCGAGCGTCCTACATGGAGGAAGGGGTTTCAAAAAACGAGGAGGCGGAGGAGGAGGAGGAGGAGAATAATGAGGAGGAGGAGAGAAGGATGACGTGGAGGAACCAGGAGGAGGACGAGGCACGGGGAACGAGGAGGAAGAGCAGGAATAGGAGTCGGAGTAGGAGTATGAGTTAGAGTAGGAGGAGGAGGAGGAAGAGGAGGAGGAGGAGGAGGAGGAAGAGTTTCAGAGTTTCGACCGCTTTCTAAGTGGGCGCTGCGTGCCTTTGTGTGAACAGGGGGGCGATGGCGTGAAGTATGGCCTTGCGGAGACAGGACGTAGTAACACGAAGGAGATATCGGGCGTGGTGGCGCGGGCGGGTGCCAGCGAGAGCTCTGAGTATCCCTCCCCGCCCTTGCGCCAGCTGCCACTGGCCACCGTGGTGGGGCAGAAGGTCCTCGTGCTGCACGGGGGCATCGGCGACGGCTCCTGGCTGCTCAAGGACCTGAAGGAGCGCCGCTGGGGATGGTGAGCGCTCCGTGGTCCCTGGAAACGACAGGGCCGTTTTTTTGTTGGTTCCGTTTTGCCGTTTTTGTTGCTGGTTCCGTCGCCGTCTGTGTTGACGGTTCCGTCGCCGTTTTCTTTCCGGTTCTGGTTCCGGCTCCAATTCCGGAACCGTTTTTTTGCCGTTGTTGGTCGCCGTTGTCATACCGCTCCCATTTCCAAGAGGCACATTTCCGAAAACATAGAAAAAACGGCCTTGCTGTTTCCGTGGCCCTCTGAGGGTGAGCAGCCCTCCGCCCCGCGGGGAAGCTTGCTACCTTGGCATCGCTCGTTGGTGTGCCTTTTTTATCTCGGCGGGGACCATCGAGGAGCGCACCCTGGATCATCGGACAAAAGAGATCACGCACGAAACCGACAGAGCTATACGGGAAAACCGGACGACCGAGTGATGGCAAGATTCAGGAGGGGAAAAAAACACAAAGACACAATTACTCGTCGACTCCCAGGAACAGATGGGAAAATGTGGGAGGAAGTGGGGGGAAGACGAAAACCCAGAAAGCATGGGACAATATGGGGAATCCGGTTAGCTGTGTCTATGTATTTGTGTGTCCCAGGCTGCATCGTCGAAGGCCAGACTGTCAGATTGGATTGGGCCCCAAGGGCCAATCTGGCCTGGCCAAGCTGGATGCTTTGGGTGATTCGCCAGACTGGCTTCGCGTGGGCTCCCTCGCCAGACTGCCCCTGTTTGCCAGATTGGGCCTGCCAGATTGGCGCCAGCTTGGCTCGGACTACCCAGCCGGGGCCCCTGCAGAGATGCGCGTGGCGCGGCCGCCCCCGGGCGAGAGCGGGGCCCCCGCGCGGCCGCCGGCCGCGCGGGCGCGCGAGCCCCCGTGGGGCCGGGCGGGCCAGCCCTCGGCACGAGGCGCGGCGCCCTGTGCGCTCCGCACGCGAAGCCAGTCCTGCATTGTGGAAGTCGATCAATGTCGGGGGTGGACAGGCCTCCTAACAGTGACACGTCGATTAGTGAATTGTCCGTTTTTCGGTTCTCGAGAGGGCGCAGGTTTGGGCCCGAGGTCATTTTCACTAAACCACGTTTTACTAAAGGGAGGTCTGTCCATCCCCGATAATGGAGAGGAAGCATGTTGCCTAATAACTTCCAGATGTCTAAGCAAGTTTTCATAAAAATATGTCAAACACATGTTTGAAACATTTTTTGAGCGTGAATTACCCCCCCGCTTTCGCTTCCAGGCAAGACCAGGTCATACCACGCGCCTCCTCGCCGAGCGGCCTGACCAGTGCAGGCCGCAGTTTGGCACCGCTTGGCATCTCTTGGAAGCGAGGGTGGTCAAAAGCGAGGTAGGTCTGTTTGCCCCCTACTAATGGAGAGGAAGCAGGTTGCCGAATAATTTCCAGATGTCTAAAAGGTGGCTCATTTTTTTTAAATATGTTAAACACATGTTTGAAACCATTTTTATAGCATGTTTGAAACACGTGTGTGTGTGTGTGATCGTGTGTGTTCCGTTAAGTCGGGCCCGTCCCTCTACAGAAGGAGTATTTAAAAAAAGTAAGAGAATAGTCAGGGGACGATGTTTGAGCGTTGTTTTTAATATATTTGTAGGTATGTTTGTAGTATTTGTCATTTCTCGGCCAAAATTTCCCTGTAGGGGGACATGCCCGACCTAAGTGTTCCGTCTTTGTGCTCCCCCCCCCACCTGTGGGTTCGCGTTGTGTCGACCGGCGGCGATTCCGCCGCCGTTCAACGTTGAACGCCGCTCGGCGACCTAGAATCGGTCGATGCGGAACGACCTGACGTTATAGAAACGGCCGATCGTTCAAGGATGAGCAATCCCGGCGGTGTCAGAAACCAACGCCGAAGTCGACACGACACGAGCCGGCAGTACCCCTCAGGAGCCCAATAGACAAAATTGGCGCTTCGCGTTCTGGTCCGATTAGGTTTCTGAGCGAAACATGGCTGTTTCGCTCAGGACATCCTCAACATATCGGCTCTGGGCGGGGGTCCGTACCAAGGTGGTCCAAAAGAGGGCTTCTAAAAAGTTCGGAAGAGCCCCAAAGGACCCCCCACAGGACCCAACGAGGGCCACAAGATGCCCCCAAGAGCGCTCCAGGAGGCCCCTAGACGGCCCCCAAAAGCCATAGGATGGCGCCAGGACGGCCCCTAGGAGAGCCCCCACAGAACCCTCAGACACGCCCAGGCAGCCCAAGAAGACCCCAGACTCCGTCCGTAGCCATTTGGGCTCTCGAGCGTGTTTTTCGGTCCAGCAACGGTCAGACACCGCCCGCAGCGCGGCGCACCCGCTCGCCCCCGGCCGCGATGACCCCCTGCCGCGCCGCCCGCCGCACGTCCCGCGCGACCCTCGCGGCCCTCGCCGCGGCGGCGGCGCTCCTCGCACGCGCGTGCCCGGAGACGTTCGCCGTGGTCCTCCAGGCTCCGCCTCCGGCCCGCGCGCAGAGGGGGGCGAGGGCGCAGTCCATCGCCGCCGCCGAGCAGCGGGTGGAGGAGCTCCGCGCGCTGTCGATGGAGGCGTGCCTCCTCGCCGGCGAGGACAGCCTGGAGGCCGTCGAGCGCTGCCAGAGCCTGGCCTACGCTCTGCAGGACGCCGAGGCGCAGCTGCTCCACGAGCAGGCGGGCCAGGGCGTCGCCCCGCTGTCCGCCCTGGACAGCGACAGCTACTGACGAGGGTCGATGGCTGTCGGCAGCGCGCACCCCTCCGCTGTTCGCTCCTGGCAGCACCAGCAGCTGCCGACGAGGGTCGGCGGTTGTCGGCAATACTCAGCGCACCGCGCCGCTGTCCGCTGCCGACGGCGGCAGGCTGCCGACGAGAGCCGGTGGCCCGCGGCAGCGCCCAGCGCCCGGGAGGCCCAGGCCTCCGTCGAGGCGAGCAGGAGCCGCAGCGGCCGGTTTCTCTTGGCTCTAGGCCTCCCCGGACGGATGGCACGGGTGGCAGGTCTGCTGCTTGATGTGTTTTCGGGGCCTGTGCGGCCCGTGCTGCCGCCGGTTCATGTTCTCAGACGTCTGTACAGTCCGTGTGGGTGGGTGTTGCGTGGTTTGACTCTACTCTGGGCCTGGGTCTGTGCACCCGGACGTTCGCAGCGATAAGTGCTGCGTGGCACGTTTTGGTGCTATTATTTGGCTATTATTTGCAAGTCGGCCAGAGATTGCTGGCGCCCGCCCCGCATCCTTATCTTCGGCATGGCATGCTTTCAAGCCTTCGGGTGCTCGCCAGGAATGGGCAGATCTGCACCGAGCTTTTCGGCATGTTAACGCTATCTGCGTGACGTGCGCACCCGACACCGCCGTTCACCAATATTGCCCGCGTGCCTTCTACCGCCGTTTGAAGAGGGGATGATTTGTTTGACACTGTAGAAGTCCAGGCCGTAGCGAAGACTCGGGCCGGCACTCGCACCTGCGATCGAAGGCTTGCAGGCGAGCAATACCGCGCACAGAAAAGACCCCAGATGCCGCCAGGAGGGTCCCGAAAGGTCCGCAAGAGGCCCCCAAGATGCTTGAAGGTGGCTCCAGACGGCCCCAACCGGCCATAGGGTAGCATCAAAGATCGCGAGGACCTCCCCTCCTTGGAAGTTATGCTCCTCCTACTTGTCACTGCACTCGGAGGTGGACAGACCTCCTACCCTGACACGTCGATTAGTGAACTGGCCGTTTTCGGCTCGCGAGAGGGCGTCGCGGCCGTTATGTTTGCGGGTCTAGGTCCGTCGCTTTCGGTCCTAGGTCGTTTTTTCCCTAAGGGGAGGTGTACTAAAGGGAGGTTTGTCCACCGCCGATGCACTCCTTCGTCGTCCTCCCCCTTCTTCGCTTCGTGCCTCCTCGTGCTCACGCCGACAAGCATGCCAGACTCTGGCCCCCTGATTCAGGAGGGGAAACAACACAGAGACACAATTCATCGTCGATCCCCAAGAAAACATGGAAAGTGTGGGAATTGGGCGGGCAGACAAACACCCACAAAATATAGGAAAATATGGGGAATCCTTTTATTTTTGTGTAGATATTTGTGTGTCCTTGGGCCCCTTGACTGATTGCGGGCAGCGCTCGAAGAGAGTCGGCTGGACATGTGCAAGGGGCTGTCCTTTTCGCGTCCCAGCTCGGTGCCCTGACGCGGTTGTTGCGTGTTTTGCCAAGGCTCTATTTGGTGGCTGAGGTTGTCGTTCGTTGGCCCGTAGGATATCAAGATCGTGCATTGGCGGAAGCGGCCAACGGTGACGGAGCGCCGCAGGAAAGGGGGCTCGGTTTCGTTTCACGTTTCCAAGACAACGTGTGAATCAGGATGTTTTCTTCCTCACGCGCTGTTCCTTATGACGGTATCCACACAGTACCTCTCCCGTCCCATCCCTCCCTCCCTCCTCCTTCTCTTTCTCCTTCTCCTCTTCCTCCTCCTCCTCTTCCTGCCTCTTTCTCTTCCTTCCTCCTCCTCCCTCCTCCTACGCCCTCGCTCCCCCCTCTTGCTGCGCTGCTGTCGCGGTGGTGGTCGTCGGTGGCCGCCGCCGCGGCCGCCCGCCGCCGGCGGCCAGGCTGTGCAGAGGCCCCTTCTGCACAAGGACCTGCAGGCCCACGACTGGCTGTGGAACATCCTGTGGTCCCTCGGAACCCCCCGGGGGGGCAGGAGGAGGGGGGGGAGTTGGAATCGGCTGGGGGTCTGAGGTGACCTAGCTTCGCCTCTGGCGAGCTGGAAGGACGGGCGGGTTAGAGGGGCGCTGGGCTCGGCAAGGTTTGGTTGCCCTGTTCGGCCTTCGGGGTCCTGGACCCAGGGGCCGTCAAAAACGGATTTGGGGTGAACAAAATACATGAGATGAGCTGCAGGAGGGGTCTGGGAATCGAGTTTGAGCGGATTTTCGGAAACTGGAACATACCGATAGGATCACCCTACGGGTGATAAGGAGGTTCGGGGGGGGATGAAGGGGGAGGCGGGCGATTTGCGATGGCTCTGGGTTCTTTGGTGGTTTCTTCGACTTCCCTATTGTCGCGCACATCTGCAGATCTATATCTATATCTGTATATATATATGTATGTCTATCACTATGTATTTCGACATGTAAATACTTATATCTGTAAATTGTAAGATATTTGTATATATATGTCTATATAGACATATTTCGAACAATCGATGTAGCTAACCATATATCGTTCGATCGAGATACCTATATATCTAACTATATATCGTGCGCTTCGCGCGCGCAGCGCGTGGAATGCCTTGTAAGACTTATGATTCGCATGCGTTTCGCGAGCGCAGCGCGCGAAACGGTTTGCAATATGTATGGTTCGCATGCGTTTCGCGCGCGCAGCGCGCGAAGCGCTTTGCAACATTTATGGTTCGCATGCGTTTCGCGCGCGAGGCGCGCGAAACGCTTTGCGACCATGTGCGATTAGCATGCGTTTCGCGCTCATCCCAGGACAGCATCGGGACAGCCATATCTAGCTAACCATCTATCCATCGATCTACCTAGCTAGATACCTGTATATATCTATCCACCTTTCTATCCATCGACCTATCTATATATCAACCATCAGGGCAATCATCGGGGCAATCATCGGGACAACCATCGGGACAACCATCGGGACAACCATCAGGACAACCATTGGGACAACCATCGGGGCAACCATCGGGGCAACCATCGGGACAACCATCGGGACAACCATCGGGACAAACCATCGGAACAACCGTCAGGACAACCATCGGGACAACCATCGGGACAACCATCGGGACAAACAATCGGGACAACCATCGGGACAACCATCGGGACAACCATCGGGGCAACCATCGGGACAACCATCGGAACAACCATCGGAACAACCATCGAGACAACCATCGAGACAACCATCGGGACAACCATCGGGACAAACTATCGGGACAACCATCGGGACAACCATCGAGACAACCATCGGGACAACCATCGGGACAACCATCGAGACAACCATCGAGACAACCATCGGGACAACCATCGGGACAACCATCGGGGCAACCATCGGGACAACCATCGGGACAACCATCGGGACAACCATCGGGACAAACCATCGGACAACCATCAGGACAACCATCAGGACAACCATCGGGACAAACCATCGGAACAAGCCATCGGGACAACCATCAGGACAACCATCGGGACAACCATCGGGACAGCCATCGAGACAACCATCGGGACAACCATCGAGACAACCACCGGGACAACCATCGTGACAACCATCGGGACAACCATCGGGGCAACCATCGGGACAACCATCGGGACAACCATCGGGAGAACCATCGGGACAAACCATCGGGACAACCATCGGGACAACCATCGGGACAACCATCGAGACAACCATCGGGACAAACTATCTGGACAACCATCGGGACAACCATCGGGACAACCTTCGGGACAAACCATCGGAACAACCATCGGGACAACCGGACGCTTCGACGGGCCTTCGGGGGGCGGCCTCTTTGGCATTATATGGGTTCTACTAAGGGTAGAAATCGCGCAGCTTCGCCTCGCCCGCACTCACGACACGAACCGAACCGAAACCGAAACCGATTTCCCGTTTGGGGTCACTTCCGTTCTAACCCCCCAACCTCCCAAGCATTACCAGTGGCGGGTTGTTTTTCAATCCCTGGATTTTTGAAGGTCGGGGACGACGTCGTGGTGGTGTGGTGCATCTTTGTTTTATCCGTTTCTTCCCCCGGGGAAACAACGAAACATGTACACACCAGGACCCCGTATACACCAGGATCCGATATCCCGTGTTTTATTTTGGTGCAGGTCCGGGAGCGTCGGTGTGTAGAGTTCGGTTCCTTGGATTTGGCCCCGTCCCCCCCGCTTGATCCACGTTCTGAGGCCCCATCCAATTCAGACCCCCCGGCGGCCTCCAAGGGAGGAGGTCTCTGAAACAGACAAGGCGGTATAAATAGACCACAGACCCCACAGTTGCGGACAAACGTGAGCGGGCGGGCGGGGAGGGGTCGGCGGCGGTCTGCGAGGCTCTAAAGGACAACGTCGCATAGCTTTAAGACACTGCGCAACGAGCCGCCGCAGGCGCCGTTTCGGTTCGTCAGAGCAATATGTACGGGTCACGGGTGGGTCGCGGGTGGGTCGTGGGATGGTAGGTCGCAGGAGGGTCGCGGTTGGTTCGCGGGCGGGCTACGTGTGGGTCGCGGGCGGGTCGCGGGCGTGCTGTGGGTGAGGCCGACATCACAACAGTAACATCAATTTGAGACTGTTTGCTCTTTCTGCTAGCGCGTCATTCAACAATCATGTGCATCCCGAGCCCTCGGTATCCGCCCTCTTCGTCTTCGATCTCTCCCCCCTTTGGGGCATATCTTCCTTACCTTGCGCGTGTAGTTGGCGCAGCCCCCAAGACAGGGGAAGGGACGGCAAGGAGGAGGGAGAAGGATGGAGCACGACAGAGATGAACAGGAGGGGGGCTGGGAGCAGGAAAAGGAGACGCGGAACCAGATGGCCGGATTGGGCGGGCGGACCTTCACAGGCGGGGCGGGTTTGCGGGCCCGGCCTGCCGGGCCGAACGGGCAGGTCGTTGAAGCGTCAGTCCTGCATGAGTCGAGGGGAAGTGAGGACAATGAGTAGAAGTGCCCAATCTTCGTACACCTCCACTTGTACCCCAGTTTTACCGTATGCAAAAACCCTCTTGCCCTTACCCACAATGCCAACCAAACTGCTGGCGAAGGTTCGTTTTTGCTCACATGGCGCCAGGCATCGTAATCTAAAAGGAAATCGGTGCAACAAGGAAGTGAAATTGAGCGCGCCCCATTGAACACATTGATTCAGGCTCATTCGGCGGCGCCCTTGAGAGGGATTGCTGGACAGTCGTGGGCAGTGTCCGACGAAAAGGTTCGGTCGTCAAGCCAACAGCGGCCGCGTGTGATTGAGTTTCTGGCCTTTCGGGTCTTGGGCCAGTCCTGTCTCGCTGACCTCGCTGATCTACAGTCAGGAACTTTGGCTTAGCGTGTCTCGCTGCGGGTTCTGGCCCACCACGCTTCGGCACGACACGTTTTCGACGTCTCAGGCCCCAACAGGCATCAGTGCCATGGGTTTCTCCCAGCTCCCCAACCCGCGGAAGGGAACGACAACCTTTCAGATTGCAGGGAGGGTATAGCGTGTCGCCGGGGGCCGCCGCCGCGATACGCTGAGCAACAGTTCCTGCCCGTAGTCCCCTTGCTCACGTGATCCCTGATCTCTCTTCTCATGTCAGCATCGTTTCAACGATCCCCATGCGTACCTGGCCATGGCATCTCAGCCCCACCGGCCACCCCCCCCCACGCTTGGGGACATGTCCCGCAACATCCGAATGGAACATCACGTATCCCGATCTGGGGGGGAACTCGGTCAGTAGGCCCATGATGACCAGGCCAGTGGTGACTCGGATCGCTTGAACGATGCTCATTGCATCCTCCCGATCGCGCCCTGTTTGGGCACCTCCGGGATCTTCACGTCGCTCTGCTCGTCGGCCTTTTCTTCTCTGCACTCGCCTCGGTGGGGCCCGAGCGCGCCGCCGGCCAGCCAGGTCTGATCCCATAGAGGACGACAGCAACCTGGCCAGCAGGACACCGCCGCTTGAGGGGGAGGAATCTGTTTCTGACCAGAAGGGGACACAGATAGCGATACCGCTACCCCTCTCTCGTCTTCGTCTTTTTGAGCCTCCTTGGAGTCCATCGTCGCCACTGCTGGATTGTCCTCAAAGTTCTGGCCAGAGGACCCCCAGTGAGAGGTCCGGTGAGTAGCAGTATCGGTATTCTTTGGTTTCCCCATATGGCGGAAAAGCTGATTGCGGTCTCCAAATGGCCAGCTGAGCGAGCGATCGTGGTGTCGGGGCATGTGCCTGCTTCTCTCGGACATGTCATAGCCCGTCCCAGACACAGCCAAGGAAGTGATTCGGGCGACGTACGGTGCAGCAAGGCTTTTGCAAGGTGAAGCAAGACTGTCCAATCATATTCGTCTGAGGCCGAAGGGGTCCTTACTTTCAATAGGCAAGGGTCCCTATGGTGCTGTGTCTTGAGGCCGGATTGCTTAAGGACTCCTTCGCAGTTTTCTTAAGGAGTGTTGTGCTTCTTTGTTTCGGTCGTTCTGTTTAGCTCAAGTCTGTTGTTAGTTGGAGCGTTTCGCTCTGTGTTTCATGCAATGTATGGGAATCAGTGGCGTTCTGAAAAACTCATGGCATTGCTTAGTCTCGCGCTGCGTGCCCTTCATTCCTTCCCAAATTAGGTTCTGCCCAGGGGGCTCCTCCTGGTGTCTGAATTGCAGGTGTGTGTGTGTGTGCTGGGCCTGTGCTAGCCGGCCGGGCTCCTCCGGGTGTCTTGGTGCTTTGCTTCCTTGGTGCTTCGGTGCTTTGGCCTCGGGTTCTCGCTGCCCGCCTCGGGTCACTGAGTCGCTGGGCCTTGCCTCCGAGGTTCCTGGGTCTGGGGTCCTTTGGCTCCCTGGTCTTCCTTCTTTGGTTCCCTGGCCTCGGCTCCCTGAAGGTTCCCTGGCCTTGGCACCGTGCTTCGTTGGTCCTGGTTCTTTGCTTGTCTGGTCTCGGCTCGTGGGCTCCCTGGTCCCCCGGTCGTGACTCCTCTGTTGCCTGGTCTTGGCTCCTGGGGTTCCTTGGCCTCGGTTCCAGGCTGCCTCGCCACGCGTTGCCAAGCCATGCCGTGCAGTGCCACGGAATGCCACGCAGTGCTATTGTAAGCAATGCCCAGCAATGTCACGCACTGCCAGGCAGTGCCCGAGCAGCGCCGCGCGTTGCCGAGCCATGTCAAGCAGTATGCAAAGCAATGCCAAGTGATGCCACGCACTGCGCCCACAGGAAGCATTCCTTCTTCAATTGGGGTCGTGCCGGATTCCTTTTATTGTTTCGCATTGCTTGACATATGTACATGCAGTTTGACTTGCTTGGCGCTGAACCGTGTGACAGTCCATTGTTTTGCCATGCGCTGAGTTGCTCCACATGCTTTGCTGTGCAATGCGTTGAGTTGCACTGCCTCTCGCTGATGTTATGCATATCTCGTTCCCTTGTATTTCTTTGCGTTCCGCTGCGCTGCTCCGAATTGCATCGCATGGGGTCGTCATTGAGGTGGGGTGCAAAACATTTCAGTGCACCAGTCTAGCTCAAGGCACACTCAGATCAACAAAATGCCGATTCCTGATACGTCTTGCTCTTATGTTATTGGGCATGGCTTTAGTTGGCGCTCGGAACTCCCGCTGGCAAAACGCTTCGCGTGCCAAGGTCTGGGCCCAGACAGGTGATGGCACTCCCCAGCCCGTCCTTGGGTGCTGCGCGTGGCCGCGCCGTCTGTTCCAGCGGTCAGAGACGCTTGCTTGGCGTGTCGCGCCGCCAGTTCTGGCCCACTACCGTCGGGGCCCTGAAGAAGGAACCCTTTTCGTTGGGGAGGGGCTCCGCGTTCCTTAAGTGTTTCGCAGCTTGCCTCATGTTTTCCTCAGGTTTTCGATGCGAGATCGAAGTTCAATTTCTGGACAAAAGGGGCCTCGTTCCTTATTTCGGGTTCCTTAGGTCAACGCCCCGACTGTACGCTCTGGCACGACACGCACGCCCCGGTCCCCAGGCGTCAGCGTCCCGAGCTCTTCCCGCTCTCGCGCCCCGCGGAGCGGAACGACGCGCTAGCCGCTGGCAGGGCACGGCGTGCCCCAGGGGCCGCCGCTGCGGCACGCGGAGCACGAGGATATGCCCTTAGTTACCGCCTGCCGGATCGGAGCTGGCCGCTCGGGCTCGGGGGGAGCGCGCCGCGACTCCCGTCCGGCGAACAGGGCGCAGGGGGCGCAAGGGGAGCGGGACTGGAGAAGGGCAGGGAATCGGAGAGGCAGGCGGTGGAGCAGAGTGACCAGATGGATCCCGAAGAGAAGCTGTCTCGCACTTGGCGGCGCGCTGGCGCGAGCTCCGAGCTCTCACCTCTCAGTTTGCAGTTTGCAGCTCGACCAGCACGCCAGGTCGATCTCCCGATCGCCGCCGACCTCGTCGCCCTTCAAGGCAGCAGGGAGGGTCAGGGGGAGGCAGGGCGAAGGGAGAGAGCTGAGAGGCGAGTCGCTGTACTTCAGGCCCAGGGTCACTACGCACATGCTTCTACGGCCAGGCTAGAAGGGCGCATGCACTCACCCTGGGCCCACAACGGGCTGAGCAAGGACCCGTGTGGGTGTATAGTTGGCGCTCCTCCCAGAGACGGGTGAGCCTCGGATTCGGGGAGGCCCGCCGAGAGCGGGGGGGCCTCCCGCACCGCCTGCCCCGAGGAAGGTGTTCGGCGCGCACCCGTCGCCTCGCAGCAAGACGGCCGTGAAGTTCGGCTGGGACGTGACTCAGAGGCCCCTCCCTCCCGGCCGGCGCCAGAAGCGGGGGCGGACGTCGCGACGAGAACGGCACCGGCTGCGCGTGTGGCCCCGTGCATCGCCGACAGAGGCCGCATAGCCCGCTCCGCGCAGGAGCGAGCGGATCCGCCGTCGGGAGCCTACAGCCAGGCCGCATAGTATGGATGAGCGACTTTCCGGGGCGACCCTGGCATCCTTGCCCCCTCAGCGACTTTCGCTGGCCAACCGTTCTATAGATAATCGCATGGCCCTCGAAGGCCCTTGCATCCTTACCGCGCAGCCTCCATTAGATGAGTTGACCGTACCCCGATCTGTCGGCGATGCATCGCCGATTCAAGCTCGATGTTGCCGCCCCCCCCCCCCCGAGCGTTTCCCCGCAGAGCCGCGAGAGTCCAGAGGCTCGGGTACGGCCTCTGCCCAGGCCGCGAGGGCCCCCCTGGCTCCGCCGTGCCTGCCTCGAGGCGGCGGGCTCCTGCAGAGCCGTGCAGGTCCGCACGCCGCGCGCGCGTCGCGGCGGCCGGGGGCATCCTGGCAAGTCCTCGGCCACGCATCCAGGCACAGCTCCAACAGCACGGGCATAGCTTGCTTCACCACTCTCCGACTGTGGCACTGGTCTTTCCGGCTCTGGTGGGCACGTCCTCCTGCGCTGCGGTTCCGCCGGCTCCGACTCCCATCCGGCTCTGGCCCCCTCCGGCTCCGGCTCCCACCGCGCCGACTCCTGCATCTGGGCCCCTAGCCGCCCGCGCTGCCCTCGCAGGGCTGGTCCGTCAGACCAACGGTGCGCGCTCCACTCTGGTCCGCTCCGCTCCCCTCCCCCCCCTTCCCAATTTCCAGTTTTCTTCCTCGTCGCTTCCCGCGCCCTCCTCCCTCCGTCCTTCTCGCTGGGGCCAGAAGAACACACACGTCAGCGTGGTTCACGACAGAGCGTTTGACGCCCCGTGCTTCTTCCCCAGCGTTTCGACGCGGTTTTTGCTGTCGCGACGTGGGCTCCTGGAGCTCTAGGCCCTGTCACGAGGTCATTTTCGTCACGGGTCGTTCCTGCGATGGCCCCTGGGCCCGCAAACGGCTCGTGGAGCCCCCCGCACTGCGCGCAACAGAAATCCCTCGTGAGTTTTCGCGACGCGCGGATGTCTGGGTCCATCATTTAGGTGCTCGATCGTGGACCCCTTGTTGAACGCAGCCTTCCAGCTTGCACGCCAAAGACCGCCGGCAACCGCCGAAGGCCACCGAAGACCGCCGAATGCCGTCGCTAGACCGCCGAGGGTCGCCCATGGCCGGCGGGCAGCACAGGTCCATCTTCGAGGACACAGCTTCCCCCCTCCTGCACTCTGCAGCGGGCGCCACTCGCAGGTTCTGCGCCATGAACGGGGTGGACATGGTCGTCCGGACCGGCGGCGGGCAAACGGCGGGGGGGGGATGTGATGGCGAGAGGGGGCAGGCCTCTTGCAGCCGAGACGCCGAAAGAAGGACCGCCTTCGGCCCAGGAGGGGCTCTGATTTTCGGGCCGTTCCTGAGACCTACGTCAAGGAACCTATTATTCACGCTTCGCGTATCTCCACCGGATGAGTTTAGGCAGTTGAGGTGCGCGGCTTTAGTTTGCTCCTGTTGTCAATTAGGCCCGCGCCCCGGACTTACGACTCGCTGCTTGCGCTCTCGCCTGCGGCCGCGACCCCCCAAAAAGTATCTCCACCGGCTCCCCCCACCGCTTCGGCTTCGGCATTCCGCTCAAATCGCGGTTCTTCATCCCGGGCTAGCCGCCGTCATGGCTTCGGCTGGTCTAGCATGCCGAGCGTGCGGGTAGTTCTTTTTCGGCTTCCGTTCATTGGAGGTACTCGTACGCTCGTCCTCCCTGGTGTCTGCTCTGCGCGTTGTGCCTCGACGGGCCCGCGCTGGGTCAACCTGACACCCGCTCTCGCACAGGTGCGTGGTGGCCCGCGCTATTTTGGCATGCGTCGCGGCTATGCCGCTTCCCCGCACTCGTGCGCGCTGCTGCTAAGGGTCCCTCGGCTTCCGCCACCCTGGGAGTTGCAGCCTGCCAACGCTTCGCCTCTGGCAACATTTCTTTGGTCGACGGTCCTTTGGACCACCCTAATTTCCGCGTTTCGCGCCGTCCGGGGCCTCGCCTTTGCATTTCTCTACACCACCTCGACCGACGTTTCGTTGGCCACGGCCACCCTGGTGCCCACGCAGTCGTCTGAGGTACGGTGACACGTTTTCTCTCTCGGAGTTGTCCCTGGCCGTCGTTGGCTTTCCGACGCGTGCGCCTCCGACTGACTTGCAGCTGTGCGCGCCGGCAGTTCCCCTTAGCGCAGCCCCGGCAGCCCCCCATCTGAGGTCTCGGCCGCGCTTAGTTGTCGCCTCGCCCCTCGCTCTGTTTGTTCTTCCCGCGCTTCCCTTGCCTGATTCGTCGTTGCGCGGCCCGCTCTGACTGGACTCGCCGGTGGCGCTCTCGCCTGCGGCCGCTGACTAAAAAGTATCCCTACCGGCCCATTCAGAGACTCTGCCCATGCGAGCTGACGGGAAAAAGGGACGAAAAGGCCCATAAATTGAAACAGAGCGGGCAATCGGGGTGAAAAGAGAGATCTTTGGGAGCAAGGAGTTGGCATTCGAGGGCCTCTTCGGGCCATCACCGGGGCCCGCGTGGACGGCGAGGGAAGGAGGAGGAGGAGGACGACAACGACCACGACGACGAGGACGAGGAGCAAAGGGAGCAGGAAGACAATGAGGGCAAGGACGAGGACGAGGAGGAGAAGGAGGAGGACAACGAGGACGAGGACAGAGCCTTCAAAATCGCCTCTTCGCGCCCTCTTGGGATTCTTTCGGGGGATCCCAGGGTCCTCTTGGGGCTCTTTGGCGGGGTCTGGGGGCTATTTGGGGGAGTCTTGGGGCCCTTTCGGGGCTTTCCCGGGGCTCTCTTGGGGCCCTCTTGGGGGCCCTGGCGGGCCTCTTGGGGCCACCTTGGGGGCTATGGATCAAAGATGGGCTGGTCCTCGCTCTCCAAATCGCCTCCTTCGGGCCATCCACATCGCCTCTTGGGCCGTTCCTGGGGCGCTCTCGGGCCGATCTCGGGCGCTGCTGGGGCCGTCTGGGGGGCCTCGTGGGCCCCTCTTGGGCCTCTTTTGGGCCATCTCGGGGCCCTCTTCGGGCCTCCAAAAGGCGCATCGGACGCGAAACGGCGAGAAGGCAAGCATCACTGATGTTCCGCAGGCGTTTGAAGGATATTGGCTTCTTGGGGGGGGGGTTCTTGGGGGGGTCCGAGGGCACTTGGAACCGTCTTGTGGCCCTCGGCGGGCCCATTAGAGGCATGTCTGAAGCCATCTTGAACACTCGCCGGCTATCTTGAGCACTCTCTTGGAGGCCATCTTGGAGCATCGGAGGCCCTCCTTGAGCCATCTTGGGCCATCTTGGGCGTTCTGACCCGTCGCGCCCCCCCTCCCAACAGAAAACCTCAGGGAGGGGGAGGAGGAGGAGGAGGAGGAGGAGGAGGAGGAGGAGGAGGAGGAGGAGGAGGAGGAGGAGGGAGGAGGAGGAGGAGGGAGGAGGAGAGGAGGAGGAGGAGGAGGAGGAGGAGGGAGGAGGAGGTGGAGGAGGAGGAGGAGGAGGAGGAGGAGGAGGAGGAGGGGGGGAACCTCCCGGAGAGGACGAGTTTTTTTGTGGGAGAGGACCGACAGAACGCGTGGCACACCGCAGGGCCGGTGGGATGCGCGACCTCGGCCTGCCGTGGCCACCACAGCCCGTTCGCTCCTCCTATGGTTATTGGTCGGGCCTGTCCCCCATACAGGGGGATTTTCGACAAAAAAAGTATTGCAAAAATAATCAAACAATAGTCCCAAAATGGTCTGGGGACTATTTGTTGCATATTTGTTGACCCTTTTGGGGCATTTTGGGTGTTTATACACATATACACACATATATATATATATACATATATATATATATATATATATATATATTAAAATCGTCGAACATCCCCCTGTAGGGGGACAGGCCCGACATAACCAGATGGCCGCTGTGGCAGCGTGATGACTGCAGCGGCGGCCTCCTGAGAAGGCCCTGGGCTTCTCGGGAGGGACCGCTTCCCCGTCGAGAGCCACAGGTCCCGTGCTTGCAATGCCCGGGGGTGCGCGCAGAGATCCCCTGAAGGTGGCCTCAGCTTCGAGGGACGAAGCACGATAGCCTTGACTCGGAGTCGGCTGGGGGTCTGATGTGGCACAGCACTGGTTCTGGCCAGGAAGGGGAGAAAGAGACTCGAGGTTCGTAATTCCAGGTGGACCCCAGGGGGGGTCATGTGGCAGATTTTGAATGGATTTGGCTTCATTCCCCCTTTGTGACCGATTTTCTCGGGGCCCATCCAACTCGGACCCCCCCAGCCGCCTCCAGACCATGACCAAGACGTCGCAGGACCTTGCCGACGCCGATCCTGGGCAAGGTCCGTGCTGGCCGTCGCCAAGTCGCGAGGATGATCCACGAATTGACGACAGGCCTCGGAAAATAATAGTGAGCACTCATGCCGCATTCATCTGTGAGCACCCCCCCCTCCCCCCAGTGTCCAAAATTGGCGGTGGGTCTGATGAGTTGCACCTCGCCCGCAGCCTCCCCCGCGCGTGCCAACTTTGAGTTTGGGGGGGCAGCGGGGGTGTTCACTAATTGTTTCCCTCTACCAGATGACCAAGATTCAGGAAGGAAAAAAACACACAGACACAATCAATCGTCGATTCCCCAGGAAATATGGGATAATTTTGGAGGGGGGGGGGGGGCAGACAGAAACCCAGAACATCCGGGAAAATATGGGGAATCCTGTCATTTGTGCATTTGTCTGTGTGTCCCAGGGCCCCTTCAGGATGGGCGATGACCAGGATCGACGCCGGCGACTCCGTGCTCGGTGGCCGTGGGTCGTCGACCTCCCCCCGCAGCTGGCCTCAGCAGTGCCCCCGCGGGTCCGCGCGGAGCGCCCATGGGGTGCGCTGGCGGCGGCGCCCCCGGGCGTCGCCGACCACCCTCAGGTCGGGCATGTCTTCCCTCAGGCGGATTTTGGAAGACAACATACGCAGAACAGAGCAGCAAGCACAGCACACGAGCACGAGCACTGGCCACCATTCTTGTCTCTACTACTCTTGAGCACTCCTTAAGGCCTTCTATGTTTATGATCCCATTCAACGGGATGTAACTGTGGAGAAGGGCGCGGCTGGCCGAACTCTAGAATCCACCGGGGAAGTTGCGAATCGAAGCTGCCATCATCTCATGTCAGTCACCACTGGTTTCTACTCCTCTTGAGCACTCCTCCTGCAGGCGACCACCCCTAGGTCGGGCATGTCTTCCCGCAGGCGGATTTTGGAAGACAACATACGCAGAACAGAGTAGCAAACACAGCGAACGAGCACGAGAACTAGCCACCGTTTTTGTTTTTACTACTCTTGAGTACTCCTTAAGGCCTTCTATTTTTTATGATCCCTATTCAACGGGATGTAGCTGTGGAGAAGGGCGCGGAGGCCGAACTTTAGAATCCACCGGAGAAGTTGCGAATCGAAGTTGCCATCATCTCGTGTCAGTCACCACTGGTCTCTACTCCTCTGGAGCACTCCTCCTGCAGAGGGACGTGCCGCGTTCCTTTCGTGTTTCGCAGCTTGCCTCAGGTTTTCCTTGTGTTTTCGATCGGACATCGAAGTTTAACTCATGGAAAAAAGGGGCCTCGTTCCTTATTTTGGGTTCCTTGGGTCAACGCCCCGACTGTACTGCTCTCGAGCACTCCTCCTGCAGAGGGGCGTGCCCGGCGCACGACCGCCCCCGATGACCCCCCGGACAGCCCTGCTCGGGGGCCGCCCGGGCCCGCCCCCGCGTGCCGGGCGCCCGCGGGGGAGCCGAGGCCCTCGCGGCGAGGGCCGCCGGGTGGGCGGAGGCGGCCCAGCACGGGCGCCGGCCAGCAGGGAGGGGCCTGGCATCGCTCGGAGGTGTGCATGTTTATCTCGGCCAGAACCATCGCTGACCATCCTGGACCATCGAGCAAAAAAACAACAAATAATAGTAGTACTAATGATAGTAATCATCATCATCATCATCATCATCATCATCATCAGCATCATCATCATCATAATCATAATCATAATCATAATAGTAATAGTAATAGTAATACTAGTAATAGTAATAGTAATCTACTAGTAGTAGTAGTAATAATACTAATCATATTACTACTAATAATAATAATGATAATAATAATAGTAATAGTAATAATACTATTAATAATCGTAATAATAATTATCATAATAATAATAATAATGATAATAATGATCGTAATAATAATCATCATAATAATAATGATACTACTACTACTACTACTACTAATAATAATAGTAATACTAATAATTATGATAATACTAATAACAGCAAACACGCACGAGAGCGAAATAGGCACGGGAAATGGACGTCCGAGCGACGGCAAGGGGGAAAGAGTTTCAAGGTTCTGGGCTCGGAGAGGTTTTCTCTCTTTGTCCGCCTCTGGATGCCGTTTGCGGGCTCATGGATTTCGAAAGACGGGTCCGGGGTCAGGAGGGGTCCGGGGGCCGATGTTGAGCGGAGTTGGCTTCATCCCCCCCTCCTGACATATTTCCTTGGTTTCCCACCACCAGGAACGCCAGATAAGGATCGAAGAGGCTCTTCTGGCCACGGCGAGCCTCGGCCACGAATAAGTTTCACGACGGGCGGGAGGAAACGAAGGATGGGCCATTCAGGGGCAACGTTAGGGGTGCGATGGGCCCCAGGGGGAAGCGTCGACCCCCTCATCGCCCACTCATCGCTGATAGGGGGCCCGACAGCCAAGCCCGCGAGGACCGTGCGAATTTGCGATCGGGGGGCCCCATCGCCGATCCGTCGGCGATGTATCGCTGCGTGAGCCCGTTGCCCCAGGTGACGTGGCACCTCAATCGTGCTGCCCGCCCTCGGCTGCAGCCTGCTCTCGCGCGCCGGCGTCCTGGCTGACAGCCAAGGCGCCGCGTCTCAGGACTGCCCCCCCCGGGGGGTCGTGGCCGAGGCTCGCTATGGGCCAGCAAGGCTCATTCGTTCCCTGCTCGGCGGCCCTCAGGGTAGCACGATGGCCATGTCAGAGTCTCCGTCTGTCATGGCGCCCCGCCCCAATCGGCCGAAAAGGGTAGGCGACCGAGCAAACATCGGTGACCGACAGCGTGCCCGAAATTAGGACCGAAAACGTAGCCTGACCGAAACCCGAAACTGCGACCGAAGTTGAACTCGCAGTGGTTTCGAACCAATGTCTTCGGTCACTCTCTTGGCGCGTTCGGACAAAACATCGGGCGCCACTTTCGGCCACCCACGGGCAGTTGTTCGGGCGCCAGTTTCGGTCACTACGCCGCCCTGACAGAGGCGAGGCTGCGTGGCGTCCAAGGGGCCCCGGGTCCCTGCCGCCCCCGGGCCTTCTCGGATAGCTCGCTTCTGGTGGGGAGGAGGGGAGGCTGCTTTCCGCGCCAGCCCCTGCCCTTCGTCCCCCCCGTTGCTGCGGCGCCGCCAGCAGGAGCCACCAGGCCAAGAGGTTCGGGCTCGGCTTCGACGTGATGCACAACGAGATGCTCGTCAGGGTGGCAGCGGGGGGCAGGGTGGGCAGGGGGAGGGGAGGGGGGGTGGAGAACGAGCAGGGGGGACGGATGGGGGCGGAGGAGTGACGAAGGATGACAGCAGATGACGACGATGGTGATGATGCTGCTGCTGATGATGATGATGATGATGATGATGATGATGATGATGATGATGATGATGATGCTGATGCTGATGCTGATGCTGATGCTGATGCTGATGCTGATGCTGATGGTAATGGTGATGGTGATGGTGATGGTGATGGCGATGGTGATGTTGGTATTGATACTGATGATGAGCAGGAGAAGGAGGAGGAGGAGGAGGAGGAGGAGGTGGAGGCGAAAAAGACGGAGGAGGAGGAGGGGAGGAGGGAGGAGTGTCGCAGGGGATCGTGGCGGTCACACGGGTGACCAGGAGGCATGCAAGTACCCCCCCGATGGCCCCGGGGCCATGCCATGCCACCCTGGCCGTCCCAGGACCGACAGAACGCGGCCAAACTCTGGCCCCTCACACACCAGCTGATTCCAGCACCGTAGCTGATATGAGCAAGATGTGACCCGATGACGTGTGCCCCAGCTCTCCCCGCCAGCCGACCCCCAAGCCAGCTCCCCCTGCCAATCCGCGGACGCGCTGCTGCAACGCCCGCGCGCTGCTTCCCTCTGTAGCTGATGATGCATGGCTTCTGGCGCTGCAGCCCGCTGCGGCCACTGCCTGCCTTCTCGCTCGGCCTGCCCTGCTCGCACGCCCTGGCACCGCTGCCGAAACCGACCCGTGTTGACTGAATTGGGTGCGTTTCTCTGCGCTGACTGTCAGTACCTGCTGCCGCTGCCCGCTCTCTCGCACTGACAGCGCTGGTTGCCACTTGACACCGCTGTTGTCGCTGCCTGCCCATGCTCTCAGACTGCTGCACCCGCGCTCTTGAGCCTGCTCCGCACGAGCCGGTCCCAACGCTGAAGCTGATCGCGTCTGCCCTCACTGCCCTCCACTGGCTTCGGTGATGGGCACAGCGAGGCAGCTGATGACATTGAGTTCGCGTTCTTCCTTTACTCCACTCCTGCCACTGCCTGGCA
>CAUYUJ010017271.1:55000-152500 GCA_963575745.1 Prorocentrum cordatum | reverse complement strand
TAGTAGTAGTAGTAGTAGTCGTAGTAGTAGTAGTAGTAGTAGTAGTAATACTAGTAGTAGTAGTTGTAGAAGTAGTCGTAGCAGTAGTAGTAGTAGTAGTAATAATAATTGTACTAGTAGTAGTAGTAGTAGTAGTAGTAGTAGTAGTAGTAGTAGTAGTAGTAGTAGTAGTAGTAGTAGTAGTAGTAGTAGTAGTAGTAGTAGTAGTCGTAGTAGTCGTAGTAGTAGTAGTAGTAGTAGTAGTAGTAGTAGTAGTAGTAGTAGTAGTAGTAGTAGTAGCAGTAGTAGTATTAGTAGCAGTAGTCGTAGTAGTAGTAGTAGTAGTAGTAGTAGTAGCAGTCGCCGTCGTCGTCGTCGTCGCAGTCGTATTCGTAGTCATAGTCGTAGTCGTAGGCGTAGTCCGAGTAGTAGTCGCATTCGTTGTCGTAGTTGTAGTAGTCGTTGAGGTGACAGTTGTAGCCGTAGTCGTAGTCTAAGCAGGAGAAGTAGGAGTAGCTGGTATTTCAATAGTGGTTGTGGGAGGGATGGGGGCGAGATGGGGAGGGAGAGAGAGAGAGAGAGAGAGTGGGAGAGAGAGCGAGAGAGAGAGAGAGAGCCAGATAAGCAGAGATACATACGTGTGTGTCTATATATATACACATATATGTAGGGAGAGACATGGAGAACGTAGCGGAAGGAGGAACACAGAGTGAGCGAGAGCGGTTGGAGGGAGGAGGGGAAGGAGAGGAGACGCACGATGAGGACAAGAAGGATGAGAGGGACGAGAGCAACGAGCAGAGTGGAGATGTGGAATATGCTTAGTTTCGACATGCACAGCCGTGTAGCCCACTCCGATGGGGAGGATGGAAGATTAGGAGTAGGAGCCGGAGGAGCAGCAGGAGGAATAGGGGGAGTGAGGATAACGATGAGCAGTGATAAGACACGGCATGAACAGGAGCCATAGGAGGAGTGATGACAACGGAGCAGGAACAATAGCGGGAACGGTGAACAGGAGCAGGATGATAAGGAGGAGCAGGGGAAATAGGAACAGTACCAGGGTCGCGGGCCGTGCGCAATTTGTCTTTGATTATAGTTGTTTAGTTTCCCAGTGTATGCGCTTTCCTTCGCGGATCCGTCAGCAGGGGCAGGTGCAGGGGTATGAAGTGCTTTCAAAGTTCGTAGCAATGATGCACTGTTTCACCAAGGATGCGCTGTATCCTTGTCCCGCATGATGCATTTTTGTTCTTGCCCCGTTCGGCCAATCCTTACTCGATTCTGGCCTTGCGACGCTGGAGTTCTATTGACGTGGGCGCCCAACGACATCCGGGGGGGAAAAAAGCACACAGACACAATTAATCGTCGACTCCCAGGAACATGTGGGAAAATATGGGAAGTGGGGGGGGAAGGCACTAACCCAGAACATATAGGAAAATATGGGGAATCTGCATATTTGTGTCTATTTATTTGTGTTTCCCAGGGCCCCTTCATGTACGTCGTGCCCCCACTGCGCGCTCTCGCTACCCAGGTCGGGGAACCCATTCGCGGCCGAGGCTCGCCGTGGCCTGACAAGCCCATGGGGTCCTTATTCGAGACGCTGCGCAGTCACGGCCCGCCCACTCCAGCTCTCGTCGGAAGAGACGCAGTCGGCGCCAAGACTGGGTGAGCACGCTCCGAAAGTCATGAGAGTGTGCTCTGCGCTTCGATCCTGTGCTCCATTTCTCCTCCGTCCCATGGCAGAGGGGGCTCCGGTGTGCCGCGCGGCTGATCTCGGTTTAGCTCGTGGATTCGCCGTCGGCCCGTCGTCATCAGCGACGGATCACTGGTACAGTGAGCGGCTTGAATAAGGAACACGTACTTTTCAAGAGGGGCTCGGTCGTTCCTTAGGTACGCATGCGTTGTTTACAGTTCCTTATGCGTTATTTATTATTTATCGTTTCTTATGCGTTATTCCTTGGGATAAAAAGGGCTTCGTTCCTTATTTCTCGTTCCTTAGGTCAGGCCGATGACTGTAGGGGCGCTGGCTCTCGTGAGCCCGCAGCCCTGCTCCGCAGCGGGGTGCCGGGGATGGCCCCAGAGGGCTGCCCGAGAGCGGCAGCCAGGGGCGGCCCGAAGAAGCGGCCCCCAAGGGCTCGGCATCGCTCGGACGTGTGCACTTTTCCTTCGGCGAGGGCCATCGAGGAGCACCCTCGATCGTTTGGCGAAAATAACCACGCACGGAACCTAAAAAAACACAGGGAATGGGCGTCCGAGCGATGGCGAGAGGGCGCCCACGGGGGCCGCGGAGTGCCGCGGCCGGGCGGCGGGAGGGTGGAGGCCGCCGGGGGGGGGCTCCGGGAGTCGAGCAGTGGCGAGGCGTCGTTAAAACGACGCGAAGATCGGGACAAAATCGGATCGGGATAACTCGAAATCTCTGAGAATCGGCGGGTTTGGAGGATGTATTGGGCGCCGCGGCCGCTCCAGAGCGTTCCGGAACGCTCTGAGAGCGCTCCAGAACGCTCTGGAGCGATTTATCCCGATCCTAGCCCTGTATAAACCTACCAAGCAGTGTTCTAAGAACGGTTCGCGGTTTCCACGAGGTGCTCTCAGAGCACTTCTGGCGGGGCCTGTCCTGTTTTATCATATCGGGTTTACGTTCTCTAAGAGCATTGCTTTTGTTTTTCGAAGATTTGTCGGTTCTAGGAGCATTTCGAGGTAGGACTACAGGAATGCCGGGACGGTCGGTCCCTGCTCAAGGGAGGGCTAGAGCATTGTAAGGAGTTTCAGCAGTGAAGTCTTGCACGCCCCTCTGCCCAGTGGGCGGGCGGGCTTGCGACATCCCGCCGGGCAGCAGGTGTTCTCCGCGCGCGACTACGAGAGCAACCGCAACGACGGTGCCGTTCTCCAGGTCACAGATGACTGCGACCACCCCGGGATGTTGTCCGTCCGGGCGCAGGTGTTGGCCGCCCTCAGCGAGAAGTGATGGGCAGGCTCCGGAGGTCCAGGGAGGAGGAGGAGGAGGGGGAGGAGTCTCAGGAGGGCAGGAGTGTCATCCTGCACCAGATCCCTGCTGTCAAGCTCCCATCCGCGAGCCCATGTGCAGCTGGAGATCCTAGCCTGGCCTCGCTGTGTGATTGCCAGGGGCACGTTCGAAGGACCCAGACCACCGCACGTTGTGAGAAAACGACTGCCAGTCTATTTTGTTTTGCGATCTGGTCCTCCAGTGGCCGTTTTAGGAGTCGCGGGACGTGCAATAAATGGGTCGCCGAGAAGAGCCGGTCTTTGGAACGGGGTCGATCACGTCGTTGTAGGTTTGGGTGCGTTTAGTCGGTGATTCGCCCCAGCGCCCCTTCCAAAGACCAGGTGGATCTGTGATGTCGGGGTGGGGTCCCCGAACTCGTCCTAGAAGCGGCATGGGTCCGACGGGGCTAGGACGAGGGAAAATCTGTTCCAGAGCGTTCCAGAACCGCTCTCAGAGCGTCCCGGAACGCTCTGAGAAGGCCCCGGCGCCCGACACATCCTCCAGAGTCGCCGGATCTCAGAAATTTTCGATTCATCCTCGTCTGATTCTATCCTCGTCCTGGCTTCGTCTTCCTGGGGGTGGCGATGGGGGTCGGGTTTTGGTCGGGTGACTTGGCCCAGAGGGGCTGGCGACTGCCATGTCACAGGCCCCCTCGCCGCAGACCGCTGGCACCAGCGCGGTGGCCCTTGGGCCCGAGTCAGTGAGCTGGGTCCTTCTGACCGGCGTCCCGTCGCAATCCTCGGGGGTTGCTAAAGGTGCCCCTGGCCCAAGGTGCCCCCAGCTTTTCGCTCAATGTTTGAGCCCCTGGGGCCCTCTGGGCCTCGTGGGGGGTGCTCTGGATGCCCCAGGGGCCTCCTTGGAATCCCAAGGGAGCCTTCAGGAACACCCGAAATCCGATCCGAGGATTCGTCACTTGGCCTTGTCTCACCGCCCGGACTCCGCCGATAGCAGGCCGCGGGCCGCTGGGGGCGGAAAGTGCGCTCGGCTTGTTTTCGGCGGTCGAGGAGGCGAGATGAGGAGGAGCAGCTGGCGAGATGAGGATGAGGAGGGGATGATGATGATGATGATGATGATGATGATGATGATGATGATGATGATGATGATGATGATGATGATGATGATGATGATGAGGAGGAGGAGGAGGAGGAGGAGGAGGAGGAGGAGGAGGTGGAGGAGGAGGAGGAGGAGGTGGAGGAGGAGGAGGAGGAGCTGTTATCCACTCGGCGCACGGTCGCAGCCCCCGACAGCACCGAGAGGCCGGCCCCTCTTCCTCGGCGGAAGGTAGGCGGAACGCAACGAAAGCAAAGCGAGGGCGATCCCGCCAGCCAGCGGGAGGCTGCGGAGTCAAAACAGTAGGACTTGATTTTTTTTTGGATTTAAGGGTCTCCACGTTGGACGGTGGACCCCGTGACCGTTGCGCCCTTGCGGAAGCTAGCGGTAAACCAGCGGAATGCGCCAGAAGCAAAGCAGTGGTCTCCTACAGGGGTTGACAGCTTTTGTTGGGAGTTCAGGGTCTCCAGATTGCTTGCCACCACCGTCGTCGTTGTCGTCGACGCCATCGTAGGTGCCGCTCCCCCTTTCCCGCTGCTCCCCGACTCCACCCTCTTCCCCCCCGAGGACGCGAACGTGGTGGAACGTCCGTGTTCAGGGAGGCCGACGGGGTGCCCTCGCGCAGTGAAGTCTGTGACCCTCCGCGAGCCCTCCCGCCCCGACAGGGGACGAAAACCGCCCCCATCCCGATCGCCGGGGTTTACTCAACGGCCCTGGGCGTTTGCGGAACAGCCCTGCCCTGATCGGTGCCTTCCTTGGGCGCGTTCGCCAAATTGCGCCGCTGGTCGGGATGCCCGTTCTGAGGGACGATCTTTGCCTGCTTCCTGCTATGCGGGTCCAGCTGGCGCCGCCGGGGGCCTGGCTCGCTGCAGACACCCTGCAAGGTGCCAGCCCTGGCCGGCCCCCCAGAGCTCGGACCAGCAGGGGGACATCGGGGCTGCCAGGCGTGCCGCCCGCCCGCGCGGCCGGCGCGATGGGCTGCGCGGCGGCGCGGCGGCGCGGCGGCGCCTCGCCGTCCCACGACCGACGCTCGGCCCGCTCCGGCCGGCGCCGTCCTTTCCGGCCGGCCGAGGCCCTGGCCGTCGGCGGGGGACGGATGTTGTGCGGGGAGGGGCGGGGTCTGCCAGTGCGGCTGCTCGTGCCGACGAGCCCTCGTCGCTTCGGCTGGCTGCTCCATGGTTTTCGCGTCGGAGCGCACCCCCGGAGAGGCCCGTGGAGCCGCAGAATCGGTACCTTGATGCCCCCAGGAGATCCCCACCACTCAGGAGGGAAAAAACACACAGACACAATCAATCGCTGATCCCGATCCCCAAGAAAATATTGGAAAATATGGGAATTGGGCGGGAAGACAAAACCCAGAAAATATATGAAAATATGGTGGATTTTTTATTTGTGTGTATTTATTTGTGTGTCCCAGGGCCCCTTCAACCACGCTGGGTCGGGGAATCGGAGACGACGGGGTTGGCTCTTCGCTCGGGATGGGATGACCGTCGGGACGGTCCCAGCAGCGTCCTGCGTCATTCGTTCCCGCCTGGCCAGCGCATCGGCTGCTCGGAACCGTCGTCGCAATCTTCTTTGGATGGTCCGCGCTTGTTTATCCCACCATCGAAGAACTTGCAGCTCGTTCGAGGCTTGAGGGTCCAGGCTTGTCCAGTAGCGCTGACCATTCTTGGACCTGCAGGAGAGGCTCCTCGTCGCCGCGGCTGGACTCCCGCTCGAAGCCTGATCAGACCGAACACCTGGGCAGTTCGGGGGGGACTTCTGATGGCCCCAGAGGATGGATTTCGAAGAAGAGAAAACGCCATAAACATACACTCTCGGCGCTCCGCGCGAATTTCTTGGATCCGCGCTGGGTTCCCCCGGCGGCGCCTCCGGCGGCGCCCCTGGCGCGCTCCACGCTCCAGAGAGGGGGGCCCAGCGCAGATCCGCGCCAGAAGTTTTTTTTCTTCTAGGGTTGCCATGAAGGGCAGGCGGGTCCTGAAGGAGCGGGGCCCTGCGGTGTTGTCCCCAGTTCAGGCTCCCGAGGCCCCTCCTGTGTGTGGTCCGCCCATATCCCCATTCTATTATCGCATTCCGCAGCTGTATCGGCTCAGGTATTGGCATTCATATACACAGTGCGCTGCTCTCCGCGCAGCGCCCAGGAGAAGGAATAGCTAACCTCTTCCTCCTTTGCCTCTACCTACGGACCCTAGTACAGGATCGACTCCTCGGTCGTATCCCTACACACACACCTCCTTGGCCCCGGGAGCGTCGACGGGTCAGCTCGGGAAGAGCAGCCAGCCCCACGGGAGCAGCGCCCCCCCTCCTTCGCGGCAAGGGCCCTCCCTCCAAGCTGCCTCTTCACAGGTCCCTACAACGGTTCATGTCCATTGCGGGAGCCGATTCGTTGGAAAACTACCGTTTGAAGACCTTGAGGCATGCCAGAACTTTGTTCCCGGGATGTCCACGCCACGGACCAACCTGGCTGCTGCGTCCTGACGATTTGGAGTCGTGCCAGAACGCCTATGGGACTTCAACACCGCGAATCAACATACTTGTTGCGCCAGCAAAATCCTGAATCCTTCCAAAACACGATTTCTGGAACGTTGATCGTGGAAATCGAACTTTTGCAACTTTGCAAACTTTTGCAAATCTTTCGCAAATCCGTGCACCTTCCGTGCAACTTTTGCAAATCTTTAAAGCGAGTGTGCGCTGCGCTAGAGCGAGAGCCACATTTTGAAAACCACCCGCCATCAATCCGTGAAATTATTGCCCATGTTTAAAACGAATGTACGCGGCGCTAAGGCGAGAGCCACATGTTGAAAACCACGCGCCCTCAATCCGTGAAGCTCTTTGCACATGTTTAAAACGAATGTGCGCGGCGCCAAGGCGAGAGCCACATTTTGAAAACCACCCGCCCTCCATCCGTGAAGCTTTTGCCCATGTTTAAAACGAATGTGCGCGGCGCCAAGGCGAGAGGCACATTTTGAAAACGAATCGGCTTGAATCCGTGAAATTCTTGCAGTTTTTGTAATACGAATGTGCGCGGCGCTAAGGCGAGAGCCACATGTTGACATCCACGCGCCCTCAATCGGTGAAGTTCTTGTCGGTTTTTTAAACGACTGTGCGCGGCGCCGCGGCGGGAGACACATTTTGAAAACGTCCCGCCTTCAATCGGCGAAGCTCTTTGCAAATGTTTAAAGCGAATGTGCGCGGCGCTAAAGTGAGAGCCACATGTTGAAACCACCCGCCCTCAATCCGTGAAACTCTTGCCCATGTTTAAAACGAGTGCACGCGGCGCTAGGCGAGAGCCACATGTTGAAACCACGCGCCCTCGATCTGTGAAACTTTTGCTGATTTTGAAAACGAATGCGCGCGGCGCTCAGGCGAAAACCACATTTTGAAAAAGACCCACCCTCAATCCGTGAACCTCTTGCAAAAGGTTAAAACGAATGTGGTCGGCGCTAAGGCGAGAGCCACGTTTTGAAAACGACCCGCCCTCCATCTGTGAATCTGTGGCCATTTATTTGCTTCAGAGTCATAAATGGTGAAGAAGTCTCAGGCGAAACGCCCGGCCCGCCCTAAACAATTGCTTCGGTGTGCGACAGGGAGAGTCACTTGCATTGAAAAGGAATGGAGGAGGAGGAGGAGGAGGAGGAGAGGAGGAGGAGGGGGAGGAGGAGCAGGAGGAGGAGGAGGAGGAGGAGGAGGAAGACGAGGAGGAGGAGGAGGAGGAGGAGGAGGAGGAGGAGGAGGAGGAGGAGGAGGAGGAGGAGGAGGGGGAGGAGGGAAGCCCATTTGACCTCAGGCGACCTGGGCCTGCGATCCGATCGATCGGTCGGGTTCGATCGGCGCCTGCCGCCCGATCGATCCCGCCTCGCAGGCCGATCGCGAGGTCGGGCTCAGCGCGCCGCGGATCGGCGATTCGCCGCCTCCGCTGCCGCGCCCTGGCCTCTGGCGGCTGCCGCGCGCCTTCGGCGCGCCCTGGAGGGGCCCGACGCCCCAGGAGCCCGCCTGGCACAGGCGGCAGAGAGAACGCCGAGCCTCTGCACGGGCTCTTCTCCGTGTCGTGAAGGCGGCCGACCTCCTCAGCGGCCACCACTCCGCGCAGCAGCACCAGCGCTCCCAGCAGAACGTGCTGCAGGACTTCGAGACCAGCGCGATGGCAGCCAACGCAAAGTCTCACGGTCATCCAGTGGGTGCCAAGCCGTGGCCATGGAGGTCAAGCACACCAGCATCTGGCTCCTCTCACCGCCGACACCACGGAGGGCATGGACAGCAGCAGCCACGGTACCAGCCCCAGCACAACCAGCACCACCACACCTCCTACCACGACGAGGACCGACAGCAACACAACTACGCCCAGCATCAGCAGCAGTATCAGTACGACTGCACCACAGCGAGAACGAAGAGGCCTCCCTCGAGACGACGCCGCCTGGCCCCCGAGGATACCACCAACGACCACCGACATCTGCAAAAGATGACGAAACGACAGTTGGAGGTCACTGACAAGGTAATGCCCGCTTTGCTTTCGGATGCCAAGGAACATGAAAGTTTTTCTCTTCCTCCTGACGAGCCAGACATACGTCGGGTCTGGCACGCGACCAAGGTGGCGAGGATGGCACGTCTTGCCGACCAAGTCCTTGGAGCCAGGCAAGCTCAAGTTGACCCAACCCGCCTGATCGAGGAGCTGGCCATAGTCAAGACCATGCTACATCTATTGGACACGCCGACGGCTCGCATCGCTCAATATAGATCTCAAGTGGAGTCACGGATCCAGAGACAGCAGATCGTCGAGAGCCAGCTTCACGACCTCAATAAGGAGCACGACGAGATCAAGCGCGAGATCGCATCCCTCAAGGCACTCATCTCCGAAGCCAAACAGCATCGAGAACATGCTGACCTTTCGGAAGACAGTTGTGACGGGGACGGTGAAGATGACGTGCGCCACCGTGTCAGGGGCAAAACACCACACCCTGAGGGACGACAGCGACCACTAGTTCGTCAACCTGCGTCCGAGCCAGCGCCTGCTTCGACTACCAACGACGACAGCGACCTGCGGAAACTCATTGACGTGCTGACGAGGAGAGTGGATGAGCAGCAGCGCAACCACGGGATACACCAACACCATCTGGCGTTTCTCCATCATGAACGTGCCGAATCTGATCAACAGGAAGCACAGCGTCAACTGCAGACCGAGCAGATTCAGGAGCTTTCGCAACATCTACAACACTGCCAGGAACAGTTTCAGCAAGCACAACTCCAGCAGAGACAGTCGTACTACGAAGAGATCCAAGTCTTCCGACGGCGCGAGGAGCGGCTCCGACACGAGGCTCGAGAATCCCTCACGGAGAACCTGGCTCACTACCAGCAGAAGGAGGCCTACCTGCGCGACCAGCTCAAGGAGGAAGAGTCAGCGCACCTCGCCACTTTCATCACCCAGAGGAAGCAGGAGGAAGAGACTTTCCGACACCAGCTACACGAGAACGCCGAGATCATGGTCCAACAATATCAACAACGCTGCCACGAACAACAGCAACGTCTTCTCTCCGAGAAAGCTCAGGCTCAGCAGGACATCAGCAACATCGCGAGGCTTGAACAGAACCAGCTTCAGGATGCCAAGGAGCTACTCTTGGAGGAGTTCGGACAGGTCCAGGCTCAGAAGTACCGCACTTTGACGGCCCAGAGCGAGTACAACAGCGAGATCGACAGGCTTCGAGGCACCTCCCGTGACATACAGCGCTTCGAGAACGAACTCCAGGAGCAGCACCAACACCAACTACAGGAGCACCTTCAGCAACACAGACAGGAGCGCGAGCGACTGCACTGCGAACTACAGCAAGCCCACGAGTTCGGCACCAGCATCGACGTGGACATCCTCAGGGAGCTCGACACACAACTCCAAGAACGAGACGAGGAAGACGCGCGACTGCAAGCCCAAGCAGACGCTGAACAAGCACAAGTCGACCAACAGATTCAAGCGGCACTCGACCTGCTGACCCCACCTTCTACCTCCGAGGCCTCGGGCTATCAACTCTACCTCAGAAACGGCGGCAGCAGCAGCGGTGGACAGCCCAGCAACAGCGGACAGCGCAGCAGCACACCACCACCACGACCGACACCTGCGACGCCAACCGCCACTCCTACTGCGCGACGCCCATGCCACGACGCCGACGACGCCAGCGTGCACACTCCAATCCCAGCCGACGACGACGACCTTTGCAGCCCAACCCCTGTTGCGAGCGACGCATATCCCTTCCCTGCCCCTACGCCATTACCTACCCCCGCCTTGCATACGCCAATCCCCCCCGAGCAGCCTACGCCCATCGACTTCCACCCACCCGACCTGCAGAATGACCGACCCAGCTCAGCGCCACCACCACGCACCAGAAGGACAGACTCAACTCGGCACACCCACCCATCCACTACTCTCCTCATTGACATCACTTCCGACGACGACGCACCACCACCTTCCACCCCAGTGCGCATTCCACTAGCCGACATATCCCCTACCGCACCGATGCAGCCACTCCAACCACCACCCCGCTTCCACCTCGCCACGCCCGACCGCGCCACCTCTGCTCCTCCACCCCGTACCGCTCTCCGCAAAAACGGATCATCTAGCCGAGCGGCCAAGCCCAAGAAAGTCCGTATCTGCGACATCGGAGACGGCTTCGCAGACCCAGGAGACCGTGTGCCAGCCTTCCTCTACGACGAGGAAGCCCCTGCGGTCAACCCACCAAAAAACTAACAAGGCCCTCACCCCCTGGGGGGCAACTGGCCCAGGGGGAGCGGACCAGCATCATACCAGAAGACTGCCAGCGCAACGACGGCACTTCCGACTCCTGCAGTGGTTACGCCGACGACGTCATGCGCCGACTATTTGAGCCCCTGGTGAGCTCCGATTCACCATACGACACTTCACAAGTTTCACCTACCTTCTCACCAGCCACTAGCGGCATGCGCGTGGGGGAGAGCGCACCTCCAGATATTTACGAGCATGGCGACATGTGGGAAATCCACACACCGCCCAACATGCTACAGCCTAGTAGTGGACCGTGGACCATCCCCTCGGCCTCTACCTCTCGCTTGGGGAGCGCGAGAAGGCTGTCTCACACAGATCCCACACTAGAACTACATGCGCTAGCGGACCGACCAATTACCGCCACCCAACCTCGACGGCAGCATGTCGACTCACATCCTCCACCAGCGGAAGCCCAGTCACGGTCGTTCCCGACGATGACGACGCCACCGCCTACGCCTCGAGAGGAAGCATCGCTTTGTGAGTACGACACGGGGGGGGGGGCATGTTATTTCAGAGCCCCTCAGAAATAACATCTCCATTGGGCGCGGCCGTCTGAGGCCAGAACGACCAGAGCCACCAACAAGGCATCGACGCACTAGCCATTTTGGCCAAGATGGCGATCGAGACCGACAATTTTGTGACTCACCGAGCCGGCCATGTACATCAACTTCCTGCCGGCCACAACCTCCCATTTTTGACTCCCTTGACGCTACCCAGATCCCACACGGACAGACCGACCTGCCGAATGCGGAGAGCCACGAGGCAATACGGCATGTTCGTTTCTCCCGCGAGGTTCACACCCGCGACCAGCAGACCGACAATATCCTCTACCACATCGACTTCGACGAACAGGAGCCCTTACTCCAGCACCTTCGACGACTTCAGGCTCCCAGGCTTACCTTCGACTTTACCGACCGTTGCCACAACGAGGTTTCAGATTACATGGTGCGAACATTTCCATACCGACAGCTTCCACGAGATTCTCGCCTGTATTTATACACCGACGGCTCCAAACACCCACGCCAACACGGTCAAGACGGATGGTCGGTTGTACTCGTCGGAGAAGACGAAGAAGGTTTCTCTTTTCAAGGCGCAATAGTCGGCAAGCACCGCGACTCCACCCTCGTAGAGATCCAAAACCTCACGGACAACGAGACCACCTCGACATCCAGCGAGATCACAGCGCTTATCTGGGCGCTCGCCTACATCATCCACAAGGACATCAACCACAGTATCTCGGTCCACTCCGACTCGCTGGGAGCGATCCAACTGGCCAGGATGGAGGCTTTTACTAACCGCGACGCCCACCTCGTGCAGCTACTGGTGATCATGTATTCGCACGTCAAGGAATATGTCGACCTGCGTCACGTTCATGCCCACGAGATGAACCCGTGGAACGAAGTTGCCGACGCCGCGGCCAACTACGCCCGCATCGAGGACTACCCGCACCCACAACCTGAATGGGCTGACATACTCAACGCGTCCCCTCAGCGCAGCTGGGAATTCCTACTTGACGCCGACAACCACACCAAGGACGCTTACCCATCCTTTTCACCTGGGATGCTCAAGGCCCAACGCATCGATACCACGGCAACGACAGCTCACCTTTCGACACCAGCCAAGTCCACGAAGACCTCGACCGAGATAGATGTCAACATCGCCACCTACAACATCCAGTCAGGGCGCGAACCTGGCCACGGCGCTCGACGACGCAAAGAAAAGATCCACAAGCTCAGAAAGACTATGCTCAACCTGTACATGGAGGACCTCCACCTGATCGGCATCCAGGAAGCCCGCACGCCCTGGGGAGTTCGCAGCGGCAACGACATCACCAGCACGAGTGCGTACGCCTACCACGTCATCTCAGGGGGCCACGATCAATACAACCTCGGCTGCGAGCTCCACATACTCACCAGCAAGCCGTACGGAAAGGCAGGAGCCAAGGACCTCTACTTCCGCCCCGATCAGTTCACCGTCATCGAGCACAGCCCTCGGCATCTCGTAGTAAGGATCGAAGCCCCAGGCTTTCGACATACAGTCTGCGTCGCCCATGCACCACATTCACGAGCCACGCCACACGAGAAGGATAGCTTCTGGGAGATGATCGAGTGCGCAACTTCTAACCACAATATCAACATCTTCTTCATCGACGCCAACGCTCGAACGGGCAGCTTATGCAGCCAGGCAATCGGCGATCAAGGCTTCAAGCAAAAGGAGGACGACAACGGCGAACGCTTCCACAAGGTCCTGCAAGGTAACTCTCTCATCGCCGCGAATACCTTCAAAAGCGGAGGCCAGGACCACTACACTTGGGACTCAGGCAAGGACGTGCACAGACTGGACTACATAGTGGTTGGCCACGAGCTCTTCGACTCCATCTCCTACACGTCCGTAATGTACGGTATCGACACAGTAGACGACCACTCACACAAGAACGACCACTTCCCTGTCAAGGCTAACCTCGCCTACACCGTCGAGACCGCCTACCAGCACGGCACGCCCAAGCTCGACATCGCTAAGCTCGACTCCGAGACAGCCAAGAACGACTTTCAACGACGCCTGCAGCAGATCCAACACCCCCCCTGGGAGACCAACCTCAACGACCATACTAAGAGCATCGTCGATCAGATAAAGGACGCAGCCTACGCCAGCTTCAAGAAGCAGCATCATGCTCCCCGCAAGCCCTACATTACCGAGGCCTCCTATGCGCTTCTTCGATTCCGACGCACCCTCCTCAAGACGATCCGCATCGTGAAAAGGAATGGCATTGGCTCCAAGAAATCACGCAGACGGATCCGATACACCGCGCACCTCATCGCAAACCAGTCGGCTTCAGCGTCCCCTGACGACGTCATCCACCTCATGGACATCCCTGGATATACTCAGCTGATGATCAAGACCATCCTCTTCATCAACCACGCGGACCCCGACCATACCACGGCTCCACACCACGACAGCACCTACTGCACAACCACCTTCACTACTGATCTTTTCGACTCATACATGAGCTTCATCCAAGATACCGACCGCGTTCTCAGAAACCGCCTCGACCACGACCGCGACGCCCACCTCGAGCGCTTCTCCGACAACATGATATTATCAGCCGCAGGGAACGCCCCGCGGCAGGAATGGGCAAACGTGAGGGCCTTACTCACATACGGCGGCCGCACACCTAAGAGAACTCCGACTCCCAAAATACGCCAAGACGATGACGGCGCTCCACTCACGACGCCACAAGCCATTGCGGAGCACGCCCTTCGATACTACGGCAACATCGAGAACGGCATCAACACCGACATCGAAGGCGTCGTCACGTACTACAACAACAAGACTGCGCACACAAAGCCGATCCCCCACATCGACAACGTCCAGACCATCCACAACCTGACATCCGCCCTGGCAGCCGCCAAGAAAGGCAAACGCGGCGGGCCCGACGGGAACGCCGACGACATGGCACGAGCAGCGCCGCGCCAGATTGCCCGACTTCTGCACCCCATCATGATGAAGATGCAACTGATGACGACGGAGCCCATTTCGGCGAAGGGCGGTTTCTCCACCCATTTCTCCAAAGGACAAGGACAGCTTCATCTGCAGAAAGCCTACAGGGGCATCCTCCTGAACAACACTATTGGCAAGATCAACAGCAAGTTCCTGAGAGGCCTCTTCCGCGACATCTTACCCGACCTGCTGATGGACACACAATGCGGCGCCGTCCCTCACAAGGCGACTGACTTCTTCACTCACACCGCCTACACCTTCTTGGACGACTGCCGTACGCAGGCTCGCACGGGCAGCATCCTCTTCCTGGACTTGAAAGAAGCCTTCCATTCGGTAATCAGGGAGTTCATTTTCCAGCTGCCGACTCAGGAGGACGAGCTCGAAGACGTCATCGACAACATCGAGATTCCCATCTGCCTCCTCCCCTCCCTACGACAACGTCTTCGATGTCCAGCACATCTCAACGCCCACGTCGACGACTCTCACCTCTGCGCCCTCGTTGCCGACCACCACACGGCCAACTGGATGACCGCTAAGGGCACCGACGCATACGTGATCCCTCGCACCAGTACCAGGCCAGGGGTGCCATACTCCGACGCGGCTTTCAACATGCATTTCTCCCTAGTGCTTCAGGCTATCGCCGACGACATCGATGGGGCAGAAGACGGCGAGAGCGGCCACCACATCCGCCCCTGCGACAACCCGCTCTTCTCTACGGCTCCTCATAACGGCGGCAAGCTGACCAACGTGTCCTTCGTCGACGACCTCACCGACTTCAACTCGACCACCCGCCACTCCGACATCATTGACATTACAAGAACTTCAGCCGAACGTCTATGCCGTACAGCCTTTACCTACGGGCTCAAGCCACACCCAGACAAGACCAAGGTCATCATCTCCTTTAACGGAACGGGCTCCAACGTCGCAAATCCGTGCACCTTCCGTGCAACTTTTGCAAATCTTTAAAGCGAGTGTGCGCTGCGCTAGAGCGAGAGCCACATTTTGAAAACCACCCGCCATCAATCCGTGAAATTATTGCCCATGTTTAAAACGAATGTACGCGGCGCTAAGGCGAGAGCCACATGTTGAAAACCACGCGCCCTCAATCCGTGAAGCTCTTTGCACATGTTTAAAACGAATGTGCGCGGCGCCAAGGCGAGAGCCACATTTTGAAAACCACCCGCCCTCCATCCGTGAAGCTTTTGCCCATGTTTAAAACGAATGTGCGCGGCGCCAAGGCGAGAGGCACATTTTGAAAACGAATCGGCTTGAATCCGTGAAATTCTTGCAGTTTTTGTAATACGAATGTGCGCGGCGCTAAGGCGAGAGCCACATGTTGACATCCACGCGCCCTCAATCGGTGAAGTTCTTGTCGGTTTTTTAAACGACTGTGCGCGGCGCCGCGGCGGGAGGCACATTTTGAAAACGTCCCGCCTTCAATCGGCGAAGCTCTTTGCAAATGTTTAAAGCGAATGTGCGCGGCGCTAAAGTGAGAGCCACATGTTGAAACCACCCGCCCTCAATCCGTGAAACTCTTGCCCATGTTTAAAACGAGTGCACGCGGCGCTAGGCGAGAGCCACATGTTGAAACCACGCGCCCTCGATCTGTGAAACTTTTGCTGATTTTGAAAACGAATGCGCGCGGCGCTCAGGCGAAAACCACATTTTGAAAAAGACCCACCCTCAATCCGTGAACCTCTTGCAAAAGGTTAAAACGAATGTGGTCGGCGCTAAGGCGAGAGCCACGTTTTGAAAACGACCCGCCCTCCATCTGTGAATCTGTGGCCATTTATTTGCTTCAGAGTCATAAATGGTGAAGAAGTCTCAGGCGAAACGCCCGGCCCGCCCTAAACAATTGCTTCGGTGTGCGACAGGGAGAGTCACTTGCATTGAAAAGGAATGGAGGAGGAGGAGGAGGAGGAGGAGGAGGAGGAGGAGGAGGGGGGAGGAGGAGCAGGAGGAGGAGGAGGAGGAGAGGAGGAAGACGAGGAGGAGGAGGAGGACTAGGAGGAGGAGGAGAGAGGAGGAGGAGGAGGAGGAGGAGGGAGGAGGAGGGGGGGAGGGGAGGAGGAGCAGGAGGAGCGGGAGGAGGGGCCCTCGCCACGAACGAAGCTGGACGACAGAGGGAAGCGAGCCTTGGCACCCAGGGGCTCTCTCCAGGGCCAGGTCTTCACGATGCGTCGTTTCTCGACGGTCCGCTGGAGTCCGTGCTGGGGGCCCTGGGGCCTCGGGGACCCGCGGGCCCCGTTGCCTTCACTCGGCGCAGTCGAAATGGGCACGGAGAGAATGGGATCGAAATGGGTAACCTCAGGAGGTCTTCAGTTTTGATCCCCCCCCTTTTTCACTCCGCGGTGCATAGGCTCCCCCTCCTCCTTAGTTGTGCATCTGTAGTCGCAATCGTAGTCGTGGCTGTCGTCGTCGTTGTTGCGCGGCGGGTGCCGTGGAGCAAAAGTAGTTACCCCGTGCTGGTGGGACCCAAGTCCTTCAATAAGGCCGCCGAACAAAATAATTTGTTATCCCCAATTGGGGGGTCCTAAATACTTATCACGGTTATCAGGGGCAGCGATAAGGAGGGTACTGGCAGATGGGGGGAACGGTTCGGCCCCCAATCGCCCATGGATCGCCGATAAGGGGGATAGCCCCAGGCGCGTGCGGATTCACTATCGGGGGCCCATCGCCGATGCTACCGGTGATGTATCGCCGATTCCCGGTCGATGTTCCCCCTGATCGGGACGATCGAAATGGGTTCAGAAAGATTGGGTACAAAGTCCAACAGCAGTTCCTGCGCGTTTTGAGCAGGACTCGCTGTCCTCGCCGCCGCGGACCTTGTCCCTCCGAGACAGACGGCCTGCTCGACAGCGGCCGCTGCCAGTTCTGGACAACATTTGTCATAATTTGCTGTTTGTCATCGTGCCCATTTCTTCCGTAACTCATTCTCTGCCCGTGGTCCCTCAGGCCACAATTCATCTCATCACACGAGCTTGCCTGTGGCAGGTCGGCGCAGTTTTTTCTTCGTGGACGGGCGATCTCCTGGCTCGCGCATGCACTGTGCTCGCCGCACCGTGGCGAGGCTCAGCGGTCGCGCGCTCCTCCTGGGGGAGCGCCTCGTTGCTCGCGGCATGGCTGGCCAGCGTGCACGGGACGCTTCGCTCATGGCGGCATGGCTGGCCAGCGTGCACGGGACGCGAGAGCTCGTCGCGGGCGCGGCTGGCCAGCGAGAGCTCGTCGCGGGCGCGGCTTGCGAGCGTGCAAGGGACGTGAGAGCTCGTCGCGGGTAGGGCTGGCCGGCGCGGCAGTCGCCGCGCGCTGCCCGCGAGGAGAATTGCCGATTCTATGCAAGCACTGCGCCCTGGTAAGAACCAAACATCAAAGGAGGAAAAGCCACCTGGACCCGATAATTGGCGTTTGCTGAACGGCCCTGGGCGTTTACTGCGCAGCCCTGCCCTGGTTGATTCCTTCCGTGGGTGCGTCTACCTACCAAATGGCTTCGCGTGTCGCGGTGAGCAGTTATTGTGGGAGTGGCTTTTCTGCCCTCTGAAATCGACGCCCAGGCCCGCGGTCGGACCCAGACCGTCCGGCGGCGCAGTGCGCACGTGCGCGGCGCGCCGACGCCGAGGAGGAGGAGGAGGCGGAGCGAGGAGGAGGAGGAGGAGGAGGAGGAGGAGGAGGAGGAGCGAGGAGGAGGAGGAGGAGGAGGAGGAGGAGGAGGAGGGAGGAGGGAGGAGGGGAGGAGGAGGAGGAGGAGAGGAGGAGGAGGAGGAGGAGGAGGAGGAGAGGAGGAGGAGGAGCGAGGAGGAGCGAGGAGCGAGGAGGAGGAGGAGGAGCGAGGAGGAGGAGGAGCGAGGAGGAGGAGGAGGAGGAGGAGGAGGAGCGAGGAGGAGGAGCGAGGAGGAGGCCAGCCGAGGGCCCGCTGGTGGAGCTGCGGCAGCGGCTGCGCTGGGCGGTGCTGCTGGGCCTCGCGGGCGGGCGGGCCTCGGCGCCGTCGTGGGAGGCGCGCGGGGGGGGTCCGCCGCTGCTCCGCGCCGGCTTCGCCTTCGCCCCGGCGGTGGAGTGCTCCAAAAAGGGCCTCGCCTTCGAGGATAGAATTTTAAGTCGGGCGTGTCCCCCTACGGGGGGATGTTCGGCGAAGACTAGAAGTACTAAACAGATATTCCAAAAGGGTGAAGAATTGCTTAAAAAGATGAGTCCCCATATTATTTTTTAAACATGTTTTTGAGTATTTCTGTGGAGGGATGGGCCCGACTGAAGGATAGAAGGGGCTGGCATCTCTGCCGCGGCGGAAGGGCGGCGGAAGTCAACCGAGGCCGCCCCCGCCAGCGTAAGCCGGCGGAGGGCGGCGGAAGTAGAAGATGCGCCCCCAAGGGATGAAAACGTGTCTGGATTCAGGATTTCCGGAATTCGCCAAGTATCTCGGGGGAGCGTAAGACTCGAGTACGCCAGGGCTCGGGCTTGCCGACGCTTTTGGACGAGCGCGTCCTGGGTTTGACGGTCCAGTTTCACTCGCGTCGAATCTCAGGTTGGGTCTCGCCATTTTCTTGACGGCCCCGTCAGGCCAACCCGACTCCCCCTGTCCCGAGTCTTCTGTCTCCCCGACTATCCCCATCTCCATCCCTATCCAGACCCCCCCACCATGTCAGCACCCCACTTGGGGACACACCCGTCGAAACCCGAAGAGAACAGCCTACATCCCCATCTCGAAAGCTAAATCGGCCAGTGGGGCCCAGGCTGCGCCCATGGGAACAGGGGTCGGTTAAACGATGCTCAGTCGCTGCCTGCCGCCGCGGCGCGCCGTGGTCGACGTGGACGCTGTCGCCGTGGCGGTCGTCCCGGCCTCCGTATTTCGCCGCCGTGGCCGCCGCCGACCGTCGCCGTTCGCCGCCGCCGCCGCCGCCGCTGCCGTGGGCGTCGTCGTCATCGTGGCCGTCGCCGCCGTTCTCGTCCCTCGATCCCTCCGCGCTTCTCGCCCCCTTGCCCGGGCCCCTGGGGAGCCCTCGCTGCCGCTGCCAGATCCGCCCCGAGACCCTGGTCGGGGTGTGCCCCGTGAGAGGCTCCGGGGCCGCGTTCCGAGGGGTGGGGGGCCCGCAGGCCTGCGGGCGCCGCGTCCAGGTCCGCAGAGGGCCTCCCGCGGCGAAGGACAGGTCGCAACGGGTGCAGGGACGAGGGCTCCACGGGCCCGGTGTGCGGTGTCGGAGGCCTGGCCGATTGGCTCTGCCGCAGGGGGCTGCCCCGGTGCTGGCCTCGGGGGGCCCCCTCCGATCGGTCTGGCTCGGGACCTCCTTGCCGACGATGAGGCCGAGAGCAGGGGAAGTGCCAGGCTTGTGGCCAGGCCCGCGCGCGTGCGGCAGGTGCGTGTCGTGCCGACGCGGCCGGGACCCCAGCGCGGGCGTTCCAGGTTGGACGCCATGAGGTGGCCCAGAACCGGCCAAGACGGAACGATCTGGCGATCGGAAAGCCGCCCAGTTTTCTCGGGTCGGGCGAAAGGGGGGGATTGGGAAAGGGGCGGTTACGAAATTTGCTGCATGCAGCTGGTTTCGGCCTCACCGAGGGGCCCATTCCTCGATACATAGCCGCCTCCGGCGCTGGGAGGCGCCGGGAAAATCAGCTACGTGAGCTGATTCTCATCCCCCCCCTTTGCTATCCCCCCCTTTCGCCCGACCCGATTTTCAAGGCTGAGCGATCCACGCCGCGTCAGAAACCAACGCCAGGGTTGTCGCGGCACGGAGCTGCCGTGCGCCCCTGCCCGCCCGCTGTGGCCCCACACGACACGCCCTGGCGGCCCAGCCCCCTGCTCTCGGCTCAATGCTCAAGCCTGTTGGGGTCCAGGTCTCTGATCACTGAGTAAGCTCGAAGATCTCGGGCTTAGCATGCTGAGAGTCCACACTTAGACACCTGAGGCGTTCTAGGAAGGGCCTTGCCTTCGTAGATCGCATGAGTTAGCATTTCTTTATCGGCGGAAGGCTGGCGGAAGGCGGCGGAAGCAAAACGAGGGTTGCTCCTTTGGCGGAAGCTCGGCGGAAGGCGGCGGTAGTAAGAGATGCGCCCCCCGAAGATGCCAACTTTTTGGGGTTCATTGTTTCTGGAATCGGCCACACGTCCACCGTCCTTGCTCGCCGGTGCGACTTGGATGTCTAATAGCTGCGTTTTTACCAGCACCTCGATGCAAGTTGGCAGCCATGCGAGGGTGCGCCGATTGCGGCTCGAGAAGCACTACACGCAGGATCGTTTCGCATCGTGCTTTTTAACGCTCTCTGTCTGATTCGAACTGTGCTAGTCAGCAGTGAAGCGCGAATGACTGGATTATGTACTATGATGCTCAGCAGCCGACCATGCTAGCACATATGGGGCAATGCGACGTCTACGTTATCTAAATGAGCGAGGTGACACCATAAGTCATTATCCGTCGTGCAGCAGATTCAATCTCAGCCTTGAGATCAACCAGGCTTTGACCATTTAGAAATATGTGGAGCCAGCTTGTTCAGCCCCAAAAGTGGTTGGATTCGGGGCGATGTCACTCTCTTATCAGTCCTCGTCCACGTGAATCTCCTTCATGCCATTCCTCTGTCATCGATGTGTCTGGGCATCTGGTCAATCCAGCTGCATGCTGAAAATCCCCGCCACCATGCCTGTGCAACTGCGCAGAAGGAAAGAGACTCTGTGTAGGATCAGCCTAATTTCATAATTGCGCTTCCAGATTCTGATTCATTTTCTGGAGAATTGGTCCTGCGGGCCGCTCTGGCCGCCATGTGGCCGCCGTCGCCGCCTCGTCGCCGCCCGTCGCCTTGGCCTGCGGGCCGCTCTGGCCGCCATGTGGCCGCCGTCGCTGCCTCGTCTCCACCCGCCGCCTCGTCGCCGCCCGCTTTGCATTTCTTGGCATTGCTTTGCATTGCTTGGCATTGCTTGGCACTGCTTGGCACTGCTTGGCACTGCTTGGCACTGCTTTGCGCTGCTTGGCATTGTTTGGCATTGCTTTCATTGCTTGACATTGCTATTCATTGCATTGCGCCCCTTTGCATTGCTTCGCATGGCGTTTCGTTGCGTTGCGTTGAGTTGCTGTGCGTCGGATTGCATTTCTTTGGTTTGCTTTGCATTGTGTTGCATTGGTCTGCATTGCTTTGCGTGGCTGTGCGTTGCTTGGTGTTACTTTGCGTTGCTTTGCGCAACATCGGTTGCACCGCATGGGTTGCACCACCTAGATGGCACCACATGACTTGGACCACGTAGACTGCACCGCATACATTGCATTGCAAGACGTCGCTGTTGGGGATCCACTCTGGCTAACATCCGACGACAGATCTGAATTGCGACGGGCTGTGAACTCTACTTCGTCTTCTTCCGCGCGGTAAGGCCGAGGTCGAGTTCACGCCCCGCTGCAGTTCAGCCAGCGGTCTGAATCGAGGCGGATCGTGAACTCGACCTCATCTTCGTCCGCGAGGTAGGGAGGAGGAGGAGGAGGAGGAAGAGAAGGAGGAGGTGGAGGAGAAGGAGCAGGAGGAGAAGGAGTTCTCTTCCTCCCCCTGCGATGTGGGCCCGCCGGGCCAGAGCAAGACCGGCGCCACGCGCTGGCCCACACCGAGAGGGGACGGGCCCGTGGCGACGAGGGATCCCAGGGAGGGCCCAGAGGGCCTAAGTACACGTCGGTCGTTGAACGTAGGTATTTCCGGATTTCCAGATCCCAATCTACTTCAAGCGCCTTCCTACTTCAAGAATCGACATGCTTTTGCTGAGGTTTGTTATTCTCTGGGAGGACCTGGACCCAACCTACGTTATCCGACCTACTTCTTCCGACCGACGTGTATTTAGGAGGAGGAGGAGAAGGAGGAGGAGGAAGAGGAGGAGGAGGAGGAGGAGCAGGAAGGGCCCCTTTATAGAGTGGAGTCCAGCACACGGCGGGCGCCCCCTTTCGGCCCCTCGCCCGCGCACCAGCACGACAGGAAAATGGTCAGATCGAGGACCTCCTCCTCCCCCTCCTCCTCCTCCTCCTCCTCCTCCTCCTCCTCCTCCCCCTCCTCCTCTTCCTCCTCCTCCTCCCCCTCCTCCTCCTCCCCCTTCTCCTCCTTCTCCTCCTCTTCCTCCTCCTCCTCCTCCTCCTCCTCACGGCAGGGCTTAGGTCGGGCCTGTCCCTCTACAGGGGGATACTTAAGAATTGTCAAACATAGTATGGGGACGATTTTTTGTGTGTTATTGACCATTTTGGGGGTATGTTTTTATTTCTCGTCGAAAACCCAGTAGGGGGACAGGCCCGACCTAACAGCAGGACATGGTGACCGAGGACGGCGCACGGGTGAGGCTCACGGCAGGGCCTCGGGCGCCGTCCGCCGAGTCACCGCGGCGGCGAGCTCTTGCTCGAGGCGCTCGGTGATCGCGCGGGGCGTGCTGAGCTCCGGGCAGCGACCGACCTGCTCGAGGAGCGCCTCGATCACCCTGAGCTCCTCCTCCTGCTCCTCCTCCTCCTCCTCCTCCTCCTGCTCGTCGAAGGGCGGTTCCGCCTTCTCGCTCGGAGTGTCCTGCCTCTTGGTGCCGCCCACGTCCTCGAGAAGCCGCTCGTCGTCGTTCTCCCCCTCCTCCTGCTCCTCCTCCTCCTCCTCCTCCTCCTCCTAGTCCGCGTCGTGGCCGCACGAGTCCGAGCCGTAGTCGATCGCCTCGCACTCCACCTTCTGTTGCTGCTTGGGCATGGCTTCCACGGTCTGTGCCGCGCACTCCTCCTCGGGCACGAACTCCTCCACATTCACATGCTGTTTCAGGATGTGCCCGTCCTGCGCCTCCGCGGTCGTCCGCAGCAGCTTCTCGCACTTGACGGTTTTCCGCATGCCGTCATCTTGCTGGGCCTCTGACATCGCCACGAGTTTCTCCACGTAGACCGAACTCTGGACGGTGAGAATTCTTCGTAGGAGCTCTCTGAATCAAGGCTTCCTGGGAGCCTCCTGGGAGTCTTCTGGGGGTCTCTTGGGGGCCTCTTCGGAGCTCATGGGAGCCTCTTGGAGCCTCTTGGGCCATCTGGGGGAGCTCTTGGCCCGTCTGACGCCCTTGGAGGCTGCCTTTGGGACCTCTATGGGCCGTATTCGTGCCCTCGTGGGGCGCATTAAGGTTGTCCTGGGGCATTCTTGGGAGGCTCTTGGGCGATCTTGCGGCCCTGTTGGGCCGACTTGGGGCCCTCTTTGGGGGACTCATGGGCTGCCCTTGAGCTATCCTGGAGGCCTCTTGGGCCGTCTTGGGCGGTCGGAAGCCCAAACACGCGAAAGTTCAAAAACCTTGAACCTACGGAACGAAGTGTCTCGCCTTCTCGGGCTCTCCTAGTAGGCCTCTTGGAGCCCTCTTGGGCCGTCTTGGATGCCAATCGAATCGTCTTGAAACAGTTTGGGAGCCTCTGATGCTGTCTTGGGCCGCCTTGGTGTCAGCTTGGCTGTCTTGGAAGCTGTCTTGCTAGCCATATTCGTCGTCTGGAGGAGGCAAGCCTTACAAGAGGGCCCCACAACGGCACAAGAGGGCTTCAAGGCACCCAAAATGGCCCCCAGAGGACCGCCCCCCTGCGGCCCAATGACGGACGCAGCTTTGACGCAAAACTTCCCAAGAACACCACCGAACTGGAAAACCCTTGTTACACACGCCGATGACGTAGACAGCTTTGAACGCCAAGGGCTCCCAAAGCGAGCAGCTGCGCAGAAAGTTCTTAACGACAAGGCTCCCACGAGCGAACGTCAACGTACACATCTCTGAACGCCAAAGCTCCCGAGAGCGAACGGTGACGTAAACATCTCGTAATTCACGGTGAAGTCAACAGCTCTTCACACCAAGGCTCCCAAGATCAACCGACAACGTGAAACAAATGTTCGCACCAAGGCACAGTGCAGTGAGTTATCAGTAACTGCTCAACGTCATGACCACTGGGGCCAGGTATGGTGATGCCTTTTGCTTTTGTATGGGCCGAGGGAAGCGACATCCTGTTCCAGACATAGATCGTTAACGGTGACGTGAAACAGCTCTTAACGCCAAAGCTCCCACGAGCGAAAGATGCCATGAGCCTTCTCGGGCATGTTCCTGAAGCGCTCTTTCCCTTCCTGTACCGACCCAGGTTCTAACACGCCCACTCGGTGCAGGCACGACGGCGGATTCCCATTGACATATATTGCCGGGCAGATCTGCCCAGGTTTGTGTATGCGCGACCTTCGTCAGCAGCCAGACTGCCTGAATATTTGCCCAGCGCATCCGATGGCAACAGGATAGGACTCGAGATGCAGGAGTATAATATCCATGATGATGAGGTGAGGGCGGCGGGAAGAGGAGGATCAGGATGAGGAGGGACACGGAGGATGACGGTGACGACGGCGGCGAGGATGATGGCCAGGATAGGGATGCGGAGATGACGGGCTGTTGAGGACAATGGGTCGGGGCGATGAGGAGGGTGGAGGGCGTTTGCAACGAGGTGGAGAATGAGTGTAAAAGATGACTCCGATGATGACGACGAGGAGTCGGAGAAGGACGACATGGAGGATCAGTGGCAGGCGAGTGCGGCGTCGGACGGAACCGGATATGCACCTTTGATCGCCCTCGACGTTCATGATTCTCTTATCGTGCCACCGTGTCTCACGCTCACATCGTTCGTCGCCGTCACCGTTCTGGCTCAAGATATTTGGTTCGGGTGCCGCCGCATTCTGGCAGCACGTCTCCTCTGCAAGAGGCCGATACTCCAGATTTCGTAATAAAAGGGAGGGGGTCTGGACCCTCCAAGACAAGCCATTTCAGACCCCCCCCGTGGGAGAACCCTCCAAAACATCGTCCCCAGACCCCCCCAGGCCCTCCAAGATAGCTTGGAAAAGACCCCCCCCCCCGAAATGAGACCCCCCTCCCTTTATTACGAAATCTGGAGTACCTCAACCGTACTCTATCGATACACGCGCCGCCGTGCAAGGTCGGGCGGTCGACCCCGCCCCTCTTGCGCACCAGCCAGGATCCCATGGCGACCACGAGCAGGGCCGTCTTGCTGGCCTCCGCTGCAGGCTTGGCGGCGGGCCTCCGGGTCAGTACGCACGCGAACGAGATCATCGAGGCCGCACTCGCCAGGCTCGAGGGGATGTGGCCCGAGACGGGGAAGGAGATGCTGGAGGATGTCTTCAGCAGCAACCCGCCTCGCGACGAGGGCAGAGCCTTGCAGCAGAGGTTGCTGCAGAAGTTCAGGGACCACAGTGCTTTCGTCTTCGCCGCCTTCGGCTCTTCGGTGTCCGCCGGCCACGACAACTTCATGAATCAGAGCTGGCCTTTCGAGCTCGAGCGCCTCCTGAAGCCCACATTCACGGAGCTCGGGTTCGATTTCGAGATGCGCCAGCGTTCTGCCGGCGGCTACGGAGAAATGCCCTTTGGCGCTGGGTGCCTCGCCAGCCGCGCGGGCGAAGGGGTGGACGCATTGACTTGGGAATGGCACATGTTCAACGACGCTCCTTGCGAAGGCCACCACTTCCTTAGCGAGGCGGCCGCCATGGAAAGCAGCCCGATGGTCTTCGCGTTCGCCGACACCAGCATCCCTTTCAAGGCAGCCCTCAGGGCGTCGAATGGGGAGCGCACGTGCAATGACGTCCGGTCTGAGGCGCGCGAGGATATGTTGAGAAACCACGATGGTACGTTTGAATTTCCCGCGCGTAAATGGAAGCCGAACGAGTGGTACCTCAGCGAGGACTTCGTTTCCAACGCAGAAGTCGAAAAGTACAGTAACGAGTTGGAGTACATGCACTGCAAGGGCACCGACGCGAATCCACGATTCGGCCCATCGGGGGTGCATCTGCAGCGGACAGGTGTGGCAGCGCCGTTCGAGCAGGCTGGCCATGCTTTCTACCCGGTATCCATAGGAGATGCCACGAAGCGCGTCGTCAACCTCCCTTGGTACCAAGCTCGGGAGAAAGCGTTCAATGTGAACTGGCATCCAGGACCCTTGGGTCACACCCTCATCGCCTCGTCCATGGCGCACTTCTTCCTCACCAACCTCAAGGGCGCTCTTGCTCCCGAAGTTGGGAGGCTGAAGGGGCCCTCGGCGGACAACCCCCTGGTCGGGAAGCCCGTCCTTGCTCCCTCGGATGCTGCGCCGCAGTGTGGCAGCCTTCGCTCCAAGCAGTGCAGGACCGGGATGCTCCCCACAGCCGAAGGGACTGGCCTTGCGGGGTCCAGGGACCCCGATTCGGACGACACCTGGGAGTTCTTGACCTCCAAGCAGGCTGCGGAGCACGGGACGAAGGCTGTGGACAGTCGCATGGTCTACAGAGGTACGAAGAACTCTGGGGAGTTGAAGCTCAATTTCAAAGCACCCAGCGACGGCATGTATGTGATCCTCTGCGGAGCCCCGTGCGGCTGGACTTGCAGCGGAAAGGCCGGCTACGTGTCGTCGAAATCGCAGCGCTGGTGGCCCGATAAGGCTCCTGCCCGCCAGAACGTGAGTGACCTGACGTTCACTATCGACGGCAGAGGGATCTCGGGCGAGGAGCTGCATGACCTGCACGATGAGATCTTCCACGAGAATGCTGGTAAGTTCTGCCCGGGCTGCAAGAACCCAGCGGACGTCTGCCAGCCAGTTGCGAAGGTGGACGCTGGACCGCACAAGGTCGGGGCGAAGGTGGAGCCCCGCACCTGGGAGGGCGACGGCGACGTCTTCGTCGAGATCATGGAGCTCTTAGTGGTGGGGTGACAGGCTGTCTCAAGAGGGCCCCTTCGAGGCCTTTGTCGATCGGCCATGTCCGAGAGCTCATTATCATTTTTCCTTATCGATTGTCAGGGTCGCCAGCCTTCCTTCGCCGAATGACCAGCTGAGCCATGAGCTCTGCTGCTAGCCCCATCGTGCCCGCGGTATCTGTTGACTCCTACCTGGGTGTCACTACGGTAAGCTTCTGCTCCATAGTGCTTCTCCTCCTTCTCCTGTCGAGGACCTTCGTACGCGCCCTTCAGCTCACTCCCTGCGTGTGGTTGGCGGGAGGCGCCCACAGCCAGCACGTGGCAATTTCCATATTCCGAGTTAGGCCATCAGATTACTGGGCATCACTTGCACGCGTGACGATTTTGTCCCAGCGGTCAGGCTGCTCGGGCTGGTGGTAGCCAGAGCTAGATGTCTCTCGGCAGACTGATGCCTCATTTCTGGGAAATGTGTTCTCATCGCCCGTCCTTTCCGTCCATCCTGGCTCGTGTTCGAGCTATCGCGTGGCTGTCCTGTCGTATCTCGTTCTTCTCTTGCCCAGTTTTCCTAACCAGGTCGCCTCCGATCCTCTTGCTGCTGCCGCGACTTCCTCCATGCTCCTTCTCCAGATCCTATCCCTCGTCGTCTGTCGTATATTCTGCCCCTCCGTGAACAGCCAGTCTCTGGCTCTCTGTCTCGTCCTCTCCATCTGCCACCTGACCTCTGGAGGCCCGAGAATATGTCCCGTACGTCCAAACACCGGTCCTCGACCCTCGTCCATCTTCGTTCGTAGAACTTAGATTTGGGCCCCACACGTTCAAACAGCGATCCTCGACCCTCGGTCATGCTCGTTCTGCGAACCTAGAACTCCCTTTCTTTCTACCTCTCTTCCTCTTTCCGTATCCCTCTCTCTCTCTCTATATATATATATATCTCTCTCTCTCCCGTTCTCTCTCCCTCTCTCTCTCCCGTTCTCTCTCTCTCTCTCGCGTTCTCTCTCTCTCTCTCTCTCTCCCGTTCTCTCTCTCTCTCTCTCCCGTTCTCTCTCTCTCTCTCGCGTTCTCTCTCTCTCTCTCTATCCGTCCGTCCGTCCGTCCGTCTGTCTGTCTGTCTGTCTGTCTCTCTGTCTGTCTGTCTGTCTGTTCGTTTGTCTGTCTGTCTGCCTGCCTGCCTGCCTGCCTGCCTGCCTGTCTGTCTGTCTGTCTGTCTGTGTCTGTCTGTGTCTGTCTGTGTCTGCCTGTCGGTCTGTCTGTCCGTCTGACTTTGTCTCTGCCCCCCCTCCCCTGGCATGCGCCGAGGGCGCCGATGGATGGGCCCATGCGTCGCGCTTCTGCCTCCCTCCTCTTCCACTCCTCCCCACCACGGAAGAGAGCCCAGCCCGTGTGCATGTGTTTCCATGTCGCCCGTCTCAGAAGACTGGAGCGTCGACGGGGAAAGGGGGCCTCCGAGAGGCTCCGCCGTCCCGTGGGCCCCTCCCCGCGGGCCCCCCCCCCCGAAACGCCCTGCAGGACGCGCGCCGCAGGGCGCGGCGCTCCGGACGGAGCCCCCCCTTCCGCCCCCAGAGGCCTCGGGACCCGCTCGGCCCCCGGAGCCCCCCCTCGTGGCCGGCTCTCGCTCTCAGCATCGCGGCGCGGAGGTTGTCACAGCTGCCGCGGCCTCTCTCAAAGGCTCCTGCCCTCGCGGGTCCGAGAAACGGAGGGTCCCCAGAGGCCCGGGGCCCGCTCGACCATGGGAGCCCCCCCTCGTGGCCAGCTCCCTCGGGGTGGCGCCAGGGGGCGACCACGCTCTCCAGAGCGCGGGGTGGAAGTTCGCAGGCGATGTTTCGCCCCATGCGTGTATCCCAGGGTTCTCGCCGTCTTGCTTTTGCTGGGCCTCTTGGGGTTCTCCCCTCGCACGTGCATCCCGGCGTTGGCTTTTGGCCCGCTGGCAATTATCTCGCTTGGCCCCCCATGCTTGCTACGCCCTCTCTGGCACATGTGCACTCCGGCGTCGGCTTTTGGCCCCCTGGCAATTATCTTGCGTGCTGCCCCATGCTTGATACGACCCGCTCGCTGGAATCGTCCTTGGAGCCGCAGATCAAACAGAAAAGAAAGTATCCCAGGGTTGGGCCCCAAATTTCTGGTCCGTTCGACAACCCCTGCGAAGCTTGGGATAAAGGGGGTCGGCGCACCCCCTGGTACACAGCGCGGGGTGGAAGTTGCCACAGCTTCTGTCTTTCTCTCTCTCTCTCTCGCCCTCCGCCTCGGCTCAGGGCGAGCCCGAACGCCAAGCGTCCCGCATCCAGTTCTTGCCTTGCGAGACCGGACACAGCCCATCCCCAAGCTGTGACAAAGGGGCGTCGCCTTCACCTTCAGTCCACGCGCGCGCCGTGGTTTAAGGCCCCCAAAAAATCCTGCCGTGAGCGTGGGAGGTACACTCCTACGGGCATCCCATACAAAACCGCCCCAAGGCCACCGCGCACACAGGCTGAAACCACCGACAGAGCCGCACCTTCGCGTGCCGGAGCCATGCCGTCTTTCTTGGAGGGCCGACCCAGCGTCGACCCACGGTACGGCTCTGAACAGGGGGCCCGTCTCGGTCCAGAGGCGGCCTCCGCGGCGCTTGCCAGAGTGGGCCTGGCGCCCGCCAGGAGTCAAGCCAGCCAGCCACGACCATTGCCAGCACCGCGGCCGAAGCACGGGCGCAGTTCCCTGGCATGGGCATCTCGAGCAGCCCAGCAGGACCACCGGCTACTGGGGGCCAGTTGGCCGAGGGACGGGCCACCATAACCTCCTTCTCACCCGTGCCAGAGACAAGCGGGATCACGCTGCGCAGCCTCCGGATGGCGGGCGGTCCACCAGAATCCGCGGCGTCAGCGGCAGTAGCCAGATCCTTGCAGAAATACCGCGATGAGAGCCCCGACTCTGACGTGGATGAGAACTGCCACCCCCGCAACCTGGATACCAAGTACGATGACGTCGAGGACCCAGGAGACGCTGAAGCGGAGGCCGGTGCGGCGACGATCGCTGGTGTTGAGCGGCGCGCGAGCTACGCTGCGCTCGCTCGCGGATGCATGATCTCGCGCGCCGCCGCCGCCGCTGCCGGGAGAGGGGCCGGAACCGCTGCCGCCGCCTGCGCCGCCGTCGCATCGGTCGTCCCGCTGTCCCTCGCCTCTCGCCCCTTCGCGCAGACGAGGATGACAGGGGGCGTTTTAGTTATTGTTTTTGTTTTTACGTTGAATTCCCTTTTGGCGCGTTCTTCGGATGCCCGCTGTCTTGTCTCGACCAGGCATGCCCTCTTGGACTTCGACACGTGGCCCGACAAGCCGCGCCGACGGCCCCAGGTGGCCCATTTGGTTGGCGCCAACGTCGCCAGTGTCGACGCAAACTGCAACGTCCTCATCAAACTGCACGACCTTCATAGCGCCACCATCTTTGCTCTCAGGAAACCAAACACCCCGCAGCCAGATTACGCGCCTTCGACAGGCGCACCCGTTCACTCGACAAGGGAAGACAATCGGGCGCGAAGACCCGCGCGGAGGCGATGCAGGGCGCGACAGAGGGACTGGCCGCAGAGCGCGAGCCACCGCAGCCAAACACGGAGGCGCGCGCATCGCTGCCCAAGGGGCCCTCGTCGACACTGCCGCGGGCGACCCCGCTCGCGCCCCACTTCTCGCGACCGCGCGACGGCTGCCCCATTCTCGGCCCCCCTTCAGCCACCAGGCAGAGGAGGGCCATGGGACATAGAGACGTCGCCGACAGCCTCTGCGTCGCCAATGTCCACGGCAAAGCCGGCCTCACTACGCGGCCCAAGCCCGCCGGGCACGAGGCGCTTCTAACAGAGTCGGGGGCGCGCCGTGCTTGGTCTGCGCGTTGACGCCTAGAGCGAGATCAGCGGGTCCGCCGTTCTTACCCGCGCCCTCTCGCTAGGATGGGCAGACGTTGCCGAGGGCTTCCCAGATGGGCGCCCCTGCGCGCGCGGGCAAAACCTGGGCGGGGGGCGCAGATCGCCAGGTGCTGGCAGGACGCGCATCGACTGCGTCGTCGCCAACGCCAGAGGGAGACACTTCGTCGCCGACTTTGCCCCGCGACCCCCCTGCAGAGCAACGCCTCGGCTTTCAGGTCGCGCTGGGCCTCGGCTTGGCAAGTCAATCAGCGAGGGGCGCGCGGGGCGTCGCGCCACGCCCGCCAGCGCATCCAGCGACCGACCCGGACGACCAGCCAGCCCTGGTCGACCGCGTCGAAACTATGCACCGACCGCGCATGTGGGAGGCCAGCCGCGCCAACGACGTGGACAATCTGTTGGAGCTGGACGATCGGGCTGCGCGCGCCGCCAACCGCAAGCTCAGCCGCGTCGCCCCGCCAACCAGCCAGCCAGGGCGGGCCGCGCGCGACGCGAACGCGGCACTGCGCTGTGCCGCGCTTCATCAACGCATTCGCCGCCCCCGTGGATCTGCGTCGCAGAGCCGCGAACCCAGCGGCGCTCGCGACGCGCGCGTTGCGACGACCACAACTTCGATCTATCTATATGAGCCCCCCTGGTAAGCCACCAGGGCTGTCGGTCTAGGCATGGCGCGAGCCGCGCCCAGATGTGGGGCGCAGCCAGGCGCGCCAGGGCGGCCGTCAACCTGCTTTCCCAGCGGCGCCGGTCGACTCGCTTCACGGAGTTCCCGCGCGCGCGGGGCCCGGGGGGGCCGCCCGTCGACCGTCGTTTGGGCGAGCCCACAGCGCGCGCCGCAGCCGAGCACCAAAGGCGCGAACGGGCCGCCCGCACAGCGACCCGGCGCAACCGAATTCGAGCAACAGACAGCGGCAGGGCCAAAAGCCTTTTGGTCATAGCTGCTAACAGCATCAGCACCTGGTACTCATAGATGTCCAAACCGTGGTGAAGAAAATGAATGAGGCGCGCACGAAATCCGATGCAAACGACGAAGGGGGTTGCTGTGACTGCGCAGGTGGCGCTGCCGCGCGCGGGGGGGTTGGTGGCCGCGCGCTGATCCCTTTGACCCCGCGGTGGTTAGCCGTCGCGTCTTATCGTGTCTGCGTTTCGCGTGACGCGTTTGTTGTCGCCCCTTGCAGTGAACAGCTCAAGTGCTGAGCAAATTCGCAGCGAATACTGCCCCGACGCGACGTCGGCCCCGCGCGAGCGCGACGCCGCGGTCGCGCGAGCGCGAAATCGTTTTGGCACGAACGCGAAATCAATGTTGTACGAACGTGGAATAAGGCGCGAAAGGCCGCGTGATGTTAACTCTGCTCTGCGCGAGGTCCAGCGCGAAATGCGCCGCGACATGCTGCGCGGAATTGACCGCGCGGAATTGTTGCGCGAATGCCCCGGGCGGTTTCTGGTTTTGGGGGGCGTTCGCAGGCGCGGCCGGGCGCTCGCAAACGAGTCTGGGGATTCAAATTTAGGCCTTCTCTCGCGGCCAGTCTGGGCGGCAGCTCTGGGGCCAACTCGCGCGGGCAATTTTCGCCCCCTGCGCCGCTCCCCCGGCCGCCCGTGCTCGGCGGCCGCCGCCGGCGAGCGGGGTTCTTTTTGCCGCGTCGACGACGCCGGTTGGGCACGGCGCGATTGCAGTTACAGTGCCGACGGGTCGTGTGGATGCGATGATGATGCGAAGGGGGCGCGGTCCAACGCCCGCGCCGTTTGGCGGGCTGCCAGGGGCGTCCGCCCCGCCGAGCCGCCGATTATTGATTGCGCGAAATGGCCCGGGGCGCCCAGGCAATCTCGCGGCCCAATTCATGCCCTATTGCGCTTCCAAGGATCGGCCTCCGCGAGATGCCAGCGCGCGCCGCGCGCTGCGCGCCGGCCCTCCCCGCGCGCCGCCGGGCGCGCGGGCCTGAGCAGATAGAGATAAAAGGCCGACAGGCAGCGCCCTGCAGGCGCGCGGCCCACCAGGGCCACGCAAAGCCACCAGACCCGCAACCACATAGTGACATGGCCCACCGACGCCCCCGCCGACTCTGTTTCGGACGGCCCGGGAATTTTGGGCTACTGGGCCCTGGCCCCCTTGAGCAAACCGAGCAAAATCTTTGACGAAACTGAGACCGCGCTGCGAATATGACGGACACCTGGGAAGCGCTTCTCGCGCTGCGCCGCAACGTCGGGGCCAGGACAGACGACGCCACCCCTGTCTTGGAAGCTGTCATGGAGGAGTGCCACCAGGAATTTCCGAGCCTGCCCTCGCCCAGCCCTAATTTCTCGCCGACGACGCCCTCGTCTACTTCATCCGCGTCCTCCCTGCTATCAGCGGTGTCAGCGCGGGTGGGGCGTGGGTGGCTGGGCCGCGCGGGTGGCCGAGCCGTTCCCGGGCGGGTTTCTGCCGAAGCGCTGAGAGGCGTGCGTCGCGCAGGGGAGGCGCGTGAACCATGCCTCCCCCGCGCTCCAAACCCGTGTCTCCGAAATCGCAAAGGAGGGCGGCCTCCAGACCAGACCGGTTCCTCCCTTCCGCCATGCCCATCTGGATGCACGCATGGAGATGCCAGCCCGCCGCAGCCTTGCGACATAAAGAGCGCGCTTGATCCGCCCAACCAGTTTCGGCGCCGTCCCGCGCGCCGCCGCCAGCGACGTCAGCGTTGAGCCTGCCGCGCGGGCGGAGCGCGCCCGCCACCTAAAGGATCCGCTCGGGGGGGGTGGCATCCGACGCAGACGCGGACATATCGCCCGGGACATATCTCGCCATGGGCGCGCGGTTCAACCCCGCTCTCCGCGCTGGGCGTCCACCAGACGCCGTCCAAGTCAGAAGGTCCGCTTACGCCAAACACCAGCGATGCCCCGCGTAGGCAGAGCCAACTCGAACCCCCTGGCGCACCCCACCTCCGAGGCAGCCTGCCCTCACTCGACGACATCAAACTCCTCGCGTGCGTCTGGGCCGAACGATAGCACGGGCGCGTTCCGCGCCCTCTCAGCGCCGCGTTCGTCGACGACGACAAATCCGCCGCTCCCGCGATTAGGGAACTACGAGCATCATTGGAGGAGGCCACTGTACACGGCTGCCTCTCGGGCCAAACAATCCCCCCGGCAAAGAGGCGGGGCGGGTCGTCGGGGAAGAGCTCTGCCGCCAGGTGGCAGTCCTGAACCTCGACGGCCACCCGCTCCAAGCTCACCGCCAGGTGAAGCGCGGGGAGAGCGACGTCGACATTGCGCCAGCAGCGGAGGACGCGGCCCCCAACCTCTCTGCCACCGCCGACGCCCGAGCCCTTGCGCCAGAACCCGCCCCGCGAGGTCCCCGGCGGCGAGCGCGCGCGCCGCTGGCGCTGGCGTCTCATCGCCGAGCGCGAAAACGCGAAACTCCACAACGACGCGCTGTTCGCTGCCACGCGCCGCAAGTGGCGATCGCGGATGTCTCGGCGGGCCCCGCGCGCCCTCGTCGCCCCGGGCCACGCCGCGGACTTCGACGGCGCCGCGCAGCACGGGGCCGCCCTTCGAGCGCCCTGGCAGTTGCGACGAGGCGCCGGGCTCGACGCCGAAGCCCGCGCGGCCCACGACCGGGCGCAAACCTTCCGAGGCGGCGGCCCCGTAGGCAGAGTCCAGCACACCATCGCCCAAGCGGAATGGAGCCGGCCAGCTTTCGGTGCGATGCGCGACGACTGGAGCGCGCTAGTGTCGCGGCTGCCTACCTTTTGGGATGTTCATTGGCGCGCTTGGAGATTCTTTCAAGCGGGCCTGCCCCCAACGAATCCCAGCGATCTGGGAGCGGCCGCGGCCGTCGAAAAGGCCCCGGCTACTTCGCCAACGCGTGGCTACGGACAACAAAGGGCGAAACCAGATGCGCCGCGTGGCAACGTGGCCCCGTGTGAAAAAAAACATCTGCGGCGGTGATTTCACCCGGCGCAGGAAAGCTAGGGCGGGGATCTCGGCTGGCCCGCCCCTTCTGCGCCGCTTGTGTCATGGCGCCAACATCGCAGGGCGGATTTCGTTCGGAAAACAATGGGATCGTGATGGGCCCGGATTGTCCTGGACAGTTTCGCCCCGGATTTCCACTTGCATGTCGCGCGGGCTTTCTGTGGCCAGGATTGAAGACCGCAAAAAATCCACGTGAAACTCTTCCCCTTTTTCGTTCGCCGTTTCGGGGTTCTGCGTGGACAGAAATCCACGCGAAAATCCGCTGCGGCACGTCGGCAAGCAACGTCGGCGCAATGACCGGTGCAGCCCAAAAGAGGAGACCCAGGAACACACCGCCCGGAGATGTCCGTGCTGGGCCAACAAACGAATGGCTCTGACCATTATTATTTTTAAGGAACGGTGGAGAGACCTCCCGCCGCGCGCGCGGCGCTGTGGGCGCCTGGACGCGAGCGCCACTCTCCTCGCTCTGCAGGCCCACCTCGCCCGCGACGACTTCCCGCGGCCCATCCCCAGACCGCCGCCAAAAGACCATGGGCATGACCACTTCGGGGAATGTACCGACCCCTCCTCGGGGGCCCGCTGGGCCCACGCAGCCACAGACGGGTCGTGCTCGCACCAGGCCCACCACCTCCTCGCCAGGGCAGGGCTTGGCGTGCACTACGGACCAGAACATCGGCTGAACAGTTAACTCAGCTGAATTCCGCGGCCTCGTGCAGTCAGCCAACGCGCCGAGACCCTGGCGCTCGTCCGCTTCGCCGCGATGGCAACGAGGCCCGTTCACATCCTTGGCGATAATCAATCCGTTGCCGACAGCTTCGGGGCTCTCCTCGAAAGCAGACCTCCGCCTACGAATGGCTCAGACGCCGGCCTCTGGTAAATAATCCATCGGATGACCCGAGCCAGACCCGAAATGTTCAATCTTCAAAATGTCGAAGGCCATTTGGGGGACTCGGAGAGAATGGGGTCAACAAAGGCCACGCCTCACATATTGCCGAAGCCTTCAACCGTCGCGCTGACCTGCGGGCAACAGCGGGAGCCCGCATGCATTCCATACCACAGGACGTGATCGATGTGGCCAAGTGGCGGCATGAGTTCGCGGCTGTTCTCCACGGCTCAGCGGTCGCGTTACATGACCATCGTCACCACGCGCTTCCGCTGCCAGGCAGACGAGCTGGATACTCCAGGTCGGGACCCGGTCGTTTGAAAACCGAACAGCCCCCTCAACATTCGGGGCGGCGGGGATGATGCTACGAGGCCAGCCCAGTGACCCGCCCCGCTCCCAAGGCCCACCAGGGCCAGGGTGTCACGACGAAGTCGGCGATCCTTGTGGCCCCCCTCCCGATTACTTCGACGACGACGACGACGAGGGGGGGCCACTCGACATATGGGGGGGGGGGGGGGGCGACGACGACGAGGAAAACACTCCCCACACTGTCACGACAGCGACGGCCAAAACGTGGACGACGATTGCCCACCTCCACGCCCATGCAGGCACGTGACGACGGCGACCCAGGTGGCGGATGTCCACCAGGACCCCCTCGTCCTGCACTCCACTGCGACCACGCGAGAGAACACAAGGATGGACCGCGCACGAGGTCCTCACCGTCTCCCCCAGGGCAGACAGCCACATCCCAAGGCACTATCGCGCCAGCGACGCCAGACGCTGGAATAGTTCTAGGGAACGGGAACCAAGTGCCCTAGTACCGCCCACTAGGGTGTGGGCGCCCGAACGACCCCATTGCAACGTACCTATCGGAAGAGTGCCTTCTCACAACGCTTCACTACGGCCAAACCGCAACTTCCACGGGATCGTGAAGCCGCACGCACCACAAGTATCACCTCGCTTCATCAACTGAGAACGTCCAGCAACAGTCCAGACCTTTTTTCGACAGGTTCCAACGAGCACACCCCGCTTGGAACGAACTCCAGCGGCGTTTCGCACGCCTGCGCTCCCTGGGACCATTCTCCGGAAACATCTCCAGGCGCGAGGTGCTGCTCACCGCCATCGCACCGGTGCTGGCCGCCCTCTCCTCACCCCGTGCCTTGCGAGACCACTTGGCAGCATGCTCCAGAGGCCAGGCCCGTTGCCTCCCTTGGCCCGGGGGTGCGGATGGGGCGGGTCTCTCCGTTTCCCACCACATCCCGCTCCTGCATGCCAGTCGGGGTCCGCCCTCGACCGCGCCAGGGGGGAGGCTTGTTTTTCTCGCCACGCCTGCAACTCACAGGCGGCTCCTCGGGATCCCGCCCTGAGAGGCGCGGACGGACTTCTGCCCGCCCTCGTCGGCGCGCTGTGTTCCGACGGCGGATGCTTCTGAGGTTGGCTGTTCCTCCAGGGGGGGGGATGATCGCGCCGCATCACCGATGCATCGGCGACGTGGCGCGATCTGGGGCCCTGTCCTTCTCCATCCTGCCGTCGCCCAGGCGTAGCCGACGTGTCGCAGTGGCCCAGCCCCGGGTCCCTGGAGGGAGAGGGGGAGGGGCCGTCAGATCCAGGGGCCCGGGTCGACCCGATCGATCCGAGTCGGCAGCCGTGTTGGCCTGCGTCGATCCGACGCGATCCCGAAGATCTCGCGAGTCAATGCGGCCCGATGCTTGCGTGGCTTTGCTGCTGCATCCTGACACGGCCGATACGATTCGATTCCGACTCCGTGCCGATGCGGCCCGAGCCGATGCACGTTCAGACCACGATCCGATTTGTCGGTTTGATGTTCACCGCTCTTGCAGATCCTCGTCACACAAATCTGCGACAGCCATTAGTTTCCTCGATTCGGGCCTCTGGTGGTCCCGAACAAGCCAGACCTCGGCATGTTTGGGGCGCTGTCGGTAGTAGCCCGAGTCCAATGTACGGGTACGCAAGACGTAAGCATGAAGTACCCGCAGGGTTTGTTTCTGGCAGCGCCAATGCTATATTGACAAATATATACTTTGCACTATATCTGGTCACCATCATACAACGGTGGATGGTGCGTGTCTTCCCTGACAAAGCTTGTTGACAGTAGTGCCAGTTATCTTCCTATGCCATGGCCCTCAGCTGGTGCTAGAGTGAACAGGTTTTGTGCTACCTATCCTCTATCAGGACGGGTTGCCCCGCCAACACGTCCTCATGCCATGTTGAAACATACAAAACGCTATCCTGGAGGGGTACTGTCGACGGTGGCACGCAAGCTCCTACACCATCGCATGCTACAGCTACGCACCATCACCTCCCCTACTAGCCAAGGGCACTCTGGCGAACCCGCTGCGACGTCGTAATTCAAATCCGTCGTTGTCGGCTCGTGTTTGGCGTGTCGACGGTGCATGGAGACGGGTGTTTGCAGAGCCGGTGTGGCGCTTGCCTCTCTGAGTGAGACCCTCTCAGTGTATGGCTTGTGGGCCGAATTGTGCTCTCTGGTTGCGGAGTCGTCTGCTTGGCCCTTTGAGCGAGAATCTATCTGCTTGGCCGTTCGACTGCGCTGTAATCTGAACAAAAGCATACAGTTGCTCTCGGAGTGAGATTTCATGAGGTATGATGGCGTGGCATGAGCCACCCAACGCATTATAGCCAATGGTGGATGCTGCACTTGATGCAGCATGGTGCGTTGGGTGGCGCCGTCCATCGCCCGCTCCATCACAGAGTAATTCAGTGCCAGTCGTATCACGACCCGGTGCTAAGGCTGCTGATGGCAATCAGCACTCGACAACCCGAAGGGTTGTCCTTCGTTTGATGCAGTGAGTGCTGATTCCATCAAGCTGCAGCTCCTTCATCTATTCCCCTTGGCCCTCCACCTTTCCGCCTCCCCCCTTCCACCCTCCGTTGTTCGCATCCCCCCGTCCCCGTCCGCTCTCCTTTGCTCCTCCTCCCTCCTCTCTTTCTCCCCTTTCTCATATTTATCTTCCTGCTCTTGACTCGAAACGAACTCGGACGGACCAGCGTGGAAACCAGACGACGCAGGCTGATGAGGGCGGAGAAGGAGGAGGAGAGAGGAGGAGGAGGAGGAGGAGGATTAGGAGGAGGAGGAGGAGGAGGAGGAGGAGAAGTCGGGAGTCAGGAGTCAGGAGTCAGGAGTGCCAGGACGAAGTCCAGAAGGAGGAGGAGGGGGAGGAGGAGGAGGAGGAGGAGGAGGAGGAGGAGGAGAAGGAGGAGGAAGAGGGGGAGGGGGAGGCGGGGGAAGGGCCGCGAAGCAAGCGCGAGAGGAAGCCAACGAACACCACGTGTTCGCGCGCACACGCACGCAACCAGGAGGTACGTGTCCGAAGTTCCCAATAACAATGCGGACATTGCAGCAGAGATCGCGGCCTTTTACGATTTGGACGCCCGAAATGGGTACGGAAAGAATGGGCCCAATGCCCAACAACAAATGCTGTTCCAAACCAACAGCGGCCGCTGTTGGGCAGGCGGCCTTCTGTCTCGAATGGACACAGGCCGCGGCGGCGTGGACAGCGAGTCCTGTTCAAAATGAACAGGATCCGCTGTTGGGCATTGTACCCATTCTTTCCGTACCCATTTCGGGCGTCCATCTACGAAGCGGATGACGCACCGCAGTGAACCCATGCAACGGGAGATGGAGTCCATGGCTGGCAGGCAGTACGCCGATCACGCCAGACCGCCTGGCCCGCGGATGCACATATGACAGCGTTGGCTCAGTCCCTCGCACACCTGCGAGACGATACACGGCGTCTCAGGGCATGTGGGTTGCGCTCAACTGTGCATGCACAGATCCACAGGGGAACTCCACAGGATTCTGGAAATTTTCTCCTCCCGCCTAGATCCTCCGTTCAGCATGCTGACCCCTGCCCACTCCTGCGCAGTTCCGATCCTCGGCTCCATCATCCACTGGCACTGATTTCAGCGCTACCACATTTTCCAGCAGTTCTTCATCCACCTCCGTGGCCGTTGAAGGCCCCCCAACGCCGACGACCACCCGAGCTAATACGCCGACGACGTGGCAGGCCCAACAGCTGAACATTACGTGCGCTGGAATGCCTTTAGCTTCCCCTGTCCCAGCACCTGCAAGCGCCGGGCCAGAGTCCGACGCCCTATGCCTTTCCTGGAGAAGAGAACTTTGTTTTGTATTCAAGGAACTCATGGTTCTCAGCAAGAGCTCGCAGCACATATTCACTACCTCGCGATCACCAGACACCCCCCAAGATCCAATTATTCAAATGAGTTTGGGTGTATGGGCTTTTCGTAGGCTGCGCAGACGCGTTGGCGCGCTCGGCGTCGACGAGCACGCGCGCGCGATTGTCGAGCTCGCGTGACTTGCATGTCGGTGCGCTGTTGTCACGGGCACCGCGAGGTAGTGCATTTCCCCAGCTCCAGCTTGATCGCGGAGGGGTATCATGACACACTTGTGTCTGGGGCAGCGCATCCCCCCACACCATCTGAAATTCAGATTGGCCCTGTCTGAAATTCAGATCGCCCCTGTCCGAAATTCAGATTGCCCCCCCTGGGGACTCAGGCGCGGCGTTCTGCCTGAGTCTTCTGTTTTTAAACTATTCAGATTGGCCCGGTCTGATATTCAGATTGGCCCGGTCTGAAATTCAGATTGACCCACGCTGAAATTCTAATAGTTCTGGTCTGAATGTCAGATGTGGTGGCTCCGCGTGGAAGAATTCTTCGGTTTGGTGCTGCTGCCCGCGTGACGAACGTGGTCGACGTTTGCTCTCTTGCGTGGTTACGACCTGGGACATCAGAGTGCTCTTGCATTTCTGTTAGGGTAGCTGACACTCGAAACCCCGATGTTCCTTTGGACGTGGCGTGCCTTGCGACTGCGAAACATGAGAAGTCAAGTCGATGTTTCATGGTTGTGAGTGTCTGGTGATGACCACGTAGTCACACATAGCAAAGATACCGCGCCCATGCGACGTGGACTTTGAATGCTGCAGCGACAGGCGGGGTAATGGCGGAGTCGCTTTCCACGTGCGCAAGCCTGCAACTACATGAACGGCAACTTCGCATCCAGTCTGCGATCATTCCTGGTAGCGTCGCATGCCCGCGCAGTGCCAGCGCCGTCCAGGCGCCGAGTTGCTGCTGGCGAACTTCCACATGCATGATTTGTTGGGGCAGGCCACGAACGAGTATTACCAGCAAGTTCCATCGTGCAAGGACTTAGTAGAGTTTTTGTCGGACCATCGCCTCTTCACCGCTATGGGCGACTCCAAGACGTCCGTGGCCCCCTCCCTCAACTTCGCCGACCCGATAGCGAGGCGGCGCCGCGTGGCCCCCGATGGCCTATGCCAGCGCGAAGAGGCCTTCTGCCGCAGGCGATGCACTTTGGCTGAGATCACGCACGGCCTGCCGTCCCAGCTTTCAGCAACTGCCAGGCAGTTGCGGCCGTCGCCCGCATCTTCGTCTCTCCGCCCAGCATCGATGTCATGGACGTTGGCTGGGCCCTCGAGATGCGCAGATGGAGCTGCCCGTTCGGGCCAGGGCATTCGCGACCATGCCATTTTCGTCTCGCGCTCGACGAAGCCAGCGACGCAGCGGCGGGCGAGCAGGACGGCGGCGCTCGCATCTTCGACGCGCCGAAGCTGCGCACTTCGCGCCCCTCGCGGAGAACATCGCCAGGGCCAGCCTCTCGCCGAAGACGGCCCGGCTACGACGCAAGCTCACCACGAAGGACCACGGCAGACAGGCCAATAACGGACGATTGATCGCCATGCGCCCCATTGCACGCGCCATCTAGCGGAAGGACAACGACGCGGCCGTTCTCCTCAAGGCCGCAACCCATTGGGCGATCGCGGAGGGCGGCCCCGAGTTTGCTTATCCAGACGGAGACATGGCAGCTGTTTCCACGGATCAGAAGCGTCGCGTCGCCCTCGCCATGAAGAGCCAGCAGCAAGGCCGGGAGGCGCTGCTCCACCAGGCCAGTTCCCGCAGGATCGCCATGCAGCTCGCCGGAAAGGCTCAGGCGCGGAACCCGCGCAGGCGCCGACAGGCGCTAAAATTACCCAGCCCCCCGACGGGCATCCCAGAGGGCTTCCGTCAACGCTGGCAGCCCATCATCTGCGCCAAGGTCGGGGGCCCCAAGACGGTCCGCAAATGTATGATATCTCATTTACCTTCCGTTGTGGCTGCGGATCTACGGCCCCCCGTTCCCGCGGGCTTCCAGAGGGCCCGGCGCAGGGTCTGTCGCTCGGCTCCGGCCCCGATCGGCTCCCCCCGCGGAGCGCGGGCTGCCTCTCCGGGCCCCCCCTCCGCAGATTTTCTAGATGTTGACCTCGCGGCGCCGATGTTCGAGGCAGGCCGGCCCCCGCGCAAGTTGAGCGATTCTGCGTTCGCCGTCCCGCCCGAGGGCGACGACCCCCAGGACCTGCGCGCAGTCTGTCGTTCGCCAGGAGGGAGTGGCGGCGCCGAGCTCGCTGGTCACTGGGCGAGCGCGGGACTTGGGGGCGCGGTTAAAGAACGAACCGTCGACGCCCAGAGAGTTTCCGTCAACGAGGGCACGTCTGCGATTAATCATGCGAGCTCGGCGCCGAGGCTCGTTGATGAGGGGGCCCCCTTGGAGCGCGTTGTGAGCTTGCCCGTCTCGTCGGGAGTTCTATATAGTTGGCGTGCCGCGCCAAGGCTGCGGCGTCGTCCGCCGCCCTCGAGGCCCGCGGCGCGCCCCGGGGGTGCCGCGGCCACGTCTGCCCCTTGATGTCCCCCGCGCAGCTCGGGCCAGAGCGCGTGGCAGGCTGCGGAATGCGACTGACACAGCTCATGGAGCCCCTGCGGATGCCCGCTGTCCAGTTTTGTCTGGGCCGATGACTGCGTTGGTCCAGTTCGACGCGCGGTTGCGATTTTATATGCCCAGCCCCCAGTGCCTGCGCGGGCGATTCGGGGCCCATTCTCGCTCGCGTGGTCTTTCTCCACTCCGCGACCTTTCTTTCGTCGGGGGCAAGATTACGACGCCCACCCCGCCATGCAGATGCCAACATATTTTCATTACTCGTGACGCGAAATTTGCCTCGGGGCCCAAATATGCCGACTTGGGGGGGGTCGCAGGGGACGTCTTGGACGAGTTGCCGACGCTTCGCGGAGGCCGCCTTCGCGGGGGCCCAGCGAGCCCGCCGGCTGCACGCGGCCATGCAGGTCGCCGCCAGCATCGATGATGCTCGTGCTCGTCTGCACGGGCGGGACCGGCCCTCGCGAATCCGCGGCATTTCCAGAGGCGTTTCGCTTTTCCGCGGGACAGCGGGCGCATGCAAAACCACCAGAAAATCATGATGTACACCCGCCCAAACGATGTATACACCCACCCAGAAATTTATACACCCCAGCAAAAATGTAACACCTGTTTCAAGAAAACGACGCGTGCACCCACCGAGCCCGGTGCACCGAATTTTGGCGTATGTCTAGAGACCAGAACCTTCTGGCGCCGAGTCGCCATGTCAGTGCCTGCGGCGAGAGCCGCGTGGTTGGCTCATATCAGCGAGCCGCGGATTGCTTGCGCGTGCTCCAGGACGGAAGCTTCAGGTTTGTGCGGCCCCCCGCGCGCGCGGCTTGTTCGGCCACGTGCATCCTGCCAGTCTTGCCGACGATGGAATTGCGACGTCGGGATATCATTCGGGGCCATCCGCGGGCTCTGGCGAATATATGCATGGGCGCTGTAAGGCAGGGTGGGTGTCGATATTAAGCTCCCCCCATTTTTCAGGCCGTTCCACTCCCACCAGGTTTCGGGCAGCAAACCCAGAGAAGAACGCAGCACCGCGCTGGCATGAATTGGCGCTTGCTGTCCGGCCCATAGCACAGCGTTTCACAGCCTCCCTTGCCCCCAGAATGAGCGGCGGTCAAAACATTCCCACATGCCAGGTGTCTGTGCGAACTGATCGGCCATGCAGTTTCCTTTGACCTCCAGTGGGAAGCGGCGTTCGGCAAAAATTGGTTGCGAATCATCTAGCGCTCTGCTTCTGCCCCAGGACCGACTGTTGCCATCTAGCCCGCCAGTACTCGTGCCATCTCTGTCCTTCCTTGCTTGGTGGATTTTTCCGTTCCCCACGACATCCCCAAAGCACGGGCGCGGCGCGCTTCCTGGGATCCTGCGCGCACCCCTCAATTCCTGGCGCCTCGTCGATCTTGGTGCTCGTTTGTGGTCTCGCAACTCCCCCCGTCGTCCCTGGCGCAACCCTCGCTTGCGCCCGCTTGAAGGGCGACGAAGGCCGCGATCTCTCAGTTCCAGCCTGTCAGCGCTGCGTTTTGTGTAGCGTGGGGTCGCATTAATTCAGAGGTGTCCCTGATAGGCCTTGCAGCCGCCCGCGTCCGAAGCACGATGCCACCTGTGTTTCGGCAGTGGCACCGCATCGCCGAGTACTGGATGTCGCGCCGCGCTGGAGCACCCACACTTGCAATCGTACAAAGTGCCACGACAGCAGCAGCCTGCCGTACAGGGCGTAATGGCAGACGAACAGCCTTCCGCAGCACGCGACGGTCGACGGGCTAGCGCGCAGCGGGCCCTCACCCCGGCCCTCCACACCTCTCCCCCCCGTCGCCTCGCCAGGGCGTTCCCCGCCTTCCAGGTCCCAGCTGACTTGGAAGCTCGGCGGCTCGCGCTCTCAGAGCACCTGTCCAGCAAGCCTCCTGCGCAGGACTAAGTCGAAGACCCTGGCGGGGGCGTGGTGGGCCAGTCACCCCACGCAAGTCCTGTGTGTTGATGTGTGGATTGCCCAGACCGTGCTGGCCACTATCTCCTGTCGTCGCCTGCTTCAGTTCCTGGCGTTATCTCGTCGTTCCTTTCCCCCGACCCCCTTCTGTCCGAATTGGTTTCGGTACGGGGGAGCAACATGCCACCTCTGAGCCTCAATAGATGCTGCATTGCGCAGCGCTGCCATTTCGAACGTTTCTTTAACACGTTGCGTGTGATCACGCTGTTCGCGCCCAGCGCCGCGCTTTTACCTTCTACAGGCGCCGAGTGCATGCTCACTGCAATTCACCCTATGGGTTCAGAGCCTTTCGGACTGAGGAAATGTACAGTCATTCCTCCTTTTCCTCCTCCTCCTCCTCTTCCTCTCTTCCTCTCCCTCTTCCCCCTCCTCCACCTCTGTTGCTCTTCCTCTCTCTTCTCCATCCCTCCCTCTCCCCATCTCTCCTCCTCCCCCAGATCCTGCTGCCCCCGCCCTCCCCGCTCCTTCCTCCACCGTCCTCCCTTTCCCGCCTCCCCTTCCTCCGTCTCCTCCTGGCCCTCTTCTTTTCTTCTCCCCTTCAGAATCCGCATGGGCCCTTTTCAAGTACCCTGTCGCACCCTGGGAACCTTCTGAAGACACCCTTAGCAATCGCTGCAGTCCTCCCAATTCTGCCCCCATCCCCACTACAACTAGACACTATGAATACGACTCTCCCTCCTCCCCTGAAGTCGTCGGGAAGATTTCCCGCTCCCTCCGCGTGCTCTTTTCTTTATACACAGGGTTCCAACCATTGATGTTTCTCGTTTTTAGGATTGTTGTCGGCGTTTCAAACTGGAACTCCCGGTGCAGCATGAGCCTCGCTTCCGGATCGGCGCGTTGCTCCCGTCGTTCAGATTGTCGTTCTCGCCTCTGTTCGGGCCTTTTTTCTGGATCCCAGTCTTGCTTCAGTGTGGTCCCCCCCATTGTTTCCCCTGATCCGCCTGCCTCTGGTCCTTTTGTTCCTCCCGCTCCTTCCTGCTTCTGTTGCTGCTGTTCGTCTAGCAAAAGCGCGGGCCATTTTCCTGAATCCGAGTCGGTATTCATCGTTGTGGCCCCCCCATTATTTTCCCTCCTTCGCCTTCCCCTGGTCATTCTTTCCCTCCCGTTCCTTGCGCTTTAGTTCCTGCTGCTGCTGTTCGTCCTTATCCTTGGCTTTCCGCTCATCCTCCTGCTCACTCGCCACCTTCTCCTCCTACTACTGTGCGCGCAGCTCCCTTCCTTTCGATTGCGCATGACACGAAGTGGTCTTTCTGTGTGAGTCGCAGGTCGGCTATGACACGCGTCCGCGGATAGAGAGACATCAGCGCCATGTGAAGGGATGGGAGGGAGGGATCGGATGTCAGATGAGGCGCGAGCACACCTAGCTTGTCATTCCCCTCTCTTCCCTCACCTCTTCCTCAACCTCCTCCAACCTTCTCCATCCTTTTCTTCCGCTTAAAGCGCGAGCAGCAGAGTGCTATTGCCCCGGCTGCTGGGCCTGGCAGGGCCAGTCGAATCTAGCCACTCATCACCTCCTCCTCCTCCTCCTCCTCCTCCTCCTCCTCCTCCTCCTTCTCCCTCCTTCCCCTCCTTCCCCCTCTTCCCCCCCCGTTCCCCTGCTTCCTGTGCCCCTCGCGGCTGCCGCCTTCCCACTGCCACAGACGCTGCTGCCGCAGCACGACAACGACCAGCACGCCGGGACAAGGCCGAGCTTCCGGTACTCGCACACGCTCACAGTTGTGGGGTCCCGGACGGCTGGGAGGAGGGGAAGGAGCCAGGAGGTCCTCGATCACCCCCCTCCTCAAGCCTGGATCCTCGATCCTCCTCCTGAATGCTCCTCGTCCTCCTCCTCCTCCTCTTCCCTCCCTCCCTCCCTCCCCCCCTTCGGCTCTCAGTCGCTGGCCGTCCGCGGTCCTGGTCTTCCTCTCCAGCTCGGGGGAGGAGAAGGAGGAGGAGGAGGAGGAGGAGGAGGAGGAGGAGGAGGGGGGAGGGAGGAGGGGGAGCGCCCAGTTTATTCACCGCGGAGTAAACAGGGGGGGGGGACCCAAAACAAAAGACCTTTCAAGGTTATACGTGTGTGTGTGTGTGTCTCCCTGGACCTGGATTGGGGCAGTTGGTCTGGGCTCGGGCTGGGTCGCGCCCCAGGTGAATCGTGTTTGGAGGCCCGTACGGATTTCCTCGGTCGGCGCTGGACCCCACCAGGCGGCACCTCCGGCGTCGCTCCTGGCTCGCGGAGCGAGCCAGTGAAGAGTGGGTCAGCGCCGATCCAAAAAGTCCGCGTTGGCGTCCGAGCGAGCTCAGCTCTGCGGAGTCGTAGCCCATGCCGCATTGAGAATGCTGGGGGCGGCCTGGAGAACGGGTCTCTTCCCCTCTCGCGGTCGAAAGCGAGTCCGTGTTTGCGTCCTCGCGTGCTGGGCCCGTGGGCTGCGTCTCCACGGATACCGGGAGTTGTTTCGCGGATGCACGCGCGGATCGTATCCGTGCGACCGCGTGTCCGCGGGATCGCGCCCCAGAGTCCGGACCGCGAGGGCGTGGATACGGATATGTTCGCCGCCCGTGGCTCTCCTCTCCTTCAACGCTTCTCCTTTTTGGAACATGTTCTTTACTGCTTGGGTCATAATGGGCATCACAGCCCCCGCACCCCAATCCCCCCCCTATAACGTAACGCCCCTCCCCCCCAGAGCGCTCCGGGCACTGCCGCCGTGCGCATCGGGATCCGCATCGGCGTCCGCATAGGAATCCGCATAGGAGGAGGAAGAGGAGGAGGAGGAGGAGGAAAAAGAGGAGGAGGGAGAAGAGAATAACGTCGCATTATATTATCAGTCATTTCCTGGCGTGGCATTTAGCTGTCCGTAGCAGATCCTCACCTACATGCTCGGTCTACATGTCCTGTGCACGCAGGCACTGTGGCGTACTCCAGCGCTGCGTGCACGCGGATGCTGTGGTGCAGGCAGGCGCTGTGGTATGCACAGACGCTGCGGTGCACGCGAGCATTGTGGTGTACACAGGCGCTGTGTAGCACATGGTTGCTGCGGTGTTACAAATTTGCTGTGGCGTACGCGCGCGCTGTGGTGCACGCAAGCACTGTGGTGTACACAGGCGCTGCGTCGCACACGACTGTTGCGGTGTACGCAGGCGCTGTGGCGTACACGCGCGCTGTGGTGCACGCGAGCATTGTGGTGTACACAGGCGTTGTGGGGCAGGTCGCCACGCACATGCTCCTCGCGTCGTGGTCGTCGTCGTCGCTCGTCGCTCGTCGCTTATCGTCGTCGTGCGCGCGGGTGTGGCTGTGGTGCCGGAGCAACACGGCGGGGGGGAGGCGTTACATTCTACCCCCCCTCGGCCCCCTCCCCCCCCACCCTAAAATGCCCATTATCGCCGAAAATAAACAAACGCGCTCCTGCCGTCCTCCCTCCCTCCGTCCCAGGCTCTTCCTCCGTAAGGCCTTTCTCCGCTCTCCTCCCCTTTCCTCCCTCCCCCGTCCCCTCCTGCAGATCCTGCTGGGCCTGGGATGGAGTATGCGCATGTGGGTGGAGCCGTTGTCTTCGACTGCATGGCCTTCCCCGGCGCTTTGGGTCGGGGGTGGCTGGGGTCGTTGCGACCTCTAGGGGGTCCGAGTGAGTCGCTTCTCTTTTCGGGAAACCTTTTCCGCCGCTTCGGCCACCCACTCTGCTCCAGCCTCCTAGAGGTCGGGGGGGGGAATGCCAGGCTTCAGCGTTACCCTTGCTCCCTGGTTCTGGGCGCTCCTCAAGCACCTCGTGACGGAGCGGGTCCTGGACACAGGTTCTGGCAGCAACAAACCGATGCGTGGCCTTGAACCAGAGTGTTTGAGGGAATGGCATGCCAGAAGATGGGGTGGGGCGAATGGGGGTGCAGCAGCTGTGTAGGGCAGAAGAGGTGGCGGGACGACGGAACTGTGGGGGAAGGCGTGGGCGACAGGATGGCGTACCGAGAAAAAGCGATCCTGGGATGGCAGGGTGGGAAAGGTGGGAGAAAATGTAAAATGGGAGGGGGCAGATTTTCGAAGCACGCCTAAAGCCACTTCACGCGTGAACGCTGCATCGTCCCAGAAGCTCCACGGTAGCCCGTTTGCCGGCATCAATGTTCTACCCTTCTTTTCCTCTCCCCCTTATTTTTGGTTCTGTCCATACACCGTTCCTTTCCTTTTCCCCCTTATTTTTGGTTCTGTCCATACACCGTTCCTTCTCGTTTCTCCCTTCCTTCAGTTAGGGGAAGAGGAGAGGGGGCTGGTCGGCAGAGCAGCAGGTCCGAGATCGTCCTCGTGCACGGCTACTTCTACGACCACAAGCGGCACAGGACGAATCTGTGCAAGGACCTGTACCGTGTGGGAGTCTCTCCTCCCCCCCCCCATTCACCTCGCCAGGTCCCCCGTGCCTTTTCCACCCTTCCACGTACCGCGGGGGTGCCCCGATTATTTCCGCCACCTCTTCACACGAATGGCAGCAGTCCCACCCCTCACGCTCCTCTCTCGCTGTTCCCCCTCCCCTCCCTCTCTACACCCCTGCCTCTTTTCCACTCCTCTTTCCCTCTCCTCCCTCTCTTCCACCATGAAAGCGCGTCACCCCATCATGTAAGTTGAACGCCTCACCGCTTCGCGTATCCCCACCCATCCAGAAACGATCCCAAGCAGGCTAGTTGCATTGATCAGGAAAGTGTTACAGCAAGGCTCAGTGGCCGTTTTGGGGTGGTCTTGGGACCTTTGGGGGGCATGCTGGAGGCCGTCTCAAGCTACTTCAGGTAGTCTCCTGCCATCTTGAATGCCATCGTGGGCTATATGTGGCCATCTTGGAGCCCTTTCGTTTCCATGTTTCACGAATTGGTGGGTCGGGGGTGCAAACCCAGTGTGGGAGGGGGTGGGGATATCCGTAAGGGCTTCGCCCCACGCCGCCGGCCCCCTTCCTCGGATAATGGGAGATGCAAAAGCTAAATCATGAGGTCTGGGCGCCGCCGTGAAGCAGTGTCGGGACCTGTTTGTTTTGCGACCCTGGCTCCGCCGATTTGTATGAGGGGCGCAACCGAATTTCAGGAATGTTGCAAATCCCATGTGTTGTTGGACTCTGACCCCGCCGATCTGCGTGAGGGTGTGTTGCCGAATTTCAGAACTGTGGCAAATCCTCTATGTTTTTGCACCCTGACCCCGCCGATCTGCGTGAGGGGTGCCACCGAATGTCAGAAATGTGGCAAATCCCATATGTTTTTGAACCCTGACCCCGCCGATCTGCGTGAGGGGTGCCACCGAATTCAGAAATGTGGCAAATCCCGTGAGTTTTTGCACCCTGACCCCGCCGATCTGCGTGAGGGGTGCCACCGAATGTCAGAAATGTGGCATATCCGATGAGTTTTTGCACCCTGACCCCGCCGATCTGCGTGAGGGATGCCACCGAATGTCAAAAATGTGTCAAATCCCATGTGTTTTTGCACCCTGCCCCCGCCGATCTGCGTGAGGGGTGCCACCGAATGTCAGAATTGTGGCACATCCCATGTGTTTTTGGACCCTGACCCCGCCGATCTGCGTGAGGGGTGCCACCGAATGTCAGAAATGTGGCAAATCCCATATGTTTTTGAACCCTGACCCCGCCGATCTGCGTGAGGGGTGCCACCGAATGTTAGAAATGTGGCAACTCCCATGTGTTGTTGGACTCTGACCCCGCCGATCTGCGTGAGGGGTGCCACCGAATGTCAGAAATGTGGCAAATCCCATGTGTTTTTGGACCCTGACCCCGCCGATCTGCGTGAGGCGTGCAAATTTTTACCCACCCCAGCAATTCAGAACACACGCTCAGGACGTGCTAAACCTGCCCGTTTGGGCCTCCCCCCCCCTCGCGCGGTCCATCAACAAGGAACTAACAGGCCGAGGCCAGGACCACACATCCAGCGTGGTACTGCGCCCGTATGTCTGCTCGCCCCTTGGGGTGGGGCTGGTCGGGGGTCAGGGGGCGAGCTGTCCGGCGATTGGGTTCAGGGTTTCCGCCCCCGCCGTATGGGGCGTTCCAGAAAGGGCGTTGCCTCCGAGGATGGAAAGAGATGTCATCTCTTCCTCGGCGGAAGGCGGAGGAAGGGCGGCGGAAGGTCGGTGGAAGCAAAACGAAGCCGCCTTCGCCGGCGGAAGTCGGCGGAAGGCTGGCGGAAGACTGGCGGAAGGCGGTGGAAGTAAAACATGCACCCCCACGTGATGAGAACCTTTTTGGGTTCAGGGCTTCCTCCCCCGCCACGTGTCTCCCAAAAGCGAGGACGCGTGGGCGTTCTCGGACACCGCCGACGGCGGCAAGCCGGGGTGGCGCCTCATTGCGGACGGGACGGCCGCGCCGTCGCCGCAGGCCGCTTCTCCCTCCCCGCCCCGTCCCTCTCCGACGGAGGCTGGACCGCGCCTGCACCGCAAGGCGGCGCTGCTGGTTGCCATGGAGAGGATCCCTGGGCAAGGTTTAGATTCATATCCACTGCGTCTTGGCTTTTAGGGAGGGGCGCCGAAAGGCCGAGGCGCAGTGGATGTGGATATAAACATCTAGCCTCTAGGGGCCACACGTGTGTTATCCATCTGTACACCGCGCCTCTGTATACGGTGGAAGGTAGCACTAAACTCAAATACCCAGTCGATATGGATATACACCTTGCCCTTCAGGATAAGCGACAGCGCCGCCACAGAGCCCATGTGATATTGTTCGACGGCTTTCGGAAGTTGTCGCTGGTTCCTGGAGAGGTCTTGCAGCCTCGGGAAGCTTTCCGGCAGCTGCGCCTCGCCGACAGCTTCGCGGGGCTGCCCGGCTCGTCCCGAACGGCCGCCGAGGCGCGCGTTATGACCCGAAGACCACAACTGGTCCCATTTCGATCCGGTCGATCCGCTTCGCTGTCGGTGTCGGCCAGAGCCGTATGCGCTGCGCTTCTCGGCGGCGGGATCCGAACCCTACACACGCCCACCATCGATTCGGGAGAGTCGATGGTCAGGAGGGGGGAAAACACACAGACTAGTCGTCGATTCCTCGGAAAATATGGGAAAGTACGGGAAGTGGGGGGGAAGACAAACAAAAACGAAAATATGGGAAAATATAGCGAATCTCGTTATTTTTGTGTATTTGTCTGTGTGTCCTTTGGCCCCTTGAGATGGTTCGTTGGGGTTCGGATGTCGCCACGTAGCATCCTGACGCGGCCGATCCGGCTCGATTCTGACTCCATGCCGCCGCTGCGGCCCGATCCGACGCACGTTCCGATTCGATCCGATCTCCTGATTCGATGCTGGCTGATTCTGCCACGAGCGGGTCATCTTCAGTGAGGAGGTCCACGATGCCTCCCCGAGCTGGAGATTGGAGTTGTCTTGATGCGGGGCCCCGCAAAAGAGGGAGGCCACACCGCCAGGATGACCCCCTCCCTGGCTCCTCGCGATGGTGGTGGTGGTGACGACCTTCTTTACTTCTAGGGTGTTGCCCCTTCTCATCGCCCCCGGGCCTCCAGCGACGCGAAGGAAGGCATTTTACACCATCCTCAGAGGTTGTCGACCGTCTCAGGTTTTGCTATGGAAAGCGTCACGTTCCCACAGCAAAATTTGATGGACGTCCTGGGGTCTCAGGGTTGGGTTTCTTGTGGACGGTTTCTTGTGGTCGTGCCCCCACTGTATGTCTAGACCTCTGGAGCGCTCCTCCGACTCCCCTCCTGACGCCCTCCTTCTCAAACCGTCCGACTCCTCCTGGATGTCTTCCCTCCTGTTATACATTCCCGTCTCTCGCCGCCCTCCTCCCGCCCTAATTCCTCGCTTTCTCCCCTCCCCACAATTAAACGTTATGAGTGCTGGTCTCATCTCTCCCCTGACTCTGTTCGGCCCTCTCCTCGTATGGTTTTTTAGCGCGGATTTCGGACATGTTAATTTCTTTCATTTTCTTTTGTTGTCCGTCTGTTTCTGGAGTTTCGGAATTGTGTTCCCGCTGCGGCGTGGGCCTCATTTTCGGATCGGCGATGTGCTCCTGTCGTTCAGAAAGGTGCTCTCGCCCACGTGCGGGCCACTTATGTATCCGAGTCCTTGTTCACCGTTGATGCCCCGCTCACTTCCCCTCCTCCACCTTCCTCTAGTCCTCCTGCTCCTCCCGGTTCTTCCACTTCAACTCTTGCTGTTGCTGTCCGTCGTCTTTTTCCTCCGCCTCCTCTTCCTCATTCCTCATCATCATTTTCCTCCAACCGATGGGCCCATCTGGTGCCCCCTCCCCCAGACTCGCCAGACTGGGGAGTTTGGAGCTCTGGAGGCGTCCTCGCAATGGTTGGTGGGCCCGTCTAGGGGCTTCTCTGACTGCTTGAATGTGGTGAGAGCCCGTAGAGCACTCCTGGCCATCAAGCGGTCTCACAAGAGGCCTTATTCGGGGCTCAGGCTTTCCAGCTTTTCTGGTTTGTGGTCGAGCAGCCTGTCCACAAAGTGGAGGCTCACGTCAAAGGATCGGAGGATCAGGTGTTGGCGAAGGCCGTGCGCGTCTTGGCGGCACGTTTGCTGCAGCTGTGGCCACGCTTGGACTTCGGCGGTGTCGAGCTGGCCAAGGCGCCCAGCAAGAGGCAGTCGGCCGCGGCCGCTTGCGACTCTCGCGAGTGAGAGCGGTGCCTTCTTTATTGGCGGTGCACGACGTGCCTTCATGTCAGAAGGCATGTGGATTTGGTGTACGGTGTGTCTTCCAAACCGTCCTTGGAGGTCCGCTCGGGTGTATTCCCGTCGTTCTTGCTCCAAGTTGCTTCCCTCGGCCACATATTGATTGCGATCCAGCGTAGAGATGAATTACCGTTGTTCAAGCGCGTGGCTTGCAAGGCTGTGTCAACTCTGGGGCCCCTGTCTTCACTCGGGAAGCCGTGTGGGCACACCACAAGAACTAACGCAGAGCGTTGGAGGTATAGGATCTGCAGAGGCAGACATCCCAAGCGCAGCGGTGCTTTTTTCCTCGAAGTCTCCCCTGAGTAACCACGGAAGGTTTCTGTTCCCGTGGCTGCTGTCCATCCCCTTGTGTGGCATAGAGCGCGCTTGCCTCTAGCTCATCGGCCCCAGCAGTAAGATCTCGTCGTGGAACCGTCGTGCGTCGTGCCCGCTGAGGGCGCTGCTGGGTCGGAGACTGGCTTGGAGGTCCACTGGGGGGTACAGTCGGACCAAGCTATAAGATCGGGGGCGGTTCGGGAAGGGTACCATCGTGCTCTTCGTCTTTGTTGGATGTTCTTGTGCATGCTGGGGAGGGTACCCTTGGATGTTCTGTTTGTTTTGGCCGACGGAGGACCTCATGGTCGAAGGATGTTTTTCTGGGCTAGGTCCGACTGTACCTCACTGGCCTCGCGCCCTCGCAAGGAGGAGGGCGTTGAACCAGGCGGACAGCCAGCGAGTATTGTAGAGGCCCATTGTCGCGTGGAAAACGAGGTGCCACTCGTGCAACCTGCCCGTGCTGGTACCGAGCTGTCTGGTGCTTCGGGTTCGCGTGCACTCTCTGTCCAGCCGTGCCTGATCAGCTGGCTGGGCCTGGCACCGTCCTCGCGGGCGGCGCCAGTTTGGTTTGTTTCGTTGTTGCCGCTGTTGATGTTGTTGTCGTTGACTTCTCAGTATTGAAGAATAATTAAATATAATTATTGCTGCCCCCCCCTCCGGTGCACATGGTATTTTTTCAATTGAAGTGCCCTTCCCGGCGCTCGCACCCGGTTTTCTATCATGGAAAGTCTTCTCCTCAAGCTGTGTTGTTGGCCCTCGGTTTACAACAACAACGGTTCCCGCTCGATACTTCCTCGAAATTTTCTCTGGTCCCCCGCTCCCGCTTGAGACTTCCTCGCAATGTTCTCAAGAATCGCGCTCCCTCCTGAGATGTCCTTGCAATTTACTCAGGCGCCGCGCTCTTGCCATTCAGGAGTCGCGCGTTCGTTTGGGGGTTCTTCAAATTTGCTTAGGAATCGCTCTCTTGCTGGAAACTTCTTGGCTAATCACGCAGAGCTCACGATCGACCCGCCTGGTTTACATAGACAGCAGCGGTTCCGCCTGCTACTTCCTCGCAGTGTGCAATTTGAGCTCCCGCGCGGGACTTCCTTACAATTTGTGACAGACCTGGCCGCCTGGGCCCGCTTCCCCGACCCGCCCGTAAGGGTTTGTCCGCCCGATCTGCCAGTCTGATTCTGCCACGTGTTTTCTGCTCCTAGCTCCCCTCCTGCAAATTTCTCTCGTGGTCAATCCTCCTCCTTCCCCCTTGTCCCTTCCTTCCATCCGTCCTCTCTTCCCTTGCCCCAGGGGCTGCACGAAATACACGCTGCAGGTAAGAACTCTATAGGTACCCCCAAGGGGGTATTGGTACCCCCAAGGGGGTACGATCGAAGACGACGAGGGCGGGTACCGAGGCTTTGGGATATACGTATTGAGTGGCACGTGAGCCTCCAGCTAGGAGCGAACAGGCTTAAACTGATTGTTTTTGTTGACGTTAACTCTCGCTTCTGAGGAGTAATAATTGTTGATCACCCCCGCCTGGTGCACATTGTATTTTTCGATTGAAGTGCCCCTCCCGGGGCTCGCACCATGTTCTTTTTGTTTTGTCAGGGAAAACCTTGAGGGTCAAACTGTGTCGTTGGTTCCCGGTTTACAGCAACAGCAATCATTCTAAGTTTGTTCGCTCTGACTTGCCCGTGTGTCATTCAAAACGAGTTCACCACACCCTCGATACCCCCCCGCATGTCTTCGATCACACCCCCTTTGGGGGGATTATTTCTCTTTGCGGGGGTCGGCGGGCTTAGACAGGCGGGCACCCTGAACGGGCGGACAATCTTTCGTGGGCGTACATGTGCCCGCCATTGGAATTGGTGTGGGCCTTGCAACAGAGGAGGGGGAGAACGAGGGAGAGTGGGAGGAAGGGAGGGGGAGGGACGAAGGAAGAGGGAAAACGCCAGGAGAGAAGGAGCGAAGAGGGGGGCGGTTGATTAGCGGCAGAGAAAAAGAGAGAGAGAGAGAGAGAGAGAGAAAGAGAGAGAGAGAGAGAGAAACAAAACAAGAGAGAGACAGAGAGAGAACGAGGGAGAAAGAGAGAGAGAGAGAGAGGGAGAACAACAACATATACGAAAAGTAGAGAAAGAGAGAGAGAGAGAGAGAGACAGAGAGAGAAGGAACAAGAAAGAGGGAGGGACGAGGCAGGAGAGGGGAGGGAGAAGGGAGGAGGGAGAGGAGGGAGAGGGGACAGGGCAGAGAGTCATAAGGATGAGGAAAGAGAGGAGGGAGAGAGAGAGAGAAGGGAGGAGAGGATGGAGGAGGGAGGAGAGGGAGGAGGAGCAGGAAGGTAAGAGCCTGAACGTTCGAGGAAGTCCTAGGCGAAAGCGCCGTTCCTGAAGGAAATCTTGGGCGGGAGCTCGCGACGGGCGGGCGATCCCCTGACGGGCGGGTCGGGCGGGTGGGACATTCACGCGGGATGCCTGAGTATGGCGAGAGCGCGGTTTCGAAGTGAAGTGTGACGGCGTTCTTGGCGCAGCGTGTTTCCTGAGCATCGAACGAGGGATTCCTGAATAAATTGCATGGGGGTCAGGCGCGAGCGCAATTCGTGAATAACATGTGAAGGGTTCTTTGGCGGGAGCGAGGATCTGGATTCAATTGCGAGGAAGTCTTGGCTCAACTGTGAGGAAGTCTCAAGCGGGAACGCCGTTCCCGCGTAAATTGTGAGGAAGTCTCAGATGGGAGCTGGGGTCCTGATTAAATTGCGAGGAAACCGCAGGCGGGAGCACCGATCCTGAGTAAACTGTGAGGAAATCTCAGGCGGGAGCGGGGGTCTTGCGCAATTTTGGAGGAAGTCTAAGGCGGGAGCCGTTGTTGTTGCAATCCAGGGAGCCAGGGGAACAGTTCGAGCAGGAAAAATGTGTAAGGGTTTCGCCCCCTGCCGCCGGCCCCCTCTCTCGGAGAATGCGCTACGCAAGAGCTATGTCATGAGGCCTGGGCGTTGTCGTGAAGCAGTATCGGAACTTCATGCGAGGCCGACTCGTAATGAGCACAACCAATAGATGACCAGAGGGGGTGCCACACCTGGCGATTGGTAAGACGTCGTGACCCTGCCGATCTGCTTGAGGGGTGCCGCCGACTTTCAAAAATATGGCAAATCCCCGCCGATCTGCGTGAGGGGTGCCACCGATTTTCAGAATTGTGGCACATCCTTTTTGTGATTTTGCACCCTGACCCCGCCGATCTGCGTGAGGGGTGCCACCGAATGCCAGAACTGTAGCAAATCCTCTTGTGATTTTGCACCCTGACCCCGCCGATCTGCGTGAGGGGTGTCACCGAATATCAGAACTGTGGCAAACCCTCTGTGATTTTGCACCATGACCCCGCCGATTTGCGTGAGGGGTGCCACCGAGTTTCAAAACCGTTGCAAATTCCATATGCTTTTGGACCCTGACCCTGTCGATCTGCGTGAGGGGTGCCACCGAATTTCAGAACTGTAGCAAATCCCATGTGTTTTTGGACTCTGACCCCGCCGATCTGCGTGAGGGGTGCCACCGAATATCAGACATGTAGCAAATCCTCTTGTGATTTTGCACCCTGACCCCGCCGATCTGCGTGAGGGGTGCCACCGAGTTTCAAAACCGTGGCAAATCCCATATGTTGTTGGACCCTGACCCCGTCGATCTGCGTGAGGGGTGCCACCGAATTTCAGACATGTAGCAAATCCCATGTGTTTTTGGACTCTGACCCCGCCGATTTGCGTGAGGGGTGCTAGCGAATTTCACGATGTGGCAAGTGCTTTTGTGTTTTTGGACCCTGACCCCGCCGATCTGCGTGAGGGGTGATAGTTTTTAGCCCCCCGGAAATTCTGAGAACCCTCCCAGGGCGTGGTAAAAATGCTTGTTTTGGGTCTCCCCCTCTCGCGCGGTCCATAACAAGGAACAGTAGGCAGCAATATGTCAACAAGGAACAGTAAGCAGCAAGAAGCAGAACTGTAACAGTGGAAGCTGGAAGCTGCAACTGGCACAGGAAACAGCGACGCTTAGCTCTACTGCCTGGTGGCCCCACAAGGGGGCCGGTGGATTCCCCTGTAAAAAAAAGGGTGCGAGCGTCGAGGGGTACATTTTGATTTAGAAAAAAACAGTATGCACCGGTGAGGGGGGATCAACAATAACTACTCTTCAGAAAGAGTTCAAGGGCTCCCGCCTGATACTTCTTCACAATTTGTTGACGAATCGCGCTCTCGCTTTGGGCTTTCTGGCAATTTACCACCGAATCGCGGCTCCCGCCTGCTACTTCCTGACAATTCACTGCAGAATCGCATGTTCGCTTGGGACTTCCTCGCAGCTTACCACCGAACCGCTTCGCTTGATCTTCCCTCACAGTTTATTCGGATGCCGGTTCTCGACGCTCAGGAATCGCGCTCCCGCTACATGTTGCCTGGTAGTTCGAGCAGGATTTTCGCTTCAACGATCCGCCCGCTCGACCCGCTCGTCGGGGCCTACCCGCCCGACCAGCCCGTTAATGACTGCAGTCGCCGTTCGCTGCCCTTCGCCCGCCTTCGATGCCCCTCGCTGCCCGTGCTGGTTCCGCGGTCGCCTTCGCTCGCAGCCCTTCGTGGCCCCGTTGCTGCCCTCAGTGGCCCCGTCGCTGCCCTTTGTGGCCCCGTATTATATGCCCTTCGTGGACCCCGCTCGCACGCCCGTCGTGGCCCCATACGCATGCCTTTCGTAGTCCCGCTGTCGCCCTTCGTGGCCCCCTCGCTGCCCTTCGTGGCCCCTTTGCTGCCGTCAGTGGCCGCGCTGTCGCTCTTTGTGGCCCCGTATACGAATGCCCTTCGTGGCCCCCGCTGTCGCCCTTTGTGACCCCGTTGCTGCCCTTCGTGGCCCCGGTGCTGCCCTCAGCGGCTCCGTCGCTGCCTTCTGTGGCCTCGGATTTCAGGACCTTCGTGGCCCACGCTGGCTTTTCTCACGATTCATTTGGGAATCGCGCTATCGCTCGAGACTTCCTCGCGATCCAACGCTTCAGCAACCCGCCTGCTCGACCTCGTCGCCTGGGCCCGCCTTCCCGACCTGCCCGCTATGGGTCTGCCCACCCGATCTGCCCGTCTGGTTCTACCACTTGTTTTCTGCTCCTTGCCCCCCTCATGCTAATTTCTCTCGTGCTCCATTCTTCTCCCTCCCCCTTCCACCCGTCCTCTCTTCCCTTGTTTTAGGGGCTGCATTAAATACACGTGGCAGGTAAGGAAGGTATACCCCCAAGGGGGTACGATCGAAGACGACGAGGGCGGGTACCGAGTTTTTGGGATAGTTATGCGTATTGATTGGCACGTGAGCAGAAGGAGCGAACAGTTTTAAACTGTTTGTTGTTGTATTTGTTTTTGGTGTTGTTGTTGTATGTGTTGTTGGGTTTGTTGTTGGATTTGTTTTTGGTGTTGTTGGTGTAGGTGTAGGTGTTGTTGTTGCTGTTGTTGTTGATGTTGCTGTTGTTGTTGTTGTTGTTGCTGTTGTTGTTGTTGTTGTTGTTGTTAATTTCGAATTTCTGAAGAATAATTATTGTTGATCCACCCTCACCGCTGCATATTGTTTTTCTCAATCAACGTGTGCCCCTCGACGCTCGCACCCTGTTTGTAACAGGGAAAGTCTTGGTGCTCAAACTGTGCCCCTGGCCCCCCGGATTACAACAACAACGGCTCCCGCCTGAGGTTTCCTCAAAATTTACTCAGGACCCCCGCTCCTGAGACTTCCTCACAATTTTCTCAGGATCGGTGCTCCCGCCTGTGACGCCCTCTCAATTTAGCCAGGACCTCCGCTCCCATCTGAGACATCCGCACAATTCACTCACGAACGGCGCTCCCGCTTGAGACTTCCTCGCAATTGAATCAAGACTTCCTCGCAATTTAATCAAGACCCCCGCTCCCGCCAGAGAACCCTTTACATTTTATTCAGAAATCGCGCCTCCGATGCTCAGGAAACACGCTGCGCCAAGGACCCTTTTAAAATTTACTTAGTAATCGCGCTCTCGCCATAAGGGCAGGTATCGAGGGTGTGGGGAACTCGTTTCGAATGACACGCGGGCAAGTAAGAACGAACAGTCTTACAATGATTGTTGTTGCTGTTGTTGTGGTTGTTTTTGTTGTTGTTGTTGATGTTGTTGTTGCTGTTGAATGTTAATTACTAAACAATTATTATTGTTGGACCCCCTACAGGCACCCTGGCGCTCTCGCCGAGGCGCCAGTTGCATTTCCATTGAAAATGAAGCTCGCTCTCAAGCGGTTGGGGGGGGAGGCGGCCAAAACCGGCCCCCCAACAACAACAACGTTCCCGTTGGAGACTTCCTCCTTTTTTTCTCAGGGCCAGTGCTCTTGCTTGCCGCCGAAAGCAGCCGTCCCAACAAAACCAGCGCTCCCGCTCGAGACTTCCTCCCGTTTTACCTTGGACAGGCGCGCTACTCTTTCTCTCATCGGCGCCGCCCCCCAGCAACAACAACGCTCCCGCTCGAGACCTCCTCCCTTTTTTACTCAAGGCGGTGCTCTTGCTCGCCGCCGAAAGCAGCCGTCCCGACAAAACCAGCGCTCCCGCCCGAGACTTCCTCCCGTTTTACGCTGGACTGGCGCCCTCTTCTCCTCCTCCTCCTCGTCCTCGTCGTCCTCCTCCTTTTCTTCCTCCTCCTCCTCCTCCTCCTCTTCCTCTTCCCTCCTCCCCCCTCCCTCCTCTTCCTCTCTTTTCCTTCCTCCACCCCCTCCTCTTCTCCCTCCTCCCTCCTCCGTCCCCCTTTCCTCCTTCCTCCTCCCTCCCCCCTTCTCCTCCCCTCCTCCTCATCCTCCTCCTCCTCCTCCTCCTCTCCTCCTCCCTCCTCTTCCTCATCCTCCTCCTCTTCCTCCTCCTCTTCCTTCTCTTCCTCCTTTTTCTCCTCCTCTTCCTCCTCCTCCTCCTTTTCTCTCTGTCCCCCTCTCTCTTCCTCCGTCTTCCTCCCTCCACCCCCTCCTGTTCTCCCTCCTCCCTCCTCTCTTTTCCCGTCCCTTTTTCATCTCTCCTCCTCCCTCCTCCTCTCTCGTCTTTACCCTTTTCGTCCCCCTGTGTCTCCTCCCTTGTCCTGCCTCCTTTCTCCCTCCTCCTTTCCTTTTCCGTCCTCCCTCGTCGCTCCCGTTTTATATTTCGTCTCCTTTTGCTCAAGACTGGGGCCCTCGTTTCGGCATCGCCTCTGGGGGGGTTCCAAGAGTCCTTGTTGAACCTTAACTCTTGGATCATTCTCATTTTCGGACAGCATAGATAATGTGGACGAGGAGAAGAAGGAGGAGGATGGGTGACTTCCAGGGGCTCCAAGGAAGGAGGTTCGAAGGATTGACATCAGGGATTCCTTCAGAGGGTGTGGATGGGGCAGATGGAGGATGCGAGCATGGGAGCGGCAGCGCCTGGGGGCGTAAACGTTCAGGGCCGCGCGCCGAGGCCGCAGGATAATGACAACAGTCCGAACGAGGAGTAAGAACCACCTCGTCCTCGGAGGCACTGCTACTACAACTACTCCTCCTTCCCCCCCCCTCCCTCCTCCTCAATCCTCCTCCTCTCCCTCTTCCTCTCCCGCATCTTCCCCCCCCCCCCTCCTCGTCCTCTTCATCCTCCTCCTCCGAAATGCGGGGCGCGCGCAAGGCGGTTGCAATGAGGTTGTGCCGTCCGAGCTGTGGGTGTCGAAGTTCTTCGGGAGAGGTGGCGGCAGCGCTTTCTTGGGCTGGAGATCTGGGCGAGGGAATGTCGAGCCCCGCGCGCCATACGCATCCGCCATGGTGGGGTGTGGTATCCAGAAGGACGCGTGTGACATGTGGAAGCATGGCGCACGAGGGTAAACTGATCGTTGCGGTTGTTGTTGTTGTTGTTGTTGTTGTTGTTGTTGTTGTTGTTGTCGTTGATGGTGCTGTCGTCGTTGTTGTTGTTGTTGTTGTTGTTGTTGTTGTTGTTGTTGTTGTTGTTGTTGTTGCTGCTGCTGCTGCTGCTGCTGCTGTTGTTGTTGTTGTTGTTGTCGTTGGTGGTGGTGGTGGTGGTGTTGGTGGTGGTGTTGGCGTTTGTCTTTGCTGCGTTTTCGATGTAGAAAGCGTGCTCAACTGCATGTGTCTTCCAGGTTTCCCTGGGCTGCCCAAGGTCGGGGTTTCCGGCCCCGTCGAGTCCTGGCCTCCCGGGCCGCCGCCGCCGAGGTCGGGTCAACGCGTGGTGCTTTACTCGTGCAGTGCCGCACTCAGGCCGTCTGTGCTTGTTCGCAGTTTCTGGCTGTCGCTCGCGCTCTCCATGGGTATGTGTTTGTTTTTTCCTCGCTCTCTGGCATCCTAATAATCTCCTTGGCGCGCACCGCTCTCCAAGGCACAGCTCATGTCAAAATCGTCAAATTCCTCCTGCTCATCCTCCTTTTCATCCGCCACCTCTTCCTCTCCCTCCTCCTATGCACGCAGCCAAATGTTCCGATTATCCATAACACGATAGGGTCTTCCTAGAAGTTCCAGGCCCCTTATGCCACGCTTCCGCGGATAGAGGCCAGATCAGCGCAATGGTAAGGCAATGGTAAGGGTGGCCCCCCAACGCTGATGAATAGACCCCGCCGCGCGCGCCAGGGTTCGGAATGCCATTGCGATGCGGATGAGGACACACGGCATGAACGACGCGCCGCTTCCGAGGGGGGGCGCGCCCGCATGGTGCAGCGCAGTGCATGTGTGAGCGTTGCGCGTGTGAGCCTGCGCGTTGTCCCAAGAGCAAGCAGCCTCGTTCGTTCGCGGGCCCTGCAGTGCGCGCTGCCCGCTGCATTGGGCTTGTGGGTGTGCGCCGGTCGACGCTCGAGGTTTCGTTGGGGGGCTCGTTCGATCGTCCTACCCGCGTTTCCCGAATGGTCGTTGTCGCAGTTTTTCGTTCGGCGCGTTTCCGCCGCAGCGAGAGAAGCTCCGCCCACGGCGACGGATTGGTTGCCTGGCAGCACCACAGGGGGACACCGCGAGCAAAGCAGGAACGCGACAGCGGCGGCGGGGAGGGCGACGGCAGAGGCGGCGACGGCACTTGCCTCTGCCGCCACTCCCTCCCGCCTCCTCCCCCCGAGTCCGCGGCCAATTTGGCCCGAACGCCCTGCTGTAGCGGAGACGTTGCTTCGTTTGTCGCCCTCCCGCTGGCGGCGGGGCGTCGGCGCTAATCACCAGCTCCGCCGTGGCGTGCGTTCCATCTGGCGGACGCCCCCCCGCGAGCGGAGGAGGAGGAGGAGGGTCGATGGCGGGATGACAGAAAATGCCGAAGCGGAGTTCGAGTGGCAGTGGGAGGTGGAGGATCAGGATGTGGAGGAGTCTGCTCCTCCATGTCTATGTCTCATCATCCGCGCTGCCTTCTCCGCCGAATTTTCCTCTTTCCCCTCGTCCGCCTTCTCCTCTCCCCCCGCCTTCGGCTTCGTAGCCCTCCCTCCTCTTCTCTCCTCCAAATCTCCCCCTCCCTCCTGCCCCCCCACCCCCTCCTCTTCGGCGGCCCCTGCCTGGACCTGCTCCCCCCCCTCCTGTCGCGGCCCGAGGCCCGCATGGCCCACGTGGTCGTGCCGATGCCCGCGGAGGGCACGGCCGTCCGGGGGACCGCCAACCACCGGGGGGGCCCAGACTCCGAGGAGGACAGTCTGCCCACGCATAGAACGACAGTCGGACCGAGGTGGAATGTCGAGGTAGGTTCGGGGAGGGTCCCCGGGTGCCCTCGTGCTCTTCGTGCTTGCTGGAGGCTCTCGTGCATCCTGGGACATGGGTGCCCTCGAAGGACCTCAGGGCCTGGGGGTGACTTGGCCGGCGGAGGGCCCCGCGTTTTTGCAGGCGGCTCCTCCGGCCCAGGTTCCGCCTGCACCCCCTATAGCGCCACAGCCAGGGCGTTGCCCTTGCAGCCCTCGTCAAAAATAAACGGAGGGATTCTGTTTTCGGTGATTGTATGGTCAGCGCTACTCCAATGCTGACGCCAGATGTCTGACGTGGACGCAGGGGCTTCAAACATCCGACGACCCCTCCGCAGCATTGAAGAACGCAGTTTCTAACAAGTGCCCGAGAAGATCGATCGTCGTGATTTCCTACTGCGTTTCTGTTTCTTTTTGACGAGGCTTGTAGGACCACTCTGGGCTCGGGACGGGGCCCCGGCTGTCGGGCCCTCCCTCGGGCACCCAGGTCCGGGGAGCCCTGCCGTGGCCGCGGCGCACCGTGGCCAGACCGGGCCCACCCGTCCCCGCTTCGGCCCTCCTCGTGGCAGCACGACGCCTGCACGCTTCCCTCGTCGCCACGGCTGGATGCGCCCCAAAAAAGCTTTCTGGGCCCCCTGGGAGGCCCTCGTTGCCACGGCTGGGTTCGCCTCGAGATCCTGGCCAGGCCGCGCACCCTGGCAGAGGTCCGGAGAGCAGTTGCATCGGTGTGTGCTTCTGGTCCCCCCCTCCCCGCCCCCCCGCCCAAGGAACCCTGACTCCGGATCCGCCCTACTTTGGGGAAATTCGTAAGTAGGGCTTGGAATTTCCACCTTACTTTTCAAGCCCATCTGATGCCAATTTCCGCCCTACTTGTCTGTTGTTGTTTCCGCCCTACTTTTGTGGATTTTCGCCTCATTTTCTGTTGGGTGCAGCAATTTCCGCCCTACTTGTTCGGCTCCTTCTAGGTGGATTTCCGACGCAATTCTAAGTTGGAAAAAAAGCCAAAGTAGGGCGGATCTGGAGTCAGGGCCGGGCCCACGAGAAAACACACGCGTCCCCAAACCGGGTGGTGGCACCAGACATCACCCGAGACCCACCGCCAAGGTGCTGTCACCACCACGCCGTGGGGACTACCAGACCTTAAGGAACGGCTCTCGGCACAGCGCCCCGGCAGAAGCTCCGACCGGAACACCCCAAATGCCGGCGCTTCGCCGCGACGCTCTCGGACGGCGCCCGGCGCCTGCCCTGACTCCAGATCCGACCTACTTTGGCTTCTTTTCCAACTTAAAATTGCGTCGGAAATCCACCTAGAAGAGGCCGAAAAAGTAGGGCGGAAATTTATGCACCCCACATAAAATGCGGCGAAAATCCACAGGAGTAGGGCGGAAACAGCCACAGAAAAGTAGAGCGGAAATTGGCATCAGCGGGGCTTGAAAAGTAAGGCGGGGCCCGGGAGTCACAAAACCCGGCGGAGACCCCGTGCTCCAGACCGGGCGGTGGCTAGTTGGGGATCCTGGGTCACCACCCGATATCTTACCACCTGGTTTTGGGGCTCTCAAAAGGGGGGACGACTTGCGCGTTGTCAGGGAAGCCAAAAGCCAGAGCCGACGTCGTCACGCCAGGAGCCTGCCGTATACTTGCACCTGCATTCATCTGGGCCACTTCCAGGACTCGGCCCCCTAGGATTGGTAGTGCTTGTGTTAGGTCGATCACGTCCCTCCGAAGGAACAATACTCAAAAATAGTCAAAATATTGGGGACGACTTTCGGATTATTTTCGAGAATGATTAGATATGTTTTGACTCTGTTTTACGTTTTCTTCCGAAATCCACCTGTAGGGGGACATGCCCGACCTACTGCTTGTGCGTGTGTGTTTTTTTCGGTCCAGGGAGTCTACACACCGATCCTGGGCCCAGCAGGGGCTTGGCCAGGACCAGTGTCGGTGCGCCATTGGCGCCCCCACAGGCCGGCGGCTCGTCCCTGGTGCTCTTCGGCGGCGACATCGGCGTGAGCTCCACTCAAAAAGGCTCGGCCTTCCCTGCTCTCCTTCTTCCAGTTTTTCGGCACCCCCTCCCCCGACATCTGTAGGGGAACGACGAATGACATCGATATGAAACCTCGGAGGTCCGCGCGGAGTTTCTCGGATCGGCGCTGGGACCCCTTGGCGGCGCCTCCGTGCTGATCCGAGAGATCCGCGCGGATCTCCGCGTTTGTATGTTTATGTCATTCTTCGTTCCCCTAATCTGGGCATCGTGATCGCACACATGGCAGGCGTCTCCGTTTTTCGGCACCCCCTCCCCCGACATCTGGGCATTGCGATCGCACACATGGCAAGCGTCTCCTGTCCCAGCTCGGGTCCCCAGGGCCTTCACAGCTCTGGCCGGCTCGAGAAACGTCCCGCGTGAAGACTGGCCCGCTGGCTCCAGCAAGCGATGTCTCGGCACCGTCGGATGTCTGGGCTCTGCAGGGGCAGGAGGGGGCGCTTCATGACCCAGCTCTCGTGGGGACTGCGTACAGTGGAGACCCATGCCAACAAACACCCTGCTTGCCTCCAGGGTGCCTTGGGTGTCCTGGGTTCCGATGGTTTTGCTATGGAAAGCGTGACGTTCCCACACCAAAAATCAGTGGAGGTCCTGGGGGTCTCTACTCGGGAGGGAAAACACACACACACCCACACACACACACCCACACACCCACACACCCACACGCCCCCACACCCCCACACCCACCCACACCCCCACCCACACCCACACCCACACCCACACCCACACCCACACCCACACCCACACCCATACCCATACTCACACCCACCCACACCCACACCCACACCCACACCCACACCCACACCCACACCCACACCCACACCCACACCCACACCCACACCCACACCCACACCCACACCCACACCCACACCCACACCCACACCCACACCCACACCCACACCCACACACACGCACACGCACACGCACGCACACACGCACACGCACACGCACACACGCACACGCACGCACACGCACACGCACACGCACACGCACACGCACACGCACACGCACACGCACACGCACACGCACACGCACGCGCACGCGCACGCGCACACGCGCGCACGCGCGCTCACGCGCACGCGCCGCGCACGCGCACGCGCACGCGCCCGCGCCCGCGCCCGCGCCCGCGCCGCGCCGCGCGCGCCGCGCCGCGCCCGCGCCCGCGCCCGCGCCCGCGCCCGCGCCCGCGCCGCGCCCCGCGCCCGCGCCCGCGCCCGCGCCCGCGCCCGCGCGCGCGCACGCGCGCACGCGCGCACCCGCGCACGCGCGCACACGCGCACACGCGCACACGCGCACACGCGCACACGCGCACACGCGCACACGCGCACACGCGCACGCGCGCACACGCACACGCACGCACGCACACACGCACACACGCACACACGCACACACGCACACACGCACACACGCACACACGCACACACGCACACACGCACACACGCACACACCACACACGCACACACGCACACACGCACACACGCACACACGCACACACGCGCACACGCGCACACGCGCACACGCACACGCACACGCACACGCACACGCACACGCACACGCACACGCACACATACACACACAGACACAATTAATCGCCCCCTCCCAGGAAAATATGGGAACATATGGGAAGTGGGGGGAAGACAGACACCCAGAACATATGGGAAAATATAGGGAATCTTTTTACTTGTGTGTATTTATTTGTATGTTTGTGGGCCCCTTCATCTACACCTGTCGCGATCCGATAGCTGTGGCACTGCCAGTGCTGACCCGTCATGGCGACGGGCACCCCAAGCAGCTCCGAGAGCGCTCCAAACATCTTCGACGAGTCTCGGACAACCTGCCAGGTCGTCAGGACGACGACCAAGACCTCTGACGACCCTGCTTATATCGAGTTTCTGGACCCTGGCGCCCGCGGCGTTCGGTTGCAAACCATGGGAGACTTGCACACCGTCGCAATTCCGTGTTTGGAGTGTGTTCGCATCGGCTAGCGGCTGGGAATCGGTGCGATAGCGCTTTAGCGCCGATTAACTTGCCGATCAGCGTCGTGTAGCGTCTTTTTGCGTCGATTCGCAAGATCCAACAAGATGGGACGGGAGGCTCCCATGAGCCCGTGCGTTGCCACAGAAAATTGCCCCTCCCTCAGGGTCCCGTGAACGGGGACGTTACTAATCGAGGACGCTGGCGCGACTGAGAAAACTGCAGCTGGGGGTCGAGGCATTCTCTAGTATTCGCTCTCCCCAGACGGAATGTTCAAAGCCTCCGTGCTTAGTTGCCTCGATACGCGCGTCTTGAAACGCAACACGCCCCGTGTTCAAGACGTCCGTGCCGATACGCTGCGTGGTGGCTCCACGTAGTGGACCACGCTTTGGCGAACGCATCGCGTCGGACCTGCGTTTTCAGCCTGCGTGCTGCGCTCCGTATCAATGCGATGCGTGTTGCGTGTTTCAGGAGGGGACAAAACACACAGACACAATTAATCGTCGATCCCTTTGAAAATATGGGGAAATATGGGAAGTGGCGGGGAAGACAAACACCCTAAAAGTATGGAAAACTATGGGGCATAGTTTTATTTGTGTGTATTTATTTGTGTGTCCTTGGGCCCCTTCAGTGTTGCGTATCGGGGTAGCTGAGCTTCCGTGTGCAGTGCCGTCCTCTTCCCCGGGGGGGCCCCGGCCCCCCCCCGCGGCCCGAGCAGGGAACACCAAGCTGAGGGACCTGTGGGTGCTGGACCTGCGCAGCGGGCTGTGGACCGCGCTCCGGGCTTCGGAGCTGCAGGAGGAGGAGGAGGAGGTGGTGGAGGAGGAGGTGGAGGAGGAAGAGAGAGAACGGGGGGAGCAGGAGCAGGAGGAGCAGGAGGAGGGAGGAGGAGGAGGAGGAGGAGGAGGAGGAGGAGGAGGTAGAGAGGAAGAGAGAGAGAACGAGGGGAGAGGACGAGGGGGAGGAGGAGGACGAGGGAAGGAGAGGACGAGGGGAAGGGCGAGGCGAAGGACGAGGGGGGGGACGAGGGGAAGGAGAGGAGGAGGAGGAGGAGGAGGAGGAGGAGGAGGAGGAGGAGGAGGAGGAGGAGGTAGAGGAGGAAGAGAGAGAACGAGGGGAGAGGACGAGGGGGAGGAGGAGGACGAGGGGAAGGAGGAGGACGAGGGGAAGGGCGAGGCGAAGGACGAGGGGGGGGACGAGGGGAAGGTGGAGGACGAGGGGAAAGACGAGGGGAACGAGATGGAGGAGGAGGAGGAGGAGGAGGAGGAGGAGGAGGAGGACGAGGGGAAGGAGGAGGACCAGTGTCAACCCAAGAGTCACGGTGGAATAAACCCTCCCTCCAAGCTCCCTCTTCTGGGCCACTGCATCGGTGCATTTCCATTGGGGGGAGTGCCTCTTTGGAAGGCAACCGTTTAAAGACCCTGAAGCATGCCATTGTTGCACCTGCGTAATCCGGAATCCTTTCGAAACACAATTTCTGGCACGCTGATGATGGGAACCCGTGCAACTCTTGCAAATCTTGTAAACGAATGCGCGTGGCGCTAAGGCGGAGACCCCCCTCAATCCGTGAAACTCTTTGCAATTTGTTTAACGAATGTGCGCCGCGCCAGGGCGAGAGCCACATTTTGAAAATTGCCCGCCCTCAGTCCGCGAAGCTCTTGCAATTTTTCGAAACGAACGCGCGCCGCGCTAAGGCGAGAGTCACATTTTGAGAAGGAACCGCCCTCGATCCGTGAAACCCTTCCAGATGTTTAAAACGAGTGTGCGCCGCGCTGAGGCGAGAGCCACATGGTGAGAACGGCCCGCCCTGTGTCTGTGAAACCGTTGCAGTTTTTGTAAGTTTCAGAGTCATGAGTGGTGAGGAAGTCTCGGGCGACACGCCTGGCCCGCTCTAAAAGCTTGCCTCGGGGTGCGACCGGGAGAATGGATTTATAAGGACAAGGAATGGAGGAGGAAGAGGAGGAGTCAGGGCCTTCGAGGGTCGAAAGAGATGAAAGCCCGCGGAAGGGCCTCCCTCGGCGGGAGGCGGCGGACAGCCCGCGGGAGGCGGCGGCAATACCACTGGGGCGGTTCCGCCGGCGAAAGCTGGCCGAAGGCCGGCGGAAGCTGGCGGCATCAAACCATCCGTCCTCCAAGAAATCGATGTCTTATCCTTCGTTTTGCCGATCGGCGAGGGCCCTCGCACTCCTCCTCCCCCTCCCCCCCGATGGAGTAGAACTTGGCTGTTTTGGGCGCATGTTTCCAGCAGGTGGACGGCTCCCCTATGGGACGCGCTGGTGCAAACAGTCGCACTAGGCAGAGGTCCGGAGCCAGAACCCCGCCCCCTCTCCCCCCCTCTTCCGACCAATGTCGGAACGCCGAGCAAGAACACCTTCGCAAGAGATGACATCTTTAGGGAGTTCAGGGTTTCCGGAACCCGCCACGTAGCCAGCGATCAGAGGGAGTCTTCGCATTCCGATGGCCCGTTGTCGACTCATTCTGGAATCCTGTGGAGGGGCATTCCGCGTCGCCCACGCACGCGCCTCCTGGGGACAGCGCAGCGAGAGGGAGGCCAGCGCAGCATCCCCTAGGGCAGCTGTCCTCTCAGGAAGCAAGCACGGGCACGCTCAGGAAGCTAGCACGGGCGCCCGTTCACGTGGCGGGGCCGCGCCCGCCTCCGAGCTTGCGGGATTTTGACATATTCCAGATTCCTCAGCGCGAGCAACATGCCGCTCCCCGAAACCCTGCGAGTGGAGCATGTGTGCGCTGTGGCACTCCTGTGCGTGGTGCACCGTGCAGGGTGCAGGGCTGCGCAGCCCCTGAGGCCGTCGCCCCCCCCATGAGTGGATAGCGAAAACAGCTATGACGCTGACGCCTGTCTTTGCACTCCTCCGTCAGGTGGTGAGCGTGTGCCCATTTTCGGGACCGCTTCGGCCGGCGGGGTCGAGGGAGAGGCGGCGGGGCTGCGAAGCCACTCCAGAACTTCGTCTGAACGGTGGCGAGGCGGCCAGTGACTAAGCGCATCTTTCGGTCGGCTTCCAAGCCGTCATCAACAGCATTATGGGGGAGCTGAAGGTCGGTCGTTGCATCAGCGGCCACATCATCGGCAAGCTTGTTACGTCTTGGCTGAACAGGCTCAGGGCTGGATATTTTACTTGACCCAGTCCTACTCTTTAGGTTGGGACTCGGTCTTGGGGAAACTGGTGGGCCCGTCGTGGGCCTCATGGGCGACCCGAGCATCACGCCACAGGCCTACATCTGATCTGGCTTTCCACCGCGGCCCCTCCGGAGCCCCCCAGTTTGCGCAGGTAGAGGCCGAGACTATAGCTATCTTACCCTGGATGTGGAGGAGGGCTCGGACGGCAGCGTGCGCTCGCCTCGGTCGATGGCCCGCACTCCTGGCAGGCAGGCCTCCACAAGGCGCTCCGCTGGCCTCCCAGGCTCAGCCCCGAACTCCTGCCCCATGCAGTGCGCCGCATCACCGGAGTCCCGTTGCCCGCCGCAGCTCCTGGCGCATGAGCGAGCACGTATCGCCCACGGCCGCTGCTCCCTCACGAAGGTGAGGAGGAGGAAGATGATGATGATGATGATGATGATGAGGAGGAGGAGGAGGAGGAGGAGGAGGAGGGAGGCAGGAGGAGAGGAGGAGGTGGAGGAGGCGGAGTAGGAGGACGAGGAGGAGGAGGAGGAGGAGAAGGAGGATGAGCTCCATGTGAGGAGGAGGATAAGTTCAAGCTATCTGGTCATGGGGAATATTTGGGCATTATTCTTGGGAATGGTTCTCGGGAGCTCTCGCGGCAAGGGCCGGCCTCCTCCCTTGCCAAAAGAAGCTTCCATCTTAAGTCGCTCGGCCTGTCTTTCTGTCAAAATGTGGAGGTGTATAACATATACTGCTTCCCTGTTTGTACGTGCGTCGCGCAGATCTTCCCTCCGTCTGCTCAGATATTGAAGGTCGAAGCGAAAGTCATAGCACGTTTAACTTGTGGCCCCAACAACGCGATTACCTTTTGCATAATATAACCTGGCCGCTCTCGGCTTCGCGATTGATGTGTGAAGATTAGATCTGCATTGTAAAGCTGCTGCCTATAGAGCATGCTGTAAGTGTGTGGCCTTTGACCGCAACAAGAGAAAGCTTGCCGATGTGTTTGGGGGAGATGACCGGGCGGTAGCATATCGGTCGCAGCAGCGCTAGAAGAAATTAATTCTAGAGTACCTCGACTCCGTGTGGACGGAGCTGTCTACACTGCCTGGCATCCCGACCGACCCGCTGCTCGTCGGTCTGCAGGCGAAAGCAATGCGACTATGCCAGTTTCATCGTGCCCCTTCCCAGTTACCGTCGTTCAGTCTTCACGCGCATCAAGCACTTTTATCCTGAATGTTCTGAGCAGATCGTCGATCGTCAGCTTATGCGAATAGAGCTTGTTGGGCGTGATCTTCCTCCGTTCATCCTCACCTCCACCCTGAAGACCATCTCGAATTGCTGGGACACCACGTCCCGATATAGATCGGGGGCCCAGATCTGTCTATTTGGATGTGCGGCCATCGGTGGGGATACTCTCCAGCATTACCTCCGTCGTTCTGCAGTTCAACCTGATGGGATGGCCCTCCCCCCCTCCTTCCTCCTAATTGGGCCACGGGTGAGGTTAGTTCCTGGATCTTTGGGATCCCCCCTTCGCTCTCTCGCCAGGTTGTTCTACAGATCAGCGTTGCTCTCGATGTAACCTTGAATGCGGTCAATCAGCTCCATGTCTGCGGTTTTCCTGATCGTGTGCGCGCGTCTCGATTAATTCGGGCTCGTGTTCGTTCGATCGCTGCTGCCTCTGCTTCTGCTCGACGGCTTCTGTCAGAGGAGCCAGTCTGAGTCGACGTTCCACAAGGCGGCGGCTGGGGCGGGATAACCTACGGCGGGAACGGAGTGCGCTCTCCTCCTCCCCCCCTCCTCCTCCTCCTGCTCCTCCGCCAGAGTTCGCGCAAGAGTTATGTCTCGCGGGAGAGCGAGCAGGATATTTCGCCGAGCTCGCAGCAAAAGAGATCCCGCTTGTTGACAATGCTCCTCGGTGGGCAAGGCCCCACTGGCAGCTGCAAGACAACGACGACAAGCGTCGTGGCATGATTGGAGAAAGAGCGAGCTGAGGCCTCAGTGCGTGCGTTGTTTCCTAGTTGCAGAAGGCGGCCTCGACATCGTCCCGATGGATAGTTGCAGAGGGCTCTCGCCTTTCCTCCGGGGTCTGCTCCGCGATCCCATGGGTCACAGCGTCGTCGCCATGGCGGGACTTGGTCGGCATTCTGGCGTTCTCCTGGAGTCGTGTCGGCCTTCGTCCAAGGAGCAGATCCTCTGCTTGCGCTGCGGGGGGTGGTTTCGGGGGAGGGGTTGAAAGCTCGGCCGACCGTGTGAGGCTCCATCAGGGAAAGTTTTGTTGCTTATTTTTCTTGAATACCCCAGACTTCGGGCAGCCATCGACCGTGCTGTGCCGCTCGATGGGCTTGGCCTCTCCATTGCCCCTCCTGCTCCAGACGCTCCGACCGTCGTACGAGGACCTCACATGCGAGTTCGGATGCGGCCCCCCCTGCGAGCAGCGTGCGTCGGCTTTCTATGAGAGGGTCCGAACCAAGGAACAAGCCCAAGCGGCCGCTTCCCGTAGTTAGATTTGTTCGATTTGGATCGGGCCTTTTTTAGCGGAGCCGGCGGCCCCCTAGTCGGTGCCCTACCAAGTTTCGCTCTTTTTTTTAGTGTTGTGCACTCCCCTTGGGGCCTTCGGTCAGTTCCTCCTCCTCCTCTTCTTCCTCCTCCTCCTCTTCCTCCTCATCCTCATCCTCATCCTCTCCGTCCTCCTTCTCCTCCGCCTCCATTTCTCTTCCTTATAGACAACTTCTTTCGCCGAAGGTGTCCTCACCATTTATGACCTTGAAGTTTCGAGGTTGACAACAGTTTCACAGATGGAGGGCTGGTCGTTTCCAAATTTTGTTTTCGGTTTAGTGCCGCGCATATTCGTTTTAAGCATTTGCCCGAGCTTCACGGATTGAGGGCGGTTCCTTGTCAAGATGTGTTGTTCGCCTTAGCGGCGCGTGCATCCGTCTTTGACTTATGTATATTCCTCTTCCTTCTTTTTATAAGCCCGGGCGGGGGGAAAACCCATCCCCCCCCCTCCAAAACCGGACTCCCGGGATCTGGGGTTTTGGGACCTTCCGGACGGGCCTCGAAACGGCCCCCCTGGCCTCGGAGGGTGTTTTGTGTTTTGCCAAGCCTTCCCAGCACACCTAGAGCGATCAGTGGGGTCATCGGAGAGGTCTTAGAGACCCCCATGACAGCGCAAGAGCGCTCCAAGAGTGACCGACGTGACCTCAAGATGGCCCAAGAGGCCTCCAGGACGGCCCCAAAGAGGCCTCCAAGAGCACTCCCAAGAGGCACAACTCATGGATAGTCTTTTAGTTTTTGGTGATTTTTTGGGTTCTCCTCTCTGCGGCTTCCCGACGCTCCAAGACGGCGGTCTTCTGGGCGTCCGAAGCCGCCTGGGAGGCTCCAAAATCGCCCCACAACCATCGGGAAGGGCTTCCAGGCAGTCCAAGAGAGCCCCAAAACGACACAACACGGGTCCAAAATGGCCCTCAGAGAGCCCCATGGCGGCCCAAGATGGCCCCAAGACACCTTCAGAAGCATTCCAAATCGTGACCCGGTCGTTCAGGGAGACCGTGGTTGGAGGCAGGGTGGCCCGAGGAAGCCCCCAGAGGCCCCAGAATACGCCCAGGAGGTCTCCAGAAGGCCTTAAGAAAACCTGAAACCATGTTTGTTAGGCCCCCAGGGTCTCCCAGGAGGAGCCTCCGCAAAAAAAAGCTGAGGAGGATAGGGAGAATCCGCAGGGTATGGCGAACATGAGGAGAAAGAAGCATGGAGGAAGATAACGAATACCATTATCATAGCCGCGATGCCGGAGAAGGCAACAAGGAGTTATCGCTAAATTGTCGGCTTGACTTTCTTGCTATTCGTCCTGCATACCAAGCTTCAAGGACCAAGGTGCATGGCGCGAAGCGTCACTGCAATCTTGTATATATATATATACACATACATAAAGGTTGCAATATGTTTCTACGAATTCCCATGACCAGCGTACCAGAAATGGATTCTGGTTTTTGAGGGTGCAGCAGTTACTTTGGGTCGCGGTGCTGAAGTCCCAGGAATGACGTTCTCTCACGATTCAGGATCGTCAAGACGCAACATTAAGGTTGATCCGTAGCGCTGGAATCCACGGCTTGAAACGGCTGCTTTCCAACGAGGCAGTTCCCTCAGTGGAAATGAGCCCGTGTAGGAGCTTGGAGCGAGGGTTTCTTCCAGCATCGTTGATGACTCTTGGGTTTGCACTGGTCCTCCTCCTCCTCCTCTTCCTCCTCCTCCTCCTGCCCCTCCTCCTCCTCCTCCTCCTCCTCCTCCTCTTCCTCCTCCTTCTCGAGGGCTTTTGCCAGACGGCCCGAGCAGCCCCCCCCCCGCCCCGAGAGGACCGAGGTCGGCCCCGGCGGCGGCGCGGCGGCCTGGCCGGGGGCGCGCGCCGCGTGCAGCGGCGTGCTGCTGGACGGCGCGCTGGCGCCTCGCCGCGGGCCCATGAGGGGGGGGGGGGCATCTCTGTCTGTCTGTCTGTCTGTCTGTCTGTCTGTCTGTCTGTCTGTCTGTCTGTCTGTCTGTCTGTCTGTCTGTCTGTTCGTCTGTCTGTCTGTTCGTCTGTCTGTCTGTTCGTCTGTTTGTGCATGCATGTCTGCATGCATGCATGCATGTGTGTATGTATGTAGGTACGTGTACCTGCATGTATGCATGCATGTATGTAGGTATGTATATGTGCGTGTGTGTGTACGTATGAACGTATGCATGCCTGTATGTATGCATGCATGCCTGTATCAACTTGTGATTGTATGGATGCACGTGTGCATCCAGGTATGTAGTTTTGTAAGTGTATATGCATGTATGCATGTGTGTATGTACGTATGTTTATATGCATATGCGTATGTGTGTATGCATGTCTGCATGCCTGTATGCATATATGCATGCATGCATGCATGCATATATGCATGTATGTCTACAGGTGTGCATGCATGTGTGCATGCATGTATATAACTGCTCTAAACGCAGCCGAGTCTGCCCACCAAAACAGCCAAACCGCCTGAGACATCCCCACAAACTGGCCGCGAACGGGCCCGTGAAAACACCTCTGGCGGCTCCCCTTTGGGGTGCTCAAGCCAGCGCCACGCCTGAGACATACCCCGAATCTTCTGTGTGTTGAGTCAGTCTGCGTATGAGTAAGTCTGACTTTGAGAAGGTCTGAGTATGAGTAAGTCTGTGTATGAGTAAGTCTGTGTATGGGGTATGCGTAAGTATGGGTATGAGTATGTGTATGAGTAAGTCTGTGTTTGTGTACGTCTGGGTATGCGTAAGTCTGAGTATAAGTAGGTCTGAGTATGAGTATGTCTGAGTATGAGTAAGTCTGTGTATGAGTAAGTCTGGGTATGATTCAGTCTGAGTAGGAGTAAGTCCGAGAGGAGGGGAGGAGAAGAAGAGGGAGTAGCAGGCGTCCAAGTAATAACAAGAACCCATCTCAGGATATGGGGAAGAAGATGACAGGGCTATGCAAACCATGGAGTTATCACCTCCATCGGCGATGCATCGCCGATTCAAAATCGATGCTTCCCCCCCTGAGCCAGTCCCCTGGCGGTTTTCGTGTCAAAATTCGGGCCCCCGGGGACCCTTCGGGACCCTCAGGCGATTGGTGCTCTCCGGGCACGCTCCATCTCCATCTCGGCGAGGCGCAGCCGCTGGAAGACTTCCCGAGGCTGGACAGGCGCCGAGAAGCGACGAAAGCGCCCGCAAACCTCGAGCCTCAAAAGTTGCCAGTCCCCCCCTACCAATCGTATGGAAGAAGCAGGTAGGAAACATGAAATAGGAAGGCGTTGAAAATAGACTGGGTTTCCATTCGCCCCCCTAAAGGGAACGGAAAAGGTGAAGTTTTCGATCATTGAAGTAGGCAGGCGCCTAAAGTATATTCAAATCCTGACTTCCGAACTTTCAACGACCGATGGGTAAGCCAGTCCACCCAAGCCATCCCCAAACATCCGGCGACTCGATCACAGGCACCCCACCTCTTGACCGCTTCCCCGGCGCCGGTTCTTCCTTGCGGCCCCGAAGCCCGGTATAAGGTCCCCGAGATGCCGCCAAGAGGCCGAAACCGATGAAGAATTCAAAAATCAAACAATATCTGCTCCCACTGCTTCGAGTCGTTTCTTGGCGGTCCCGAGGCCCGGGGAGGGCCCCGAGGAGCTGAAAACTACGAAGAACCTTCGTCCCGATTTGTTCGCGAGACGCAGGAGGGTCTGGAACGTCACGGAAATACATACGCAGTCACCCCCGATGAACTTTGCATGTAACCTCAGGCAAATTATTTATCGCGGCGATGCCTGCCGGTGTCTCGTTTACCTGGCAAGTCCGCAATCAACCGTCGACCGCTCACGCTAACGTGATCAGATTTCGTTAGTACCTGGCCTCAAGAACTACTTGTGCGAGAACGGTTACGGAGAAAGAGAGAGAGAGGAAGAGAGAGCACGGTGGCAACCTAAACGGTCGCAAATTGGGTAGTTATGCTATAAGTTCCCGTGGTGCTGCCCCTGTGTCCGAACAATAAGGGCGTCGAAGCGATAAGTAGTTTCCACCGGGGGGGGGGGCTCTGGGCTCTGAAGACCTATAGAGATGATCTTCAGAGAGGGCAGCGGTGCAGAAAGCCGTTGGCTCTCAGTAGTGAATTCTACACCGCCACCCTCCCCTGAGGCCCACGAACAATCCATTGGAGGGTGGCCAGAAGAACATCCCTCAAGAACATGAGACCCCCCGTCGGCCGAAACAGACAGAACATCCAAGGGTGCCCTCCCCAGGATGCACAAGCACGGCCAACAAGAACGAAGAACATCCAAGGATACGCTACCCGAATAGACCTCGATCTTATACCTCGGTCCAACTGTGTATTCTATATAATGTATACAATACCTACCTACATGCCTGCCTGCCTATCTACCTACCTACCTACATGCATGCAAGCATGCATGCATTCCTATATACACATACGTGCATACATACATGCATGCATACATACATACACACATCCATACATACATACATTTATACATATATTACTTACACGCATACATACATACTATATTTCCATGTTTTAACGTGAGGGGCTGACGTCGTGGGGGGTGGCACTGCGGCGAAAATTATCCCAGGGCCAAATCTTCACGCCGGCGAAAAATACGTCGCCCAAACGCCAGTGAAAATTATGCACCATCTCAGGGTCGCCAATGGTAATGGTGAATGTAATGAATATGATGATGCTGATGACGATGTTGATGGTGAAGACTATCATTTAAAGAAAATCGCATGACGCGCCTCTCAAATCATATCGGCAAGACGTGGTGCAGTCATGCTGATCAACGCGTGTGGTAGTTCTCCAGGCAGGCGAATGCGAACAAACGCGGGATACGTGCAATACGCGAGCGCGGTTGCTGCAGAAGTGACGAACATTTGTATAATGCAAATTCCCATAGCTGTCAATGTTGCGAACGATCTGTATTCAGAGGCGCGGGCGAAAATGAAGCCGCCATCTCGCGAGGGCCGGCGGTAAATATTCTTGGGGGCCCAACGCCAGCGAAAATCCCACCAGCCCTTTGGGCGCAGGTGGTCGAAAGGGTTTCTTTGTTCAGCCTCCTTCCTTTCCCTGCTCGGGAGGTTTACCTCCCCCCCACCCCTCCCTGGGTCTGGACGGGCTCCCCCGCGAGGGGTTAGAGCGTCCAAGACGACCCAAGACAGCTTCAAGAGGGCTTTAGCTAGCCCAAGATGGCCTCCAAGATCACCCAAGATACCTCAAGACAGCTCAAGATAGCCTCCAACGCGCATCCAAGAGGCCTCAAGACGACGCCAAGACGGTTTCAAGTGCCCTCCGAGCCCTCCAAGGACCCCCCCAAGAGGCCAACATGGGTTCAAAATCTTAGAAAAATCAATGGTTGTTTCCTTTTCGCTTTTTCGTTTCCGATGGGCTCTTGAGGCGTCAAGATGGCCCCAAGATGGCCCAACAAGACGGCTCCAAGAGCGCCCAAGAGCGCCCCTAGAGCGGTCCAAGAGGGCCCCAAGACGCCCCCTTTGGGCCTCCGAGGGGGGGGAGCTAAATTTACTACCTCCTCTTTTTGAGCGAAGGGGTCCTAGACGGCCCCAAGAGGCCTCCCAGACTCCCCAAAAGAGCCCCAAGAGGGCCCCAAGACTGCCCAAAAGAGCCTCAAGAGAGCCCCAAGAGACCCGCAAGAGAGCCCCAAGATAGCCCCACGGGGAGCCCGGGAGAGCCCGTGAGATGGCCCCAAGAGTTCCCCAAGAACCTCTCGCAAGAACCTCTCGGGCCCACATAGAATAGAACATCCGATTCTACGATGGGCTCAAATGTGAGGGGGTTGGGCCTCAGTTCATCCTCCTCGCGCCGCGTTCCTCCTGCTCCTCCTCCTCCTCGTCCTCCTCCTCCTCCTCCTCCTCCTCCTCCTCTCCTTTTTTATGTTTTTCCTCCTCCCCCTCCTCCTCCTCTTCCTCCTCCTCCTCATACTCCTCCTCTTACCCCCAAGATGGCCCCAAGCATCACCAGCACCAGCAGCACCACTTGCTCCAAGATGGCTCCAAGATGGCAACATAGCACCACAAGCAGCAACACCGGCAGCATCACCACTACCGCCACCACCACCACCAGCAGCCGCACGCGAGTTTAAGATAAACTTCAGTGCGGGCGCAGAGATCATCAACGATGCATATGGGGATATCTCAGCTGTGCGACAAGTGCGACGAATGATAGATACAGTCACCTGCGCCAGAGACGCTTACCACAGGGAACACCCCGGCGTATCCTGCTCTGGTTTCCACCTTAAACTTCGCTGCGGAAAGCGATGTGTGATCCATGTTTCTCATGGCCCAGGGTGGATACAGCCACATGCGCTAGAGACGTTTTCCACGGGGAACACCACATCGTATTTTGCACCGGTTCCAGATTAAACTTCAGTGCGGGAAGCTACGTGTGATCCTTGTTTCTGAAGACGGCCGCGCAACTGCATGCTTCCAGCCGTCCCTGATTTACCAACTCCATTTCTGATTGTTTCTGGATGGGCTGGTGGGGATACTTTTTTGGTCGGCGGCCGCGCGACAACGGACTGGCGGCAACAGCGATGCCCGGGGCAACGGAACACGGCAAATTACACGCGATGCGTGGTGTAGCTGGTGGGGATACGCGAAGCGTCAAGAGTTATACTGCTACGCAAAAGTGCGCGCTGTGAAACATACAACCCACGCTGAATAGATGGAGTCGGGTTATATACATGCATACATACATACATGCGTACGTACGTGCGCTGGTTTCAGCACCCCTAAGGGGCGCCGCCAGGAGTGTATTCACTGGCCCGTTCGCGGCCAGTTTGTGGGGATGTCTCAGGCGGTTTGGCTGTTTTGGTGGGCAGACTCGTTTGCGTTTAGAGCAGTTTGCGAGGATGTCTCAGGCGGGGCGCTTGTTTCAGCACCCCTAAAGGGAGCCGCCAGGGGTGTTGTCACGAGCCCGTTCGCGGCCAGTTTGTGGGGATGTCTCAGGCGGTTTGGCTGTTTTGGTGGGCAGACTCGTCTGCGTTTAGAGCAGTTTGTGAGGATGTCTCAGGCGGGGCGCTGGTTTCAGAACACCTAAGGGGAGCCGCCAGGGGTGTTTTCACGGGCCCGTTCGCGGCCAGTTTGTGGGGATGTCTTAGGTGTTTTGGTTGTTTTCATGCCCAACAACCTTGACTTTCAGATCAGATTTTGAGTATGCCTCAGGCGGGGCGCTGGTTTCAGCACCTGTCAAGGGGAGCCGCCAGGGGTGTTTTCACGGGCCCGTTCGCGGCCAGTTTGTGGGGATGTCTCAGGCGGTTTGCTTGTTTTCATGCCCAGCATCGTTGGCTTTCAGAGCAGATTTTGAGGATGTCTCAGGCGGGGCGCTGGTTTCAGCACCCCTAAAAGGAGCCGCCAGGGGGTAGGACACGGGCCCGTTCGCGGCCAGTTTGTGGGGATGTCTCAGGCGGTGTGCTCGTTTTCATGCCCAACATCCTTGGCTTTCAGAGCAGATTGTGAGGATGTCGCAGGCGGGGCGCTGGTTCCAGCACCCCTAAGGGGAGCCGCCAGGGGTGTTTTCACGGGCCCGTTCGCGACCAGTTTGAGGAGGGGGAATGAATGGGAGGCTCATATTCAGTCATACACAAAGCTCACTGACTCATACCCACTCACTCGCATTAGGATTCGCTCGTCTTCGTCGGCCCTGTGGCCCACGTGGACGAGCTATTATAGTCAAGCGCTCATGAACAGACGCTCGCTATGGCATGACATAAACATGAGATGCACATTTGGGGAGCTCCACGCAGTGAGTCATTTCACTGCGTCCCTTGTCCCCCCGGAGCCGCCGGTCCTCGGCCATCGAGGATGGAGTTTCCTACGCGTTTGTCACGCCTCTGGGGGCCTCCTGGGCGCTTCTCGTCGGCACAGCCAGGGTCGCCTCGAATTTCTGACCCTGAGCGCCTTCCAGAATGGGTCCGTGGGGGCAGACTTCAGATCCAGGCGTCGTCAAGAAAACGCGCGACGGCAAATTGTCCTATGTTTTCTGCCTGGAATCGGCTTCCTGGCCGCGGGTTGACTTTACCATGGTTTTCATGGCCCCTTCTGACTGTCTCAGGGATTTCCTTGGCCCTCCCCTGCGCCGCGCACGTGCCTCGGGCCCTGACTTGCGACCACGTCCTCTTGGACACCCATTCTTCTTGGACGCCCCCCATGGCAAGCGCGCCGGCGCGTCGTCGTGGTCGTCATCATGGTCGTCGTGGTCGTCGTCGTGTCGTGGTCGTCGTCAGCTTGCAGGTCTCTGGGCGTGTGCTGGCGCAGTGCTCGCATCCGGCCGACCTTGGTCGACGGGCGCCTTCTCGTCTTCGCCGCCGCCGTCGTCGAAGAATCTCTCGTGCGTCGTAGTTGCAGCCGTCGCGGCTGCCCCCGTCATCGTCGTCCTCGTCGTCGTCGTCGTCGTCGTCGTCGTCGTCGTCGATCGTCGATCGTCGAAGAAAAACTCCGCGCGGATTTCTTGGATCGGCATTGGACCCCCCTCCGTATTGCGCAGAGCGAGCCACGAGCGGCGCCGGAGGCGCCACCAGGCCGAAAGTTTATATTTATCGGGGTTCTTGTTGCGCTGGATCGACGTGTTTGGACGTTCCTTCAGATTCTTGTCGTCACGGCTGGACGCAGCTCGAAATGCCAGTCAGAATGGACCCCGCGAGGGATTTGGAGACATTTTTTTGAGGGACTCTTTTCGTCGCCGACGTCGTCGAGGATCGAGCATCAATCATCAATGCTCGAGCGTTTTTGGGGGCCTGCCATGGCTTCCAGGGCGCCCTCGTCTCCACGGCTGGATCCGTCTCGAAGTTCTGGCCAGAGTGCGCTCCAGCAGAGGTCGGGGAGGGGCCGCCCCCCGCCGCTGGGCGTCATCGTCGTCGTCGTCATCGCCGAATTCGCCGCCAGCCAGCGACGCGCGTCGTCAGCGTCGCAGCAGCCGCCGCCGCCGCCGTCGTCGCCGCCGTCGTCGTCGTGGCCGTCGTCATGGTCGTGGTCGTGGTCGTGGTCGTCGTCGTCGTCGTCGTCGTCGTCGTCGTCGTCGTCGTCGTTGTCGCCAACCGGCGTCGCACCGCAGCAGCCGCCGCCGCCGTCTTCGTCGTCTTCGTCGTCGTTCTCCTCGTTTTCGGCGTCGTGGCCGTCGTCGCCAGCCGTCGCCACCCCACCGCCCGCGAGGTGGTCTACGGCGGTCGAGGGCATGCGGGCACCACGCGACCGGGCTGCGTTTTCCAAGGGCGCCGGTGACGTCTCGAGGGGGAGGCCCCGTGATTGTGTTTACGCCTCATGATTTTGTTGCATCTCTTTGCTCTCCCTTGAGCTCGGCCTCGAGGGGAGGTTTGCGGGCCCCTGGGGCCGTCAGAAAAGGATTTAAGGGCGACGATTTGCGCCCGGGAAAGCAGTCGGGAGGTCCGGGGGCGCGGATTGGAAATCACATCGCCAGATTCTTGGCAGTGGGGGCAGGTCGGGCAAGCTCGGGAGAGGGACATTCGGGTCGCTCGCTGGCGCTCCGGAGCTCTCTGGAGCGGCCGCAGCGCCCAGCGGATCCTCGCGATCCGCTGGGTCTCATTGTTGATATGCTTGCCCACGGTTGTCCTTGTCGTACAGTACGTTCGTCTTAGAGGGGGAGGTCGAGGGTGATGATGACGAGGATGAGGATGAGAATGCGGATGAGGATGAGGATGGGGATGGGGATGAGGATGAGGAAGAGCAGGAGAGGAGGATGAGGTTAATGTAGAGTTTGATGTGTTTCGTCTTCGTGGGCTTCCGCGGGGGTCTTCCGCGGGGGGCTTCTTCGCCACTGCTGCAACCGCCCCTAAATTCCGGTCGGACCGCGTTACAGGTGGGGTTCGGAGGAGGATGGAAAGGGGGAGGGGCAAGATTTGGAGGATGGGGAGGAGTCGGACCGAGCTAGGACAAGGATAAGTCCGTTCCACAGCGTTCTGGAACGTTCTCAGAGCGTCCTGGAAGGGTGAGGTCGCGGGGGGAGGTGGGGATTCTGAGGGGTTCAGGGGGGCTCTGGTGGGCTTCAGGGGGACATGGGGTGGGAGGAGGGCGGGGGGCGGTGCCTGGGAGGGGAGGATTCAGGAAAGGTAGGATGAGGAGGAAGAGGGGGGGGATAGTAGGTCAGAGGAGGAATAAGTACGGTCGTGCTGAGGTAACTATAAGATCGAGGTCGGTTCGGGAAGGTGCCCTAATGTTCTTCGTGTATGTGGATGTTCTTGTGCGTCCTGGTGAGAGTACCCTTGGATGTTCTGTGTATTTTGGCCAGCTGAGGGTCTCATGTTATTGAAGGATGCTCTTGTGTCCTTGGCCCAGCCATAGGTCAGATGAGGACAAGTACGGAAGCAGGTTCAATTGCATTTCTTCTGAGGGCTTCTTCTGAGAGTTCGAAATTCCTGTTGAGGGCTGCAGCAAAAAATGTCTGGTCCCCGTGGCGCGATCCGTGTGAGGGTTGTGCCAAAATTGTTTGGTTCGTTGGTCAGCTGGTCGGTCGATTGGTTGGTTGGTTGGTTGGTTGGTTGGTTGCGTGGTCTGCAGGTTGGTCGATGGATTACTCTGTTGGTTGGTAGGCTGGTTGGTTGGTTGGTTGGTTGGTTGGTTGGTTGGTTGGTTGGTTGTTCTGTTGGTTGATTGGTTGGTCGATTGGTTGTTTGCTTCATTGGTCGGTTGGTTGGTTGGTTTGTTGGTTGGGTGGGTGGTTCGTTGGTTGGTTGGTTGGATGGCTGGTTGGCTGATGGATTGGCTGGTTGCTTGCTTGGTTGGTTGGTTGCTCTGTTGGTTGGATGGTTGGTCGGTTGGTTGTTTGGTTGGTTGGTCGGGAGATACGGAATCAAGAACCGAGGACCGAGTGCCGAGGAGGAGGAGGAGGAGGAGGATCGAGGATGTAGGATCGAGGATTAAGTAACATGAGTAAGGCGGAAGAGGAGGAATGAAGGCGAAGGAGGAGGAGGAATAATCCACTTTCAAGGGATAGAAGGAGTAAAACGAGGAGGTGGAGCAGGAGGAGGAGGAGGAGGAGGAGGAGGAGGAGAGGAGTTGAAGGAAGGAGGGGGAGGAGGAGGAGGAGGAGGAGGAGGAAGAAGAGGACGGGAGGAGGATGCAGGAAGTCGAGGATCCACACTCCAGCAGAATAGAGAAGGAGAATGAGCACGACGATCGAGGAGGAGAAGGAGGAGGAGGAGGAGGAGGAGGAGGAGGGGGTGGAGGAGGAGGGGGACGGTTTGACAATTGGTTAGCCGACTGCCACGCAATGCAAGATGCAACGCACTGCCTCCTACCTTCGCCCTCCTCCCTTCTTCTGGTACCGAAGAAAACGTGTGGACCCCTGCGGCCCAGGCCTCCGCCCCCTTCCCAGGGCCAGCATTTTTTCTGAACCTCCGACGCCTGGGCCCCGAGACGGCGTCGACCGGCTAACTCTTAGACATCCGTCGGGGGTGGACAGACCTCCTGCCCTGACACGTCGATTAGTGAATTGGCCGCTTTCGGTTCGCGAGAGGGCGTCGCGGCCGTCATTTTTGCGGGTCCAGGTCCGTAGGTTTCGGTCCCAGGCCGTTTGCACTAAAGGGAGGTTTGCTAAAGGGAGGTTTGTCCACCGCCGACAACGCCTGGGCCCCGAGACGGCGTCGACTGGCCAATTCTTACACATCCGTCACAGGGATCGTGCCTCCAGGGCTCGATTTGCGTGGAACTTTCAGACGTCTTTACCGTATTAAGAAACTCTTCCGCACTGCACTCACCGTTCGACGAATGCTGTCCTTCGCGCTCTTTGGGCCCAGATGGTCCCGACTGCTCGCCAGCGGCCTCGCATGCTGCCAGTGCCGCCTCGTCTCCCACTGTCTTTTGCCACGGCCTGCCTTTCCGACACGGCTCCATAGTCGCATGGTAGCAGGGTCGTGCAGCAAGTCCCGTACCCCACAAGTGTTGTGGCGGGCGATCAATGGAGAGGAAGCATGTTGCCAAATCATTTCCAGATGTCCAGAACATGTGTTAAACATGTTTTAAATATGTGAACACACGTTTTAAACATGAGAAACACATGCTTAAAACCTGGGCAGAGCATTTTCCTACATGTCAAACACATTTTAGATTCAATGCTAGGACTGTTAGGGTGTCCATTGCCGTGGCATCCACAACACAAGTGCAGAGCCATCCCGTCTCCGGCACGCCACCGTGCAGCAAGAGACTTCCGTCTTTCGCGTGTAGGAATGATGTGTCAAACTCCTGGACACATTCTCCTGCACCTTGAGCGAAGCCCAGAGCGCTGAGCCGTGACCGAGCTGGAATTCCGTCCAGGGCACGCTGCCCAGGCAAGGTCGGACCAGTATCCACGTTGGGCTCCGGCTCCGTCTACTGCTTCTCGCGGTCTGCATCCTTCTAGCTGATCTAATCGAGCGATCGCCGTCTCGCCTCCTGCTCTTGTGCACGGCCTCCGCACTGCCTGCGGCCACTGCCCTTCCTCCTCGCGCCGCCCAGGCTGCCACTGGCCACCCCTCCCCTGCGCACGCCCGCGGCTGCTCCTGCAGAGGGACCTCTCCGTGCCCACGGCGGGCGGCGCCGGCGGCCCCTGGCCCCCCCGCTCCCTTCCCTCCCCGCGTGCTGCCCCCTTCCCTCCGCGCAGCAGCCGAGCTCGGGCTCGCGCTGCAGCCGCCGAGCTCGGGTCCGAGGCTCTGCAGCGCGACGCCTCCCGCGCCCCCGCGCGGCGCGGCGCGGCGCTGGCGGAGCCTCGCGCGCAGCCAGGGCCGCTCCGGGGCTCCTCCTCGTCCGCGGCGTCGCGGCGAGGGCGGCGCTCCTCCGCACGGGGGTCGGCTGCCCCGCCCCGCCCCCGCTCCCTGCCCCCTGCTGTCCCTCAGGAGGGGAAAACACACACAGACAAAATGAATCGTCCACTCCCAGGAAAATATGGGGCAATGTGGGAAGTGGGGGGGAAGACAAACACTAAGAACATATGGGGAAATATGGGAAGTCATCTTATTTGTGTGTATTTATTTGTGTGTCCTGGGGCCCCTGCTGTCCCTCCTCCCGCGGCCGAGGGCGGCCCAGGCTCGAAACACCCGCCGTGGCCGCCCTGGCTTGGGGCTTCCCCGCGCCCGTGGGGCCCGGTGGCGCCAGTGCTGCTGATCCTACTAGCTTGGCATCGCTCTGACGTGTGCATTTTTTTTCGGCGAGAGCCATCGAGGACCATCCTGGATCATCGAGGAAAAGAATACGCACGAGACCGAAGCATGCAGGGGAAATGGACGTCCGAGCGACGGCAAGCTAAGCCCCTTCCCCCGCTGCAGAACGGAGTGCCCGTGGAGGATTAACATGCACCGATGCCGCTGCTCGTCTGGAGAGTCCGCATCGCGGCGGCTGGTTAGAACTCAGCCTGGGAGAGGTCCGGGGAGTAGCGGTATCGGTGTGTTGTTCTTCCCCAGTGCCCTCCAGATGTTCTGCCATGTCCCCCTCTTGTCTCCTCGTCGCCGTTGTTGTGGCCATGGTCTTCTCATTGCTTCACAGCGCCGCCGGTCCGCTTTCAACACTTTGCCAGTAAACATTTGCACGGTGTTATTTCTGCCGATGTGCCCTCAAAGCGCAGTGCTGTTTGCTTGCTTCCATCATTGAAGTTGTCTTCAGGTTTCCATATTCCGTGCTACAATATTTCAGCTCCTTGTGATGAGCACGCAGCAGTCTGGCGAGAGGTTGGCGCTGAGGAGCAGCCACCTTCCATCCTTGCAACTGCTGCGCATTGTCAGTCTTCGTGTCTTAGGTTCAGAGTCAGTCTTTGTCGGTCGAAGGCCCCGTTTTAAAAGGGATCCGCCTTCCATCCGCCTGCCGTTGGGAAGCCGCGCTCATCATGCGTGTCCAGAGGGTTCGACAGACAGATGTGAACGCACGGCAAGTAGGCCGCGCTGACCGTGTACCTCGGGATACACGCAAAGATCACACACGCTCGGTGCGGGGTGGTCGATTAGCGCAGTGTGCATGTGGGTCGTGCTGACCAACATCCAGATCCACATCCGTAGTCAACGGAGGAGGAGAATGATTATGAGGCTGAGGAGGGACGGGAGGAGGTGGTGGAGGAAGAGGAGGAGGAGGAGGAGGAGGAGGAGGAGGAGGAGGAGGAGGAGGAGGAAGGAGAGGATGATGAGGATCCCTGTTTCTTCCTGGGAATTTCCATCGATGACCTCAGCAACCCTTGACAATTCGAGGGGGAGCTGAAGGAATCTCGAAGCAATCCTACGGGGTACTCCTTAGCACCCCTGATGGTTCCCTGAGGTGTCTCAAGAGGCACATGGGTCTTCAGTATTTCGGGATTGCTCCCCATGCACCCTGGGGCTAGAGCGTTGGGTTACTTAGATGATCCTCGGGGCGTCCTCAGGATGCCTTGACAAATCCTTCGAATTCGTGTCGGAATCCCCAGGGGATGCCGCCAGTCTATCTGCTTAGCTCTCCCCATGGATTGGGCCGCAGCTGCCAGCGGAGATGCACGCAAAGCATCCCTCCTTGGGGCGATCCACCTCTTCTCGTGAGCACGCTCAGCCACATTGACAAGCTCAGCTCAAAATAATAATGGCTCAGCGTGCGAACGAACACCCTCAGATACACGCCCTCTGATGCGAGAGAAGATGATCTCATCTTCACCCGTGGAACTGTTGGAAGCGCTCGAGACGAGTATGCGCGGAGCTTTGGTGATAGTCTCATGTTGACAACGACCTCACCTTGTTCCGTCTGGATTATGCGATTGCTTGAGACGATAGCGCGCGGTGCTGAGGCGAGAGCCGCATGTTGAAATCCATCCACGCTCCGTTCGTGTGTGTGTGTGTGTCAGGCTGGGGAAGCACTCAGCCTGCCAGGCGCCAGTATCGGGAAGACAGTTATCGGGTTGGGAGGATGTGGTTGGGAGAGATGAGGATGTCATTGCCCGAAGGCACCCGAAGGTAGCGTCACTTGCATCCAGATGCTACTGCTCGTTTCCTTCGTCCTCCCAGCCCCGTCCTCCCAACGCCACCACGACTGTCCTCAAGACAGGGCAGTCCGCCACTCGGTGAGTCAGGTACGGCGACCTGTGGCGCTTCGACCTGCGGACCAGGACCTGGGAGCTGCTGATCCGCGCGCCTGCTTCGGCGATCCGCCGCACCCCTCGCGGCGCACGGCCTCTGGACCGCGACGGCGGGCCCCCATCTGGGCTTCCGAGGGCCCGTCTCTCTCGAGCGGTGGGCGGCGGAGCGCCGCTCCTCGGGAGGGGGAGGAGGCTCCGCGGAGGAGCAGAGCTCCCGAGGCCGCTGCCGTGCCCGCGTCTGCCCCCGTGTCGGCGCCGCTGGGTGCGCCCTCGTCGGCGCCGCTGGGTGCGCACCCCGGGGGAGGTCCGGGGAGTGGCGGCATCGGCACCTTGATGGTGTCCCCGGAGGGGGCCGCCACATTTCCGAGGGCCGAGCTGTGAACCGAGCGTGACCTTGGGCGACGGCGGCAAGGATGCGGGCGGGGCGGGAGGGGCAGCAGGCAGAGGAGCAGGAAGCGGGCAGTGGCGGCGAGGAGGATGCGATGGGATCCGCTCGGATCCGTGGACTCTGGAGGCGGTGACCTGGGGTGGCCATCGCGTTGGTCTGGGCTGCATCCTCTGAGCTGGGTCTCAGCACTCCTTGGCTGCGGCACGTCCCAGATCAAGAACGAGAAGAGCCTGGCTCAGCTCGATGCGCCCTATGGGTAGCTCTTCACTCCTAGCATCCAGAGCTTTTAACCTTAGCTTCTCCAGGCTTGTCTTACGGGGGATTTACTTCGTATGATGTGTAAGATGGCCCGTGGCAAGCTTACGGTGGCAAGCCTACACCTCAAGTTCCGCAGGAATGCCTCCACAAATCATGTTTTTTCCGGGGGGCACCAGGCCAATCCTAAGCTTTTGAGAACTCATTTCGTTGATTTGTGATTTGCCTCTAACCAGCTTGAAGTTTGCGCTTCGTTCGCCCGATTCTGTGTTTTTCCCAACCATCCTGTGGTGTTGGGTCCTCGTTTTGAAGAGACAGCGCCCCGCGTCCCACCTCCTCTCCTCCTCTCTCCTCTCCTCCGCCGTCCGCATGCGTCCCGCACACCCATTTCGGCACACCCCTCACACGTTTCGTGGCCCCACAGGGAGCTCCACCGAAGGCCCCAGTGCTGCCGTCCGCATGCGTCCCGCACACCCATTTCGGCACACCCCTCACACGTTTCGTGGCCCCATAGGGAGCTCCACCGAAGGCCCCATGGCTGCCGTCCGCATGCGTCCCGCACACCCATTTCGGCACACCCCTCACACGTTTCGTGGCCCCACAGGGAGCTCCACCGAAGGCCCCAGTGCTGCCGTCCGCATGCGTCCCGCACACCCATTTCGGCACACCCCTCACACGTTTCGTGGCCCCATAGGGAGCTCCACCGAAGGCCCCATGGCTGCCGTCCGCATGCGTCCCGCACACCCATTTCGGCACACCCCTCACACGTTTCGTGGCCCCACAGGGAGCTCCACCGAAGGCCCCAGTGCTGCCGTCCGCATGCGTCCCGCACACCCATTTCGGCACACCCCTCACACGTTTCGTGGCCCCATAGGGAGCTCCACCGAAGGCCCCAGTGCAGCACACCCCGTCCACACCCGCACCCCCACGCATGCGGCACCCCTCACACGTTTCGTGGCACCGAAGGCCCCACAGGCACCGTGGCCCCCAGCTGTGGCTGCCGTCCGCATGCGTCCCGCACACCCATTTCGGCACACCCCTCACACGTTTCGTGGCCCCATAGGGAGCTCCACCGAAGGCCCCAGTGCTGCCGTCCGCATGCGTCCCGCACACCCATTTCGGCACACCCCTCACACGTTTCGTGGCCCCACAGGGAGCTCCACCGAAGGCCCCAGTGCTGCCGTCCGCATGCGTCCCGCACACCCATTTCGGCACACCCCTCACACGTTTCGTGGCCCCACAGGGAGCTCCACCGAAGGCCCCATGGCTGCCGTCCGCATGCGTCCCGCACACCCATTTCGGCACACCCCTCACACGTTTCGTGGCCCCACAGGGAGCTCCACCGAAGGCCCCAGTGCTGCCGTCCGCATGCGTCCCGCACACCCATTTCGGCACACCCCTCACACGTTTCGTGGCCCCATAGGGAGCTCCACCGAAGGCCCCATGGCTGCCGTCCGCATGCGTCCCGCACACCCATTTCGGCACACCCCTCACACGTTTCGTGGCCCCACAGGGAGCTCCACCGAAGGCCCCAGTGCTGCCGTCCGCATGCGTCCCGCACACCAGGTGTGTGGCGTGCCGACATGGGCGTCGCGGCGCGCGGGCGCTGCCGTCGGGGTTCCCAGGGAAGCCCCCTGCAGAGGCGACGCTCAGAGTCACGAGTACCGAGAGTCACGCAGACCCAAACTGTTCACAGTCGTATACATACATTTACACTGGGCGTATCCATGCACGCATTCATGCGAATAGAATCAATCGCGCGCAGATTCATTCATAATCAGACTCGCTCGCGATCCGACTCGCACGCGCTCAAGCTTTCATATTCGGACCTATCGTCTTCGTTCGTGTTGTGTACACTGCCACGCATTTCGGCACACCCCTCATACGGCTCGTGGCCCCATAGGGAGCGCCACCGAAGAAGATATTCACAATTGCGGTACTCTCAACTGCATATGGTTGGGTCCTTCGCCAGGCTAATTGTTGTTGCCTCCCCTGAACGTGCCTCCTGTTTGATTTTAGATCGGTGTTGCACAGTCGTGCCCTCGAGTTTCTCGTTTGTTTGCTATCACCTTGCATTCGGCTTGCTCTCCGTGTGCGGTTTTGCTTGCTCGTTTTTATCCCACCAACTCTCAAATCAGATTGACGCTGGCTTGTGCCAGCCTGGCCGCCCGCCAGCCCCACATGCCCTGACGGCCCAGCCCGGAGTGCCAGAACATGACGTGAGACGGAAATGACAGGCCAGCTACAGATCTTGATGCAGCCATGAGCGTTCTACTAGTTTCGGGTGTTGGGACATGTGCTCAGTCGAAGCATGTGTTTGATTTTCTCTCATCATGCCCGGCATGCAAACAAAAAACAACGCACACAGGTGACAGTATCTACACACCAGACCTTGGCAAACGTGCGTTCGAAGGGGAATGCGTATCCGACCTTTTCGGAGAGGATGGCAACAGTACTTCCAGGAACTTGTGCTTACGCACTCACGGAACGAAGCAAAGACAATCACAGCCGCCGGGCTGAGGGAATCGCCCCTGACGACCCCCCCCTCCAGGCCGACCACGTCCTCCAGGCCGACCATGACCCCCTAGCGCGGTAGTGGTGATGACTCGCGCGCGGCATTCGAAGTCTGGCGTCGCACGCAAGCCATCCACCGCTTGGGAATCGGGATCGGCCTTGGTGGGTCGTCAGGGGCGGTTCCCTCAGCCCGCCGGTCACGGTTGTCTCTTCTTTCCGTTGTTTCGGGGAACGACAGGCCAGTTTGTCTCCAGTTTCGTTCTGCAGTTGTTCTCCGGTTCCGCCGCCTTTTTCCGTGTTCCTGTTCCGTCTCCGTTATTTTTCCGGCTCGGGCTTCTGCTTTAGTCCCTGGAGCTGAGCCGTGTCGTGCTCCTTTCGGCGAGCCGTTTTTTTTGTCCGCTCTCACTCTCAAGATCAAGGCCTCCCGAAACGGTCGTAGACGCGGCCCTGCCGCTGCCTGACGTGCGGCGGCGCGCCTCCCGGAGGCGTTGCTCGAGCCTCGCCCGCCCCCCTTGCCTGCCATGGACCGCTCCGCGAGGGGGAGCGCCGCGGGTCGGAGAGAGCCCGGGCTCGCGGGACCACGCGGGGGCGCGCGCCGCCCACGTCGCGGTGGCTGGGCTGCTCGCGGTAAGCCGCGCCGATTCGTCGGGCTTGCGGGTGCGCTGCGCCCTCGAGCAGTGGCGAGGCGTCCAGAGAGTCGCAGGCCTAGAGGTTGCGGCAACACCGAGATCGGCGGTGTGGAAGACGAGCCCGATCTCGGTGATGGTGGTAACATTTTGGCTTCCAAGGTGACCGAAATATTACCGCCAACACCGAAATTCAGGATCATCTTCCCCATGTGGAGGCAACCCCTTGTGCTGGTGTTACACTGGTGTTGGTGCCCATTTCCAGGCCTCCAAGAGAGACAATGACCGGGGTGGGAGGACGGGGCCGGGAGAGGCGATCAGATCACCCGTATTGTCCCGTGTGTCGAGCGTGCTTATTACACAGTCGTGCCCCGTATCTTCCCAACCTCGTCCTTCCAACCCGAGAATTTTCCTTCTGGGGCGTCCTGTTTGGACGAATCGGCTTCATGGTCTAAGAATGCGTTTCTTGCTCGTAGAACTCCCGTTTGTTCTGAGAACGTCTCGTGCCAGACCTACAGAAATGCCAGGATTGTCGGTCCTTGCTCAACTCCCGCGCGCGAGGAGGCGATCTGGACAGCGCCAGTGGTCAGAGGTTGGGAAGGATACGGCAGGCTCGTGTCGTGTCGGCGCGGCGCATCGCCAGCGTCGATGATGCATCACCGACGTCGGCGAGATCCTCCGACCCCACCAGCTCGGGCACCGCTTGGGAGGCCTCTGTCCAGAGAGAAGAAATGTCGGTATCTTTCTGCTCCCCCAAGGCCTCAGAGGTATGGACCCCTTCCCAGGACAGTTTTCGTTGTCATGGGTTGTTTTTGACGGGCCTGGGGCTTGGCGAGGGCCCTTGAAGGTTGAAAATGGGTGAAAAAACGCCCCTCGCGTTTCTTTCACAACGCGAGGAGGTCGGGGTCTTTCTGGGGACAAGAACCCGATTCGGCTTCAGGCCCGTTTCGGCGTTCGGCCCGTTTTGGCGCCTGGCTCCTTTTGGCGTCGGCCCGCATCGGCTGCGGCGCGTCTCGGCTCGGCCCGTCAGAACTCGGGCCGGCACCGAGACGGGCCGCGACGACATGGGCTGCATATGGCCGAGCGCGAAGAGCGCGACGCCGAAGCCGAAGCCGACGCCGAAGCAGACCGATCGAGGGAGCCGCAGCGGGCTCAGGAGCCGCAGCGGGCCGAGGCCGAGAGCGGCCTCCTCTCCCGCCCGGCCCCCCCGGGCCGTGCACTGGGCCAGCTCGAGGCGCGCCGCCCCGCGCGCGCGCGGGCACGCGCGGAGGCGCAGCGCGCACCTGGCCGGTCGGGGGCACGCGGCCGGCGTCGTGCAGCGCCCGGGCGCGCGGCCTCGCGCGCTGCTCGGCGCCTGGTCGGCCAGAGAGTCGACCCCAGACATGATCGCGTCGTAAAACAAATCAGGACGGGAGGTTTTTGCCTATTTTCGGCCTCGGGGGGGCCCTCGCCGGGCCTCGGGACCGTCAAAAAACGACTCAGGACGAGAAACCGGCCCCGGGGAAAGGGCCGGGACTTCCGGGGACGCCGTCCTGAAAAAATGAGGACGTCGCATGTCCGGGACGGCACCACCCCACCCAACGGCCCTCCATGTTGCGCTACGGCCCATGTCAAGCAGTGGCGAAGCGTCCTGGCTCGCCTATAGCCCTACCAGGCAATGTTCTGAGAGCCTTTTTTTTTGTGGTTCCCACGAAGTGTTCTTGGAACATTTCTGGCGGAGACTGTCTTGGTTTAACACATCGGGCTAATGTTCCAAGAACATTGTTGTTGTTAGAAGATTGTGGGGTTCTAAGGAAATTCGTGGTAGGACCATAGGAATTCCGGGACGGCCGGTCCCTGCTCAACCATGGGGCGCCGTAGCGCATACCACGCAAAAACCCACGCCTGATTTCCTGGTATACGCGAAGCCACCTGGGGCCGTAGGTGGGGTGGTGTCGCTTGTTTTCTGGTCAACGCCTGCGAGGAGGCCGTGCCGCCGCGCAGGGGCGGCCTTCTTATTTCGGGGGGGAGGCTGCACGAGGGAGGAGGCAGAGGAGGTGCCACTGCTGCTGTTCTGCGGGCAAGACTCAGAGCCACGTCCACTGCGTATTGGGCTTGCTGGGAAGCGGCGCCGAAAGGCCAGAGCGCAGTGGATGTGGACAAGCATCTAGCCTCCAGGGGCCACATGCTCTTACACCTCCAGAGCGCCTCTGGCTTCTGGGGCAGGGAAGCCGACGCTCCAAGACGCAGTGGCTGTGGATACGCGTCTTGCCCGCCGTGCGGCCGCGCAGGGGCGTCCTTGTTCGGGGGGGCGGGGGCACGAAACAGGAGAGAGGAAGACTACCGCTACCACTGCTCTTCCCTCGTTTTTTCTTTTTTGGGGGGGGGGCTCGTCTCATCGGGAGCAAAAAAGACCCGAACCTAACAACACAATGAAGACGTGGCCTCGTCTAACTAACTTTCCGTGTTCGCACTAGGGATTCGCAATCTGAGTGGGTTGGCTTGATACACCTGCAGAACCGATCCGACCCGCCCACCCGAAACTTGGTTTGCAAAACCTATGCAGCGGCGATTGCGCGAGTGCTTGGCGTTGGCAGGTGCATTGCCGCGGCCGCGCTGGCGCGCGTGCTCGCGTGCGCAGCGGCCAGCTAGTTCGGCGCGACCGACGCGGCCGCGGTGGCGATGACCGCTGGGCACTTCCCAGCGAGCACTGCATTGCGAGTCGGCGACTCGGATGGGCGCGGTATCATGGCAACGTCGACAACGGTAGACGCGATGATGATAGTAGCGATGTTGGTGACGATGAGGGTCAACGACGACGGCACGGCCAGTGACGGCGCCGATGTTGGTCGCGCCGACGACAATGACGGCGTCCTCGCGTCGTTGGTGGAAGTCTTTGAAGGAGTTCGACATGCCTCCGCGGCCGACGCGCGAGAGTGGTCCGCGCGCTATGGTTTGACACGGATCGTGCCCCCCCGCCCCCCCCAAAGCATTCGCGCAAGCGTGTTCGAATGATTTCGCAGTGCTGCGCGAGAGGCCCGTTTGGCCGAGTTTAACGGATCGGTTGAAATTCATGCGTTTGTTAAGAATTCGCAGGAGCGCGAGCGCGGGTATGTATGAAAATTGATGTTGCCACACCATGTGTTTTTCACACGTTCATTGCGGCATTCGATTTTGAAATCCCTGCGAAGCCTAAAGTGTTTGAAGGATTTCCGCATGCGCGCGCGACGGCGCGCGTCAAGAAAAACCCTCTCCTCTGCCCCCCCCTCAGTTCTCCCGCTCTGTCCCGCCCGCAGGGAAACGTGGGACTTCGGAGTCTGGGGCTTCTCCCCCCCCCACCCACTTCCACCGCACTTGGGGCCAGCATGACTGCCTCTTCCTCCTCGCCGTCACGGCATGTGTGCTCGGGGGAGAAGGGGGGATGCCACACGGGGCCCACCTGACGGACTTGTTCGATTATTTCGACTCAAGCTCGACTCGAGTGAACGATCGTTCGATGCAACATCGGCGCACGAATGTGGCGAGTTCCCGGGGAGCTCCCCAGAACGAGCATCCGATCCTTCAATGTTTACCCCCCCCGGCCCCTCCGAGGTGGTCGGGCCTGGCGGCAAGGACATGTGCCGCGCGCCGTTGAGGGAGGAGGAGGAGGAGGAGGAGGAGGAGGAGGAGGAGGAGGAGGAGGAGGAGGAGCAGGAGGAGGAGGAGGAGGAGGAGGAGGGGGAGGGGGAGGGGGAAGGGGAGGAGGAGGAGGAGGAGGAGGAGGAGGAGGAGGAGGGGAAGGAGGAGGTGGAGGAGGAGGTGGAGGAGGGGGAGGAGGAGAATTTGCGGTAATATGGTTTGGGGGTTCCTGAACCCGTTCATGGGCCCGGTTCGCCGGTTCGTTGGTGCCACCACCTTGGGGGGCACGGCGGCCCGACGGAAATACATCCTCTGGCGTGCGGCACGCCTTGGCCTACGAAATCTTCTGGTATGCGGCGCGCCCTGGCTCACTAAATCCTCTGGTGTGCTTGCTCAGCGATGCACCGTGGCACGACTGCAGATACGGTAGAGGGAAGCAATTCGTGAACACCCCCCCTGCCCCCCAAACTCAAAGTTGGTACGCGCGGGGAGACTGCGGTCGAGGTGCAACTCATCAGACCCACCGCCAACTTTGAACATTGGGGGGAGGGGGAGGCGTTCACAGATGAATGTGGCATGAGTGTTGCCAATATTGATTCCGAGGCCTGTAGCGCTACCACGAACCGAAACCAGATGTCACACATTCGAGGTGGGAGGCGCACAGACGACGTCGCTCGGAACCCTCAGGGTCGTGCAGGGGGGCAGGACTTGTCCACTCTAGTCGTGCCTCGTGCGCTCCGCACTATTAACCTGATGGGGCCGATAAGGAGGGATCGGACAGGCCGAAACTCAACTGCACGATATTCCGTCAAGCAACGTGGACCGCGCAGCGTCTGGGCAAGTCTTGTCACGGGTTGGTGCTTCGTTCGGTTTTTCTTTGTGTAAAGGTGTGTATCTTCGACGTCAGCTCAGAAGCAAGAGAACACGACGGGAGTCAGAATGCTTGATGTACGGTAGGTTTCTATCCTGTCAATTTCATTGAATGGGTGTCGGGTTCTCATCAATAGCTCAATGTGTTATTGCATTCGATGTTGATCGACATCCCGAGTCCTTCAATGGGGGCTCAACGAGAGTCACGAATCCAGTTGCACAGTCCCCTCCCTAAACGCTCTTCTGACACAAAACGTGTGGCTGTCATATTTTTCTGCGGTAGACTGAGGCAAACACTCTTCTGAGACAACGTAGGCCCAACATGGCCACATAAGGAGCTTTGGGGCGAAGCCAATCCCACCAGTAGGCTAGCAGTTGCTGATGCATGAGTAGGTTAGTTCGGTGCCACCGCTCAGCACATAGTAGCAATCCCGTTATGTGGGAGTCCTTCTTATCTTCCAGGAGGATGAAGAGGAGCAGGAGGAAGAGGTCCAGGAACGCTAATTTGTGCTGGGCCCCTGGGGCCCTCAAGACACACTGCGGGATGACGTGCCCGTCTCTGGGATGGACGCAGTCGAGAGTTCCAGGTACCCACGTCGCCCGACAGATCGTCACGTGGGCTGCCCAGATGCCTTGCAGTGGGCACGTCAAATAAGAAAACCAGTCAGCCACCAGCTGCCCCTCGGAGCTTCTTATTACTCGACGACCCTGGGCACCCAACGGAATTGATGGGCTTCCCTCTAAGTCCAACATTGGTAGAACAATGTGCCCACAGGTTTCGTATAGCAAGACTTCTTAAAGCGTGCACCCACTGTAGATCTCCGATGTCTTGATGTTTCTCACTTCGGGTGGTGGAGGAAGAGGAAAAGGAGGATTAGGAGGAGGAGCCCAGGAAGCAGCGCCCATCCCGTGCCAGATTGCACCGACCTGAGGAGCCAGAGCTTGGACGCCATGCTTTGCTCAATGCTGGACTGCTTCTTGAATTTCGGCCTCTAGAGGTCTGTTTTCGGCCGTTTCGGCACTGGGACAATCAGACGCGCTCCAGGATGAGCCAAGCCGTTCCCCGGGAAGGGTGGAGCGCTCCGGCAGTGAACAGCACATGTACACATGCACACAAGTCGGAGGTCTGGTGCGGAAAGGAGGAGGATCGGCAGCGCGCCCGTGGGGCTCCGAAGGCCTGGCGGCTCCTGGCTTTCTGAAAAGCTGCCCAAGCCTGGCCCTCCTCCCCCTCCTCCTGCTCCTCCTCCTCCTCCTGCTCCTCCTCCTCCTGCTCCTCCCCCTCCCCCTCCTCCTCCTCCTCCTCCTCTTCCTCCTCCTCCTCCTTTTCCTGGCTTGGCGGCCCCGAAGCCGCAAAGGGCTTCCCACACGGCCAGAGGGCTTCCGAGCAGCCCCGCCGCCTGCTGAGAGGGCCTGCTTCCTCTCGCCTTTTCCCTCGGCGCCCCCCATGGACTCACAGATGAGCAGGATGCGTAGGTCGAGCAGATTTGGCCGAGGGCTCGCATCGAAGAAGAAGAAGAAGAAGAAACAAATTGCATCATCAACCTCCCAAGCTCCGCGAGGATCTCTGGGATCTG
>CAUYUJ010017271.1:0-47500 GCA_963575745.1 Prorocentrum cordatum | reverse complement strand
TTTTTCGTTGCGTGGGGCGCAACCGTTTCCAGCGCTCCGCGCCATCCGCCGCCCTCTCGTTTCTGTGCGTTGGGCCGCCTGGGCCGCCTGGGACTCAGGGCTACAATGATGCCTGGGCCGCTGGGCCGTTGGCCCGTTGGGCCGCCTGGGCCGCCGGTGGCGGTTGCTACAATGATGCCCCCCTGGGCTCTGGGGGCGAGAGCCTTTCAGCAAGGCGGCGCGCATATTGCTGCAATGCCGAGTCCGACCGACACCCGAGGTGCCCCAGGCCAACTCGGACGGGGGCCGGGCGAACTTCGCCATGGCGCTGTACCCCCTGAGGCTGGAAGGCGCGCGCGCGCTGCCGCGTATCTCAGTAGCCTCCGCCCGGTTTTTATCGAGGGGGGTGGAGCAGGAGCAGGAGCAGGAGGAGGGAAGAGAGAGAGAGAGAGAAAGAGATAAAACGAGAGAGAGAGAGAGGACCAGTCCTGTCCTCTCTCTCTCTCTTTCTCTTTTTTGTTATTTTCCCTACCTCTCTCTCTCCTCCCCCCCTCTCTCTCTCTTCCTCTCTCTCTCTCTCTCTCTGCGTGTCCTCATGCGTGGCCGCTTCTCCGTGGGGGACGCCAGATGCCCTTAGGGGGGGAATCGTGCGCGACCCCATGACAAGCGAGAAGAGAGATAGAGAAAGAGGGAGAGAGAGAGAGAGAGAGGGAGGGGGGGAAAGAGAGAGAGAGAGAGAGAGGGAGAGAGGTTGAGAGAGCAGGAGGAGGGAGAGAGACAGAGAGAGAGAGAGAGAGACTCCTTGCGGACTCCGCTGCGCGTTGATCGCACCTCCCAAGTTCCCATGCATATCTTCGGGGGGCCAGGGTCTTGGGCCTTGAAGGCTAGCGGGCCACCAGACCCTCCATGTGGGCGTGGCAGCACGTCCTGCAGGCCCCCTGACTTGAGCTCGCCGGGGGCGCTCCCGCAGAGGCTCGGGATGGCCTCCGAACCTTGCCGCAGCCGTTTTGGCTCCGTACCCAAGAGGCCCCCCTCTCGGCATCGGCCACGCCCGCGCCCAGGCCCCAGACATCCAATGTCTCGTTCTTGTTGGCACAGGGCCCCCCAGAAATCCTGGCTTCTCAGTTTTTTTGTTGGAGCCCTGCGTTTATGCCAATCTGCGGGCCCCAGGACCAGCACACATCGATCAGGGTCGAAGCATGGTGCAGAGAGATGGTCTATAGGCGCCCCGTCGTGATCTGAAGCCATGTGTGTGTAATTATTGTCTTGCGACGTCGGATCTCAGGGCCCAAGGAACCAAGCCTTTTCTTGTGGGCGGAGGGCAAAGGGTGACATCTGAAATGCCGTCTCGATTGATTTGTTCGAGGTCTGCATCTGCAAAGGGCGAGTCACAACAAGTCGGGACTGATCTTTTGGAGGTGCAGGGAGCCCATCTGGATATCACCCTGAGCCCTCCACAATGGATGTTCGAGGTCTGCATCTGCAAAGGGCGAGTCACGATTCGGACTGATCTTTTGGAGGTGCAGGGAGCCCATCTGGATCTCACCCCGAGCCCTCCACCCCGACGAGGAGGAGGAGGAGGAGGAGCCGTCTGGGGAAAATCGCCCTGGACCGTCTCCGTGCTGGTCGGGAACCCCAGGGCGACGTCTTCTGGGGGCACCCGTTTCCGCTCGCCCGTGGTTCGGCCCCTGGTCCGAAAGCGGTCGAGGGAGCCGAAATTTAAAGTTTTGAGGGCACCGCCAGCCCTAGGTGGCGGTGCCGCGCCCGAAATTTTTGGTGCCCCGAGGTTCTGAGGTGTCTTGGCCTTGACTTCGGAGGCGGGTCCTGCCACTGAGCAGGTGAGCGGGTCTTGGCAGAGCTGGACTCGCTTGGTAGGATACCAGAGGATACCAGAGGAGGAGGAGGAGGAGGAGGAGGAGGAGGAGGAGGAGGAGGAGGAGGAGGAGGAGGAGGAGGAGGAGGAGGAGGAGGAGGAGGAGAGAGGAGGAGGAGGAGGAGGAGGAGAGGAGGGAGGAGGAGAGGAGGAGGAGGGAGGAGGAGGAGGAGGAGGAGGAGGAGGAGAGGGAGGAGGAGAGGAGGAGGAGGGAGGAGGAGGAGGAGGAGGGGGAGGAGGAGGGGAGGAGGAGGAGGAGGAGGAGGAGGAGGAGGAGGAGGAGGAGGAGAAAGGGGATGGGGAGGAACAGGAGGAGGAGGAGGAGGAGGAGGAGGAGGAGGAGGAGGAGGAGGAGGAGAATGCTCAGAGGAGGAGCCCCGACCGCGGGCGGGCGAGGGCCCCGACCGCGGGGCAGCGCGCGGCGAAGCACACACACACACACCTTCGGCCGGCGTCTGCCCCGTGCGCCGGGGGGCTCCTGGGCCCCCCAGCGCGCGCCGCAGGCCCGGCCTCGGCAGATATCGCCGCGAGCCGCCGGGCCAGACCCCCTCGAGTAGTGAAAAAATCACGACGGGAGGTTTTTCGTCATTTTCAGCCTCTGGGGGCCCTTGCCGGGCCTCGGGACCGTCAAAAAACGATTCAGGATGAAAAGCCGGTCCCGGGGAATGGGTCCAGACAGCTGGGGGTCGACGTCATGAAAAATTCACGACGTCGGGGGTTTGGGTCTCCCGACTTGTTTCGTAGAAGAACACGCATTCTGGGCCATGACGCGCGTTCGGCCCCCCCCCCTCCCCCCCCATGACGTGACGCCCCCCCCCCCCCCCCGCAGTGCGTCCCCAGCTATCCGCTGCCGCAGTGCGTTTGGCACACAGGCGGGGGGGGGGGGCGTTACGTCCTGCCCCCCCCCAATGACGCCCGCTGCCGCCGAGAATCGACAAATGCTCCCTGCCCCTTGCAGAGCGGAGCTCCAGCGAAGCTCGAGCCCACGCCCTCTGGAGCTCACACGCTGGGTCGGCTGGATGCCGAGGGAGGTCGCAGAGGCGGCCCCCCCGTGCACCGCGGCAGTGCCGGTTGCTGGGAGACCAGCCGCGTCGTGGGCAGACCCTCCACGCTGAGGAGCGGCAGCCGCCGCCCGCCCGCATACATGCCGCCTGGCACGGCTATAGCGCCTGCAGACAAGCGCATGGGAGGTCTGGGCCCCGGCCCGTCGCGCACCCGGCTTCCGGCATGCCGCCACGCGCCGCCAGCCCCTTGCTCCCGACGCTGGCCGCCGCCGCTGCCGCCCTCGCGGCGCTCTGCGGCCTCGCCGGCCGCGCCCCCGCCTTCGCCGCGGCCCCGGCGCCCGCCTCCCGGGCCCTGCGGCGCGGGGCCCCCGCGGCAGCGGGGCAGGAGAGGGGGGCGAGGTCTGTGTGCGTTGGATGGCGAGTTCGCTTAGCTGCTAGGAGGACACACCTCTGGGGCCGATGCCACATGATTGCAGTTATCACCTTCTGGCCACAGGCGTCTACAGACACCTTCGATGCAGTTTTTTTTATTATGTAAAAACGCGTATATGTACAAATATATATTATATATAGAGAGAGTGAGAGAGAGTGTGTATATATATATATATATATATAGAGAGAGTGTATATATTATGTACAAACGCGTATATATATATAGAGAGTGTGTATATATATATATATATATATATTCGGTGTGAATGCATCGTTCAAAGATGCGGCCGTTGCGTTCGGCGCAGTACAAGGTCAAAGGGCAGATCCGTCCGCAGCTCTGTTCATGTTCTGGAGCAGGGCCCCCACACCACTCCAGCTCCGACAGCATGAGTTTGCCGACCCTGGCCTGCTTTTCCAGATTCCGGGGCCATCAAGAACGCATCCAGAAGGAGAAACTCAAGCAGTGGCGAAGCGTCCCGGCGTGCCTACAGGTCTTCCAAACGATGCTCTAAGAATCGGTTGTGGTTACCACGGAATGTTCTTACAACATTTCTCGCTGGGACTGCCTTGCTTTAACAAATCGGGCTTTATGTTCTGAGAGCATTGTTTTTGTTATTTAATCGCTTCGCTCATTCCGCCAGCCCTGGAGCCCTCTTAGGGCCTCTTGGGGGCCTCTTGGGGACCTCTTGGGAGTCTCTTGCGGCTCCTTGGCGGCGTCTTGGGGGCCTGCAGGGCCTTTTGGGGGGCTCTTGGGGGCCTCTTGGGGCGGGAGGGGGGGTAGTCGAATGCGGCTCCCCCCTCGGAGGCCACGATCCTCGTGAGGGGTGTCGAGAAATTGCCCGGTCCGGCATCTCTGACCCGGACCTGCTGGGACCTTGCAGGGACCTTGCCGGGGTACTTTTCGCCTGGAGACCCCCAGGGGCCGCCCCGCGCGCGCGAAGTAGAATATTGTTAACCAGCTACCATAGATCTTAGCACGCCTCTGGCCCGTTGGGCCAGCGAATTAAAACATGTTTGGGTTCTAAGTTCTAAGAGCATTTCGTGGTAGGCCTACAGAATTGCCAGGACGGTCGGTCCCTGCTCAAGAAATTGCCCCGGGGAAGTGGTCGGGAGGTCCGCGGGGCCCGGATTTGAAAATCATGTCGTCGGACGTTTGTGAACTGGCCAGGCTTCAGTCGGGCTCGTCCTTCTACAGGAGGAATGCTCAAACATAGTCAAACACTAGTCTGGGGACTGCTTTTCTGAGTATCTTTGACCGTTTTAGGGGCTATTTTTTGGGGGTATTTTTTTTTCTCGTCGAAAATCCCCCTGTAGACAAACAGTAGTCAAAAATTGTCAAACAATAGTCAGGGGACTGCTGTGGTATTTGTTGTGGTATTTTTTTTTCTGGTCGACAATCCCCCGACTGAAGGCCAGGCCCCCTCTGGGGCCGCCGCCGGGCACCGCTCCAGGCGTCGCCCGCCCACCTGGCCGAGCGGGCTCCGCGGCCATGCCTGGAGGGCTTCGACCTCCGGGCCTCCTCCTCCTCCTCCTCCTCCTCCTCCTCCTCCTCCTCCTCCTCCTCCTCCCCCTTTTGCCAAGACGAGAGCGGTGCCATGGCGCGGCCCGCCATCACAACTTCTTGCTCCCCCGGCTTGCACCTCCCACCCACCCCCGCGGGGACGAGGGCCCTGCGACCCAGACCGCCGAGCGCGCTCGCCCCTCGTGCCCCTCGGGTTCAAGGGGCCCAAGGACACACATAGAACCCCCACCATGACACGTCGATAGTGAATTCTCTGTTTTCGGTTCTCGAGGGGGCGCCGCGGCTGGCATTTTTCAGGCGTGCGCCCGTTCAGATTTGGGCCCGAGGTCGTTTTCACTAGACCACGGTTTTGCTAAAGGGGGTTCTGCCCATCCTCGTCTCCCTCGTCGCGCAGCAGGAGACGGAGGAGGAGGATGAGGAGGAGGAGGAACAAGGAGGAGTAACTATCGGCCTCGTCGCCCAGCAGGAGACGCCAGGCGCAGATGCGCTCGGGGCGGCCGGGGCGCTCCTGGCGCCCGCGCTTTGCGGAGCCGCGCTGCTCGCGACCCGCCGGCCCGCGGGGGGTGCGCGGAGGGCCGGCAGCGACGAGGTCGCGCTGGTCGTCTCGCCCAAGGAGACCTACGAGGCTCGACGACAGAAAACAATTCGGCACGAACGGAATGGGTACGGGAATAATTGGTACGATGCCCAACAACAGCAGGTCCTGTTCATTTTGAGCAGGACTCGCTGTCCGCGCCGCCGGGGCCTGTGTCCATTCGAGACGGAAGGCCGCCTGCCCAGCAGCGGCCGCTGTTGGTTTGTGGGACAACATTCGTTGTTGGGCATTGTGCCCATTTTTTCCGTACACATCTCGGGCGTCCAACACAATGTTTGTTTGTTTAATTCCGCGGGCGCAAAGTGGTAAATGACGGTCAGGGGCTGGTCAGCGAGCGTTGGGATGCACCGGAAGCGAGTTGGGCACAGAAGCGAACAGGAAAAGGGTGGAGGAAGGAAAGAGGGGGAGCCCGCTCAGACCATGAAGGCTGGTGCGAGGGTGCCGAAGAAGAGCATGCAGCACAGAGAGTGAAAAGACAGGCACGATGATATCCTGCCCGCCTGTAGCGCTCTCCGCGCGCTGGGGAGGGGTGTCCAGCGCCGACCCCAAGAACTCCGCGCGTACCTCCGAAAGTTTCTGTTTGTGCCGCCTGGTCTTCATCCAGAGGCCCTGGTGGACAAGGGCGTTGCCAACGCAAACATGCCGCTCGGGAAGCTGATGCACAGCTCGATCATGGGCGGCGCCTATGTCGGCATGGCCGGCCTGCTCTCTCTGACCGTGGCCGGGAACCTTGGCCCGTCGGCCACCCTTGGCGCCCAGAAATTCATCTTCGCGGCCCTGTTCCCAGTGAACCTGCTGCTGGTGCTGCAGTCGGGCTGTCAGCTGTTCACCGGCAACACTGCCACAGTGTCGTGTGCGTTCCTCGAGGGCAAGGTGAAGATCAAGGATATGCTAAGGAGCTTCGTCTACTCCTGGGTTGGCAACGTGATCGGTTGCGGAGCACTGGCTGTTGCGGCCTGGTACACCGGCCTCCTGACCGGTGGCGCAGGCTCCATGGCTGTGGCGACAGTGGCCAAGAAGTGCGGCGGCACGCTCGGACAGACAATCGTGAAGGCCGTCTTGTGCAACTGGCTGGTGTGCATGGCCGTCTTCCTGTGCACCCAGGCGAAGGACCTCACGGGCAAGATGGTCGGAATTTGGTTCCCCATTTCCATGTTCGTGGGCATCGGTTTCGAGCACTCCGTCGCGAACATGTTCATCTTGCCGGCGGGCCTCCTCGCAGGCTCGCCACTGACATACATGCAGACCTTCATGCAGAACCTTCTCCCAGTCACGCTCGGAAATTGGGTGGCCGGGGCTTTCATCATCGCAGGCGGCTTCTTCTTCCAGTTCGGCAGCCGCAAGAAATGAGGCTTCAGTCTGGACCAGGAAGTGTCAAATGCTTCCCCCCCTGACTGTCGCAGCGCTACCTGCTTCGATCTCTGCGTCCTCCTCCTCCTCCCTCTTGCCTGGTCCAGGAGAAGCCGCTACGGCCGCTTCAGCTTGGCATAGGCGGGGCGCTCAGGCTCCCTGTGGATCATAGCTTGAATTTGTTTTTTCGATTGTGCCCCGCGTGGCACCCCCCACTCCCCTTCTCGTCCTCCTCCTCGGTCCTCCTCGTCCTCCTCCGCCTCCTGCTGCTGCGCTCAGCCCTCAAGACATGAAGCCGTACCGTCCACACAAGGCAACGAGTATGCGGGCACAGAAGAGGGGAAGGAGAGGAGCTGGGGAGGGGAGAGGACTGGACCTGAGTTTGCCGCGAGCGATGAGGCCCTTCTTCGCAACCGCTGGAGGTGCGACGTTCCCCGTGCAGAAGCAACAGGGATCCGAGTAGTTTACGTGGACGGCCCAAGGCGGCCACCGACACCCTCAGCACAGTCCAAGGTCGCCTGAGCACGGCCCGTGAGGCCCCCAGACTCCCACAAAGTGCCGCAACAATGACACCTTCGGCAGAGCGTTTTAGGGCCGTGAGTCACATCTTCTCGAGGCTTGAGCGTACCTTTCGAGTTCTCGCTTTTCCTGTCTCCTGAAACCCCACGACTGCCTGGGAGGTCTCCCAGACCAGCCCAAGCGAGTCCCAGAACGGCCCCAAGGCGACCCAAGAGAACCTCAAGACGAGGTTCCGAAGACGGCCCTCCATGCTAATCCCACAATAAGGGGACACCGAATTTAATCAAGAAGCCCCCCTCCAACTAGAACGCGCATGGCTCTCAAGAGGCCCCTAAGACGTCCCAAGAGTGTCGCAAGATTGCATCCTTGAGAGTGCCCTGCTGCCGGAAATGGTGCTTTTGTTCCTGGGATCCGATTGCTGATTTTGGCTCCTGGTTTCTGCTTGTCCTGGCTCCTGAACCCCCACGGCATCCCGAGAGTCCTTCGCCGACCAGCCCGGGAGAGCACCTGCATGGCCCTAAGAGCTTCAAGACGGTCCACGAGGTATTCAAGACGGTCCAAATGCCGCAAATGGGTCCCATGAGAGTCCCAAGATGGGGAAACCGAAGTGAACCCAAGAGCCCTCCCCCAAGGCAACGACCATCACCACCAATATGCAGCCAAAACGCCCTGAAAAAGCCCCCACGGTGCAGAAACGAGCCCAGAGAGATTCACAAACAAATAGCAACACGTCGCACTGAAGAAGTTCACCAGGACAGCCTCAAAGTGGAGGCAATCTAAAACGAGCGTTTGTCCAATTGTTGTCATCTCGGCGAGATTACGGAATACATTAAACACGCTAAGTACGAATGTTGTTTGCCAACGGGTGCCTAAGATAATATCTTGCGCCCGATGGGCCCGCAGAATTTTTGGTCACCTTACGAAGTTCAGGGTCGACAAATAATTTGCTCCGATCTTCTGCTCGCAAGACTTCTTGTCGTCTGTGCGTACTGCACGCATGCGCTGCAAGAGGAGCAGGGAGAGATTGAAAATGAAGATCGAGAGAGGGAGGAAGGAGGGGCAGTGGAGAGAGGAGGGGGAGGAGCAGGAGGAGGAGGAGGAGGAGGAGGGCGAACAGCAACAGCAGTGAGATATCGGGAGGTCGCTGCGGTATCCTCAATTGACTCTCTTGCATGGTTGCTGCTCCTTGTCTGATCCGCTACGCTTGCCACCAATGTGCGCTGCTGCCTAGAAACGCAGCGTCAGGAAGAGGGATGGAGGACACCTAGACGGGAGCGAGAAGCATTGGCCAATTATCTCAATGCCAGGGGATCGTGTTGGGTCGAGATGGGGTACGTAATGCTTGGGCCGTTCATGGTTCGTGCTGGGACCCGCTTGGGCTCTCCTTGGGGCTATCTTGCAGGCCTCGTAGGATGCCTCAGGACCTCTCGGTGGCCTCGTAGACTCGCTGGGAGGACTCGGACGTTTGTCGTGAGTCCATCTTGGAACTGGAAGAGGAGATTACCAGACATGGCACATGTAGATCTGCGGATTCAGACTGCGTGTTGTGTCTTTGTCTTTGGCACTCCGCCATCTTGGCCTGTCTGGTGGCATCCAGGGCAATCAGGAGACCATCTGAGGCGTTCCAGACAGGCCCTTTCCTTCGAGGATCAAATGAGTGGATAGCTTGTCCTCGGCTGAAGGCGGCGGAAGGCTGGTTGAAGGCTGCGGAAGTAAAACGGGGGCGGCTCCGCTGGCGGAAACCGCCGGAATGCCCGCGGAAGGACAAATTGTGCCCCAACCACCACAGATGGCAACATCTTTGGTCTGAGGGTTTCCGGACCACCCCATCTGGAGCCAATGTGAGTTTCTCCAGGGCCCGGCAAGTGATCTGGGGAGGGTCGCAGAAGCCGGGCAGGCGGTCCAAGGGCTGGCGGTATCGACACCCCTTTGCCTCACAATACCCCCCCGCCCCACCCTGGCCGCCCCGCTCGCAAAAGGGGCTTGGACCTCCAGGGATTGGGGGGCGCAGGGAGCAGAGGGAGGGTGGCGGACCACCCTCCCCCTCGCCTTCTCGCCCCGGCCTGGGCCGCGGGGAGCCGACGGACTCGACCAGTCGACATGTGCCAAGCAGCCCACCTCTCTGCCTCTGCACGCCGCTCCTGGCCCAAACCGCCGAGGGCGAGCCGCGGGCAGCCGCACCCGGGCCCCGTCCTCTCGCGGCGGCGCCTCCGGCACCTCGCTGCAGAGAAGCGACCGAAGGGGGCGCCCCCCCAACTCTCAGAAGAGACCCGCGCGCGAGATGACTATTCCAGAGGTGCTCTCGTATGCCATCCGAGAAGCCTGGTACCTTCTGACAGGCTTCGGTGGCAGCGACTGGGCAGACCGCCGCGACGCGCCGGGGCCCGCCAGAGCAGGAGCGCTCTCCAGTGGCAGCGACGCGGAGAAGCTGGAAAAGGCGTTTGAGTCGAACGACTACAAGGCGGGGGAGCCACAATGTGCGGCCGCGGCTCATCCCTGCACCTCTCCCGGCGTGCGTCCCGACCAGGGCTGCGAGGCGAGCTCAGCCGTGGCGGCGAGGGACTCCCCGGGAGGCCGACGAGGCGAACACGAGGGAAGGGTGTCAGGCTCGGTGCGGCAGGTTCGCGCTCTGCGCCGGCGCGGCGGCGACCCCAGCGCCTGTCGCACCAACTGCACACCTGCACCGATCTTGGCCACCATCCTGAGCCCTCCTGGCTTGGGAAGGAGAGCATGTGCACCGAGCTTGGGCCCAGGATGGGCCTGGCCAGGATCGGTGCAGGTGTATGGCTGGTGCCCTCCTATAGTATGTTCTACCCCCCCCCTTGGCAAAGGGGCTCGTGGAGCTGCTCCGATCGGAGGCGAAGATCGAGGCCTTCAAGGAGCGGATGCACCCGTGGGCCGACGACCCCAAGACGGTCGGGGCCCTCTCGGCCACCCACCTCGCGATCCAGGCCGCGTGCCGGAGATCTGTCCACACGTCCACTGGCTTGGTCGGCTGCGGAGGAGGAGGAGGAGGAGGAGGAGGAGGAGGAGGAGGAGGAGGAGGACCTTCGTCGGAGTGGCCTGTGGTGCGGATTCCACGCCCCCCCCCCCGCGATGGCCTGCGTGCTCGGGCTCGGCTTCCTGCGCCGCCCCCAGTCCGCCCTCTCCCCTCTCCCATTCCCGTGGCCCCGCCCTTCCCCACCACCCACCCCAAGGGTCCGCGGGGGCGAACCCCGCGCAATCCCTGCAATTTGGGCTACATTGACCCCCCTCGTCCTCGTCTTCCTCCTCCGTGAGCCCCTGAGATTCGCGCACCAGAGGTTGCTCTCGACAAGGGTCACTCTCGCGCGCAGCCGGTTGGGCGCCGTGCCCCCCGAGGATCTCGCGGATCAGGGGGACCGCAAGGGACACTCCAGATTTCGTAATAAAGGGAGGGGGGTCTCATTTCGGCGGGGGGGTCTCATCCAGGCTATCTTGGAGGGCCTGGGGGGTCTGGGGACGATGTTTTGGAGGGTTCTCCCACGGGAGAGGTCTGAAATGGCTTGCCTTGGAGGGTCCAGACCCCCTCCCTTTTACTACGAAACCTGGAGTACGGAAGCAGCGGACGGACGCAGCGGACAATCGCAGTTCTTGTTCCTTCTGCGCGGGGCTCGCTGTCGGCGCCGCCGCGGTCCTCGTCCACTCGAGGCACGAGCGCGCCTGTCCGAAAGCGGCCGCTGTTTGCTTGGGCAACATTTGCTGTTGGGCATCGTACCCGTTTGAGCGACGCAGAGGAGCGAAGTCGTCTTCGCCGACATTCGCGCGCAAGCTGCCAGCGCAAGGTCGCGCGTGAGCGTCCTCGTTTCCAGTCAAGCGTGCCGAGCTGGCGGCCCCCGCAAGCTGCGGCGCAAGGTCGCTTGCCATGCCATGTCGCGTAAGACCCAGTTCTCTTTCGTCGCCCACTCGTCCCGTACACAGCTCGGGCGCCCACGAGGCAGAGCGCTGGGCGTGGATTTTCAGACTCACGATGTTGATGATGCCGATGACGAGGAGGAGGAGGAGGAGGAGGAGGAGGAGGAGGAGGATAAGGAGGAGGAGGAGGAGGACTAGGAGGAGGAAGAGGAGGAGGAGATCTGGAGACCCCGTCTCCTCCGACGTCGCAAGCTGCTGGCCGACGAGACGTCGGCCCCCTAGGGGCCCTCGCCCCGCTCAGCTGGGGCCCGGCGTCTCCTCCCGAGCAGTTTTCTGTGGACGCCTGGGGGCTGCCAATGACAGGTCCCCCTGGCCCGAGTTGCCCCCCAGAGGAAGAGGTATCCATACCTCTACCTCCTTGCCCGTTGTCCCCTTTTTGGGCCTCCTGGGAGGCGCTCGTCGCCACGACGTTCCGGTCAGAACGCACCCGGGGAGAGGTCCGGGGAGCAGCAGTTCTGTGGACGGCTGGGGGTTGCTAATGAAAGGTGCCCCTGGCCCGAGGTGCCCCCCAGAGGAAAAGGTACTCCAGATTTCGTAATGAAGGGAGGGGGGTCGCATTTCGGGGGGGGGGGCTCTTCAGGCTATCTTGGAGGGCCTGGGGGGGTCTGGGGACGATGTTTTGGAGGGTTCTCCCACGGGGGGGGGGTCTGAAATGGCTTGTCTTAGATGGTCCAGACCCCCTCCCTTTTATTACGAGATCTGGAGTATCCATACCTCTACCTCCTCGTCCGTTTTCCCCTTTTGGGGCCTCCCGGGAGGCGCTTGGCGCCGCTGGATTCGCCTCGACGTTCCGGTCAGAACGCACCCTGGGGAGAGGTCCGGGGAGCAGCGGTATCGGTCCCTGTTGGTTTCCCCAGGGGCCCCTGGGGACCTCAGGGCCTCCCCTGACTCCAGATCCGCCCTATTTGGCTTTTTTCCCAACTTAAAATTGCGTCGGAAATCCACCTATAAGGAGCCGAAAAAGTAGGGCGGAAATTGCTGCACCCAACATAAAATGGGGCGAAAATCCACAGAAACAGCAACAGAAAAGTAGGGCGGAAATTGGCATCAGCGGGGCTTGAAAAGTAAGGCGGAAATTCCAAGCCCTACTTACGAATTTCCGCAAAGTAGGGCGGATCCGAAGTCAGGGTCGTGGTGGGGTTCTCCGGCCAGAGGCCGCGGGGGCCTCCTTGGAGACCTTGGGGGCACCCTAGGCCCAAGGAGGAGGAGGAGGAGGAGGAGGAGGAGGAGGCAACGCCCGACTTGGGGGGGTGCGCGGCCCTCCCTGGGCCGCCCCGCGCCCCGAAGAGCACCGCGAGGGAAGGTCCTCGGCCCCGCTCGGCCTCCGGTCACCGGCCTCGAACGAATCCCGGATGGCGATGGGGGGATATCAGGACATGGGGGGATGTGTATCCGGTACCGTGTTGTTGGGGTACAGTTTGTACCTTCTCTGCGGGTTGCAAGTACAAATTGACATCCTCGCACATGTCGCGGACGTTGTCAAAAGTACAATCTGTACCTTGTCTGGGTGGCGTCGGTACAAGTTGTACCTTCTCCGTGGGGCGTAGGTACAATTTGTACCTCGGTTGCGCCTGCCTCCCCCCCTGGACTTATCCCCCCATTTGCATCCCGCCAATCAGATTGACACGCCAACAGGCGATGACAATCTTAGGGGTGCGCCCTGAAAAGTTAAGGGAATCCCTAAGATTGGCATTGTGATGCGGCGATGCCCAGCTTCGGGATAGGGGTATGTTCCAGGCTGGTAATCCGGGGCCCCTCGCCGAGCCACGGGGGCGTCGAGAGAGAGCGGCTCGGGGTGAGAAGCGGGCCACCTGTGAGCCACGCCGTGGCCAGAACTCTGCACGAGCGAAACCCTGACTCCGGATCCGCCCTACTTTGGGGAAATTCGTAAGTAGGGCTTGGAATCTCCGCCTTACTTTTCAAGCCCCGCTGATGCCAATTTCCGCCCTATTTTTCTGTTGTTGTTTCCGCCCTACTTCTGTGGATGTTCGCCCTATTTTATGTTGGGTGCAGAAATTTCCGCCCTACTTTTTCGGCTCCTTATAGGTGGATTTCCGACGCAATTTTAAGTTGGAAAGAAAGCCAAAGTAGGGCGGATCTGGAGTCAGGGAATGGGTGCGGAAAAATTGGGTGCAAGGCCCAACAGCAGCAGGGCTCGCTGTCCGCGCCGCCGCGGCCTGTGTCCGTTTAAGACAGAAGGCCGCCTGCCCAACAGCGGCCGCTGTCGGTTTGGGACAGCGTTTGTTGTTGGGCATTGTGCCCATGTTTTCCGTGCCCACTTCGGGCGTCCACAGAGCCACGGCGTCGGAGGCCGGGGGAGCACCGGCCCGAAGACGACGAAGCGCCGGCCGTCGGGTTTTTGGTTTCTTCCAGCGCCCACATCTCAGAGGCGGGCGCTGCCAAGCAAGCTCGTTGCTACCTTTCCTTCGGAATGTCTGAGGGAAGGTAGCCATGATCCATCAAGCAGTGGCGAAGCGTCCTGGCTTGATGTTCGAAGAGCCTTCTGTGGTTTCAACGAACTGTTTTCAGAACACTTCTGTCTGAGACTGTCGTGTTTTCATTCATCGGGCTTACGTCCTGAGAACATTGTCTTTGTTCTTAGAACCGTTCTTTGGGATCTAGGAACATGTCGCGGCTGGCTTATAGGAGTGCCGGGGCGGTCGGTCCCTGCTCACGTCCACACGCCGGCGAGATCCTCGGGGTCGCCTCTTGCCAAGCCTTAAGTCGGGCCTGTCCCTCTACAGGGGGAATGTTCAAAAATAAAAGAAAATACTCCGGGGACTTTTTGGGGTATTTTTGGGCATCTTTTGAGCATGTTTTGCGTATTTTTTAGTTTTCGTCCAAAATCCTCCGGTAGGGGGACAGGCCCGACCTAAGCCAAGCCACTGGGGGGGAGAGGGGATGTGCGGACACGTGCCCGGCGCTGGCGCCAGGCCTCGCTCGCCGAGGCGGGGAGCCCGAGCGTGAAGGAGCCGAGCGGCAAGAGCTGCGCACGCGCAGCTCGGGCCACGAAGAATAATGCGCAAAACCTCTGCAAATACTAGCGGGACAAAAAGTGACATGAACATGAAAACTCGGAGGTCCGCGCGGATTTCTCGGATCGGCGCTGGGGCCCCCTGGCGGCGCCTCCGGCGCCGCCCCTGGCGTGCTCCGCGCGCTAGGGAGGGGGACGACGATGACGACGACGACGACGACGACAACGACGACGACGACGACGACGACGAAGACACCGTCCGCTCCTGCTCCCTGATGCGCCGCAAAGCCACGCCACACCCAGAGGGAGGCGACGACGGGGAAGAGACCGTCGACGACGATGTTGCTTCTCCTCCTCCCTCCGTCACCCTCCTCATCCCTCCGTCCTCGTTTATTGGCCCTATCTTGCCTACCTTGCTCCCATCTCTCACTCTTTCTCTTCCTCCTTCTCCTCCTCCTCCTTCTCCTCCTCCTCCTCCTCCTTCTCCTCCTCCTCCTCCTCCTGCTCTTGCTCCTCCTTCTCCTCCTCCTTCTCCTCCTCCTCCTCCTCCCTCCCTCCATAGCCATGTTGGCTCAAAAGGCCAGCTCGTGAACTTCCCAACCTGTCTCGGGCGCTGAGTGGCCGGGCGCCACGGGCGGGCCGTGGCCGCGCCACCTGACCCTCGGCGGCCGCGTCTCTTTGCTTCCACTCGCTTCTTACCTCCAGCCATGGAGGCCATTCGGACTGCTATCCCGTGGGCATGCACATCGCAGATATTTACCAGACCAGTGGAGAACGAGGGGAGTGAGGGCCGCTTCGACTGCCCGCGCCCCCCAGGCACTAGCACGACTAACTCCAACCGGATTGCCGTTTTCAAAGTCATTCAGGCTGTATCGTGCAAGGTGGATTCGCTTGCCCAGCAATTGGGTCAGAATATCAGTGATATTAACCAACTGATTTTAATAATCCAGGGCCATATGTTGCAAGCGGAGAAAATTCTCAGAGTCTGCACGCCTTTCGTGCAGATCTCGCGAAGCAGATTATGGATAATTGCCAAGCTATTCGTGCTATCCGGGAGAAGGCCTTCTTGGCGGCCGTCCAGGATCGTGAGACTGTTGAGAAAGGGATGAGGAAAGAGGTGATGTGGACTATTGATGCAGGAGGAGCTAGCGGCGTTGAGGGAAACACATTTCGGAGGCACGCGCACCCGCATTGCTGGAAAGGCAACCCCTGGTTATGGTGAGCACACATGACGGCAGGTTCGTCATCGCATCGAGCTAGGTGATACCTTGCTCGTCTGTCGGTCCTAGGGTTTCGTCGCCCTCTTCTGGAAGCTACTTGTCGCCAGGCTGTTGCCCCGATCGCGAGCAAATTTGCGTTGTCCTGTGACATCCCGCGCGTCCAGGTCTCGTGGGAACGCAGACCCGGGGCTGGCAGACCCGGGGTGAATTTTCTTCTCATGCCTTGTAATAAGGCCTCCGGAATGGAGCCCGCCTGCCACGGCAGCTTTTTCGGTTGCGTTACGAAGCAAGCGAGCTTCTCGCAAGCCGCGTGCAGCGAGCCACGCCAGGGCCAGGCAAGCCGCGCTGCCGCCGCAGGACCTTTCCGATGCAGATTCTTCTGCATTGCAGGGTTTTTTTGTTGCGCTGCATTCTTGCCGCACTTTTGCGGGACATTTGAAAATCTGCAATGCTGATTTTTCTCCTGCATTGCGGTTTTTGTTTATTGCACACGTGGGTTCGTCTGGCCACGAGCCGCCCCTGTGGCATATTGGGCACGGTGTGGACATCACGTTGAACATCTGGGTTGGGCGCATGACAGGGCCCTTGGGCGCCATGGCTTGCGCGCCCGAAACAGCTGCAAAATGCAAGGCCCCAGCCCCCGGTCTGCCGACCCCGGTCAAGGGGGCCCCGACAGCTCAACGCTCTTACTGTAGCTCGAAGGTGTTCATCGATATCCCGAGCACTAATGGCTCCCACATTCCACGCGAACTGCATGTCTGAAGGGCCGCTCGCCGTTCCTGATCCAGAGGGTGGAATGGAACTTGGGCTCCGCGTCCGCCGTGACCCCCCCTCAGTCGTCTCGCAAGTTGTTTGATTATGGCTGGAATCAGAGGCAGGCAGTGGCGCAGACCTTCCGGCAACAGCCCGTCGGATCCGCGGGGCTCGGGGGGCGATTTATATAGTGGCCATGAGTGCCAGTCCTGTTTTTGTCGCGAAGATTTCAATCGTTGATAGTGGCCCGCCGGCTGGCAGTGTGAACATGATGGTGGACAGCGCAGGTTTGGCCGAGATCGAGGGCGAAGCAAGTGCGCCTTGCTCTCGCGCCCACTTCTCGGAGATTCGCCCTTTTCAGCGAGCGCAGCAGCTGTCTTGGAGGAGGGGGGCTCGCTGAGAGCAGTTCTGAGGCTTCGGCATCTGCGAGCTAAACTGGGCCCCCCGTTTCATGAGCGCGGTGGTGGCTGCAATTTAAATGGCCCAGCGTAGCGTCACGCCCCCTCCCCCTGGCGGGGGTTGCTGACGGGGTCTACCGTCCATCTACCCCGCTCAAGCTCTCCGCTCGGAACGCCGGCGGTCTCCTTGCTTCCATCTTCCCGATCTCTCAGAGCGAGCCCAAGGTTTCAGCAGGCACTGAGGTTGATTAAGAGGTCCCAGATTGCATGTTTCCAGGAAGTGCATGCTTCCGGGGCGGACTTGGCCGCGCGGGCCGCCGAAATGCGCGCAGTTGGACTTCGCGGCGCTTGCGTGGGAGATGGGGCAGCTGGAGACGTTGCCACACTTGTCTTTGAGAGCCTTGTTGCTCCGTGCCCGCGCGCGGTTCCTACCGAGGTGGTTGAATGGGGGGCGACCGCGCTGCGCTGCTCGGGGCCTGGACGGGGGTCCGCGATTGTTGATGCGCATTTGCCATGCGCAGGTGGTCGCACTAGCGCGTATAAGCGATATCTGAAGAAGGTTCTGGATGCGTTATCCCCTGCTGCCCTCAGTTTGGCGCTGGTGGCAGGAGATTTGTACTGTTGCCCCGACGGAAGATGCGAGGGTTCTCGCGGTGGGCAAGCGCGGCCCTGGGGACAGTTTGCAGCGCGGCGCCTTGCGCGGGCGCCGTGGCTCTGGTCGCGGGGCCCTTCAACCCGGCCCCGCGCACATGGGGCACAGTCGGAGGTGGGATCCGCGACCCCCCCCGGCCTGTCAGAGTCTAGACCGCCCCCCAGCAGGCATCTTCGATGAGTTCGTGGCGTCGGCTGCGCGGCGGGGGCCCCGACTTGCGAAGCTGCCTCGCCGGGCCATGCCCCCGCGGCAGTGACGATCGCTCGCCTCGCGCGCGGAGGCCCCTTTGCTGCGCCGAAGCGCATTGGCCAGCATGCCGCGTGCAGGGGGATGGTTCCAGAACAGCTCAGGGGGTGACCCTCCCAGATAACGTTTCGGGGCCTATCCGGAGAGTGAAAGCCTTTTGCAGATCGTTGGCGGTCGAACTTCTGCAGCCCCCAAAGAATTGGCAAGCGTCGAACGACGCCGAGTGTCTCCATTTCGCGCGCATGGCACGCCGAGGGTGGAAGTGGACAGCTTTGGTATCTGGTTGCCCGTGCACTCCGACGCCGCGATGCCCTCGCCCCTTTCTTCGACGTTGACCGCGGCATCTGGGCGGGCCCCGACGGCCTGCACTTTCCGATTGTTGCTGTGAAGAACAGATAGTTTGAGGAGGTGCTGGAGGAAGCGGGCCTGGGCAGGGAGTCCGAGGAGGTCGAGCAATGCGAGACGCCTGTCGGCTCGAAAGAGAGGGCCGCTCCCGTCGACGGGCGGGGCGGCGGCCGCGCCCTCGCGCGCGATGTATCTCGCCTGCTGGGCATCAGCCGCCTGTGGGTCAGCGGCCAGTGCGCTTCCCCTCCCTTTTGCCGTGCTGCTGTTTTCTCCGCCGTTCTCGCAAATTGGGCACGCGCCCGCCTGGCGGCGCGCCCTGGCGAGGACTATGCGCGATGGAAAGTGGTGCGCGTGCTGAGTGGGGGAAAGAACTCCTCCTCCTCCTCCTCCTCCTCCTCCTCCTCCTCCTCCTCCTCCTCCCTCTCCTCTTCGTCGTCGTCGTCGTCCTCCTCCTCCTCCTCCTCCTCCTCCTCCTCCCCCTCCTCCTCCACCGCATCCTCCTCCACCATCCTCCTCCTCCTCCTCCTCCTCCTCCCTCCTCCTCCTCTCCTCCTCCTCCTCCTCCTCCTCCTCCTCTCCTCCTCCTCCCCTTCCTCTTCCTCCTCCTCCTCCTCATCCTCCTCCTCCTCCGCCTCCTCTCCTTTTCTCCTCTTCTCCTCCTCCTCCGCCTCTCTACCTCCCTCCTCCTCCTCCTCCTCCTCCATGAGGAGGGGGGGGGGGGGGGGCGCGCGCCCGCCGCCGCGCGCCCGCGGGGGAATGCCCTGCCGCGCCGCGCCCGCAAAAGGAGGGGCATCGCGCGGGGGGGGAAGGGGGGGACCGATGGCATCAGCGTGAGAATGGGGGGGGGCGGGCCTTGGATCCATTTTAGTTTTTCAGATTTGTATGTTTGCATACATATACGTAGCACCCCGCAGTTGCGGATAATAGTGAAAGGGCGGCGATGATTCCCGAAGTGCGTGAGGCTCTGAAGAAGCTCGCCGCAGGCGCCTAACTTTCTACGAGTTCTGTAGTGAACCCGGGCGCCAGTTTTTCTTCCGGTGGGTCGGAGGGTGGGTCGCGGGTGGGTCGCAGGCCGGGTCGCGGGCGGGTCGCGGGTGGATTGCGGGTGGGTCGTGGGTGGCTCGCTGGCGGGTCGCGGGGTGGGTCGTGGGTGGGTCGCGGGCGGGTCTCGTGGTGGGTCGCGGGGGGGTCGCGGGTGGGTCGCGGGGTTGGTCACGGGTGGGTCGTGGGTGGCTCGCGGGGCGGGTCGCGGGGTGGGCCGCGGTTGGGCGCGGGGTGGGTCGCGGGTGGGTCGCGGAGCGGGTCGCGGGGCGGATCGCGGAGTGGCTCGCGGGCGGGTCGCGTTAATTTTTTTATTTTCTCTGGCCAGGTGCTTTCAGAGTAAATTGTGAGGAACGATCGAGCAGGAACATTTGTTATCGTGGTTGGGCCTCCACCAATTTGACTGAATTGCGAGGTTTTCTCGAGCGAACGCAACGGTGTGGCCAGGGTGTTTCGGCGTAAATTGTCGGGATGTATCGAGCGGGAACTGTTGTTGCTGTGTGTGGCGGGGCATTCAGGGGCACTTGCAATCAAACGCGCGCTCGAGCGGGAGTTTCGTTTTCGGAAGACTGGCGGCCGGCGTCGAAGCGAGAGCGCGGAACCGTTTCCATAGACTAATACCAACTATCGTTGAAACATGAGTATGCAACAACAACAACAACAGCAGCAACAACAACAACAACGACAGCAACAGCAACAGCAACAGCAACATCACCACCACCACCAACAACAACACCAACAACAGCAGCATCAACACCAACAACAAAACCAACAACACCAACAACACCAACACCAATCATAACCAATCATATTCATACTATTCGCTCTTATCCGCTCGCGTGCCACTCATGTATATCCCAAACCTTCGATACCTGCTACCCGCTACCCGCCCTCTTATTTGCAATGTGCTTTTCACGCAGCACTTAAGGCAAGGGAAAAGAGGACGGATGGAAGGAAGGGACAAGGGGGAAAGCGGAATGATGAGGATGGAGTGCGAGAGAGAATAGCAGGAAAGGGGGCTAGGAGCAGAAAACACCTGGCAGAACCAGACGGGTAAACCGGGCGGGTAGACCTTAACGGGTGGGTCGGGAATGCGAACCTAGCCGGTCAAGTCGAGCAGGCGGGCTGCTGAAGCGTGCGATTAATCGCGAGGAAATCTCGAGCGATAGCGCGATTCCCACGGGGGCCACGAAGGGCATACGTAATGAGGCCGCACATGGCAAGGACGGGGCCACTGAAGGCAGAAACGGGGCCACGAAAAGCAGCGAGGAGGTCGCGAAGGGCGGCAGCGGGGCCACGAAGGGCATGCATGTGGGGCCACGACGGGTGCGAACGAGCGGGGGCCACGAAGGACATACATCGTTGGGGCCAGGAAGGGCGACAGCGGGACCACTGAGGGCAGCAAGCGGGCCGCGAAGGGCAGCGAGGGGGCCAGGAAGAGCGACAACGGTGCCACGAAGGGCATGCGTATGGGACTGCGAGGGGCGCGAGCGAGCGGGGGCCTTAAGGCATATAATGCGGGGCCACAGAGGGCAGTGACGGGGCCGCTGAGGGTAGGGGCAGCGAGGGGGCCACAAAGGGGGACAGCGGGGCCACGAAGGGCATGCATGTGGGGCCACGACGGGCGCGAGCGAGGGGGGGGAGCACGAAGTACTTACGTATATGGGGCCACTCAGGGCGACAGCGGGGCCACTGAGGGCAGCAAAGGGGCCACGAAGGGCGACAGCGGCGCCACGAAGGGCAGCAGCGGGGCCACGAAGGGCATGCATATGGGGCCACGGCGGGGGCGTGCGAGCGGGGGGCACGAAGGGCATATAATGCGGGGGCACTGAGGGCAGCAACGGGGCCACGAAGGGCAGCGAGCGAAGGCGACCGCGGAACCAATACGGGCAACGAGGGGCATCGAAGGCGGGCGAAGGGCAACGAGCGGCGACTGCAGTCCTGAACGGCTGGTCGGGCGGGCAGGCCCCGACGGGCGGGTCGAGCGAGCGGGTCCTTGAAGCGTGAATCCTGTCTGGACCGCCAGGAAGTCTTAGAGGGAACGCGACTCCCAAATAAATCGTGAAACGGTCCAACGCGAGAGCGTGATTCTTGAGCGTCGAGGAGCAGCATCTGAGTAAATTGTGAGGAAGTTTCGGGCGAGGGCGCGAGTCCTGAGTACACTGCAAGGAAGTCTCAAGCGACAGCGTGAGTTCCCAATACGTTGTGAGGATGTATTCGGCGGGAGCCGTTGTTCTTGTAACTCGGGGCCACGGGCGCAGTTTGACGCTCAAGACTTGCCCCGTTAAAAGACAGGGTGCGAGCCCTGGGACGGGCACTTCAGTTAAAAAATACAATGTGCACCAGGCAGGGGGAGTCAACTATAATTATTGTTCATTAGTGATAATCCAACATTAATTCGCACCACTGAATCCCACTTCAGCCACGCACCCAAAGGACAGTGAATGACCGCGCGGCACTCTTTTACTCTGATATCATGGATCTACATATATACATAGATGTTGGTTCAAGCCCCCTGTGTTCTGGCGCCAGCGCACAGGGCGTATTCCGACTCCTCCCATCCATCCCTCTACTACACCCTTTCTTGCTTGCGCTGGCTTGCGCACATGCGGCCTGCCCGCTCTTTGGGGCGCTCCCGGCCGCGGCAGACGAGCTGGGCCGGTGCAGGCGTTGCGGCCAGGCGTTGCCCTGCGCCGTTGATCTCCTTCCGAATCCGTGAGATACCCGGCACCACGCCACGCGCGGTGTGCAGCCCATCCGTGCCCACGCTGTGGAATTCGCGCGTGAGCACAGCTTGGATGAGCTCGCCACGAGGAGCTAAAGGCGGGAAACGACACGGTTGCAGGCAGACGACGGCGACGGGCGCAGCAGTTATTGTATTGGCTGCTCCCGGGTCAGGCTGGCGGCATTCGTGCGGTTCGCGCGCCTTGTGGAGACTACCTGACCGACCCTGCTGCTATGGCGCAGGCGCTCGTGGTTCATTGGGGCGAGGTGCTCAGGGCGCGGGGAGTCAGCACGGACCTTCTGGCACGCTGGCTGGAGGAGGATGCGGCGCACCGTGCGGTTCACGGTCCGCGGCATGGTGAGTTGTTCCACCTGCGACTCCGCAAAGAGCACGTTCGCCGCGCCATCCGGATATCGAACAGTTCGTCCTTGGGCCCGGACGGCGTTCCCTATGCCGCCTGGGGCCGGGTGAAAGATGTCACCGTCGACGACGTGTTCGAGGCTTTCGAGGAGCTTTGCGATGATGGCACGCTGGAGCGGCTCGAGGAAGCGGCGCCGGACCTCAACGCGAGCCTCTTCATCTTCCTCCCGAAGCAGGCGGTTGGCATGATAGACGACGGCGATGAGCCCTTCGATCCTGACGGCGTGCGCCCCCTGACCATCACCAACACAGACAACAGGCTTATGGCCAGCGCGTGCCGGCTGCTCATCGAACTTTTGCTGGAGACGTTGATTTTGGAGGAGCAGCGCGGGTTCTTGCAAGGACGATCGATGCTGAGCAACGTGAACGACGTCGATGAAGCCATGCTTCATGCAGCAGCGGAGGGAGAGGGTGGTGGTCCTCTTCTTCGACTTCGCAGCGGCGTTTCCGTCCACTGAACACGAGCTGTTGCTGAGCTTCTTCCGGAGCCTCGGATGGCCGACCTGGCTGCTCAACTTCATCATGGGACTCTACAGGAACATGTTTTTCGAGTTTGGGCTCGCTAGGGCCCAGTTCCCAGGCTTTTGCTTGTCCCGGGGGACTCGGCAAGGATGTCCGTTGTCTCCTTTCCTGTATGGAGTCTAGAGTTTCCCGCGGCCGTCAGGAGGGCCTTCGCGGACGACCTCGCGATGGCGCTGGCCACAGCGGCGCAGCAGTTGTGCAGGCTGGAGATCTTTTTCAAGGACTTATTCGCGTTGATTTCCGGCTTTCAACTGAACGTCGCTAAGACGGCGCTGGTGCCGACAGACCCGCTGGACTTGTCCGCAGTGCGCGCTCTGCTGACCGCCCAGGCCCCCGGCCTGGCCGGAATGGTCATCGTGGAGGCGGCCAAATACTTGGTCATGTTTTTGGGGCCCAGGCGCGGTCAACTCTCTTGGGAGGGCCCCCTCCAGAAATATTCTGCCCGCGCTGGTCAGTGGGGGAAGCTCGGGCCGGGAACGCTCGTGAGCATCAAAGCATGCAGAGTGTACATCGTTTCTGTGCTGTTCTACGTCGGCCACTTGGAGCCTCCTCCCCCGACCCTGGCGTTTGCTGAGGCTTCGGCTTGCCGCCGGCTTCATCCTGGCCCTTTCGATTGGGCAGACGCCTCGGAGGACCTCGTCGACGCCGGGTTCCCCGCCGAGATCCCCGACCTGGAAGCCACGGTGGCGGCCGCGAAGGCGCGCGCGGTGCACTTCGAGGCTGGGGGCGCACTCCAGATCCAGGGCCGGGCCCGGACGATGCGGCAGCTTTCCTGCAGCTCGCCAGACGTATCCCTGCAGCGGGTGGCCTGGTTGCACGCATGGCGCGACCAGAGCTTCCTTTGCTACCTCGACGGCGCCGCGGACCAGGTCCGCGCGCTGCGTCGCGCTGACCGGGATGACGCACGATGGAGCGGGCGGGCGGGCTGGCAGCGACACGCCGCGCAGCGCTTGAAGTTGCTGCGCGCGGGTTCGCCAGGTGCGTGGCTGCGTGCACTCCTCCGGAGACGGCTCGACCATTGGGCGGTCCACTTGCTTCCTCGGTTTCGTTTCGACCAGGCTCTCGATACGCTGCGGCGCATTTGCCGCCTGTGTCAGCCGCGAGTGTGGGCCGCCGTGCTGCGACTTTGGCGCAACGGTTGGTGCGACAGCTCCCGCTTCGGCGGCTGCGGGCGGTGCCACTTCGGATGCCCGAGGGGCGACGATACCATCGCGCACCTGGCTCAGTGCCCAGTGGTGCGACGCCTGCTGGGCGATGGCCTTAGACCGGTTCCTCAACCTCGGCGGGTGGCGCCTGAACGACACGGACACGCAGCAGTGGGCGACCGGCACCTATGGCCTATATACTGCGTCCACAATGCCCGCCGGCACGGCCTCCTGGACATAGCGGAGCTCGACGGCGGCTTCAAGGAATTTGTTCAGGAGGGACGTCGTGGCACAGAGCAGTCCGATTTCGACTGAGATATCAGGCTCCGATTCTCGTCCGCATCTGTATGCGGGGGGTCCATTGGAGCGTAACCGTCTGGACGCCGCTCGGTGCGGGGGGGCAGGATTTGTCCGCCTTGGCGGTGTCCGGCTGGAGGGCGTTACGCTGCACGGCGCCCTGCCGGAGCGATTCTCCACCCCTCCGTCCTCCCTCCCCCCTGCCCCTTTGCATGCCCATGACTACCATGAACTGTCCGATTATTCTACGCTTGGGTGATGATCTTCACCGGAGGCCTGCTCGCCATATTCTGTCTGGCGCTCATTAAGCATAGCGACGCTGGCACGCTTCGCGGCCAGTTTGTGCATGTTTTCCTCCACGTCTCTCCCTCGCCCTCGTCTGCCCCTTTCTTTCCCCGCACGGATATTGTTGCATGGCACGTATGGCCCCCTTCGCGTTTGCACTGTGTCATATAATGCTGACTTCATGTATCGAGGCTGCGCAGGCCCTGGCGTACATACGCCGCGAGTGGACGTCGTAGGCCGAGGGCGGATGCACTGCAGTATTCTGTGCGTTTCCTCTCTCCCCTCGCCTCCTGTCCTCCCCTCCCCTCCCCTCCCGGAGAGGTTTCGTGACAATTTCGCGCCTTCTGAGCCGGGCTCGGGGGGGACAATTTTGTTAACAGGACCCTCCTTGACATTTCGTTGCCACTCCGTCGGTCTATTTGCCCCGTCCGGGCTGCGACCGCCGAGCGCCTTGGTGCCAGCACAAGTGTGGTGCGATTTCATTTCTCCGCCACGCAGTGCGCGAAGCTAATTGATACGAATTTTTGCAAATTTCGTACCAGCTTTCCGCTCCTCCCCTTTCTCTTCCGCCTCTTCTCCCCCCGTCCGCCGCTCGTCCGCTCCCGAAACGACGTTGAAACTCTGACGATCCTCCTTCGGCACGTTCGGACGTGGAACGAGGTTGAGCCCTTCCGCTGCGCGTCAATGTCGGGCGTACCGGCCTATCCTCGATTTGAGGCTGCTGGGAGGGAACCGTTTTTCCTCCGCTTCATGCTGCGGCAAGTGCAGTGCTCGAGTGCGGCAGTTGTGGAGGTCGTCGCGCTGTCATTCCCTTCAGCTTTCCTCCCTCTCCCCCTAAAACATATATAAGTAGATGTGCTTATGTAAATCGGGGCTGGACAGAACCCCCAATAGTGACACGTCGATTAGTGAATTGTCCGTTTTCGGTTCTCGAGAGGGCGCCGTGGCCGTCAGTTTCCAGGCTTTCGCCCGCCAGGTTTGGGCCCGAGGTCGTTTTCACTAAACCACGTTTTGCTAAAGGGGGTTCTGTCCATCCCCGAGTAAAGTTATATTGAACTATATGTGGATATATGTAATGATATACGTGCATGTGTATACACAAATATACAGACACCCGCATACATTCATACATACACAGGCAATTATATAATTGCATAAATCTTTGTATATGTGTGTGCACATGTATATGTAGATGTATATGTATACACATCTATTCATACATTCAGGGGGCTGAGCTGGTGGCTCCCAGGGCGGCCCCTCGACGCGCCATGGAGGCCCCGAGGCCCTGGGAGCGCGCTGGGATCGGGCCAGGAGGCTGAACAAAAACGCCCCCAGAATGCGCCAAGAGAGCTCCAAGAGTCGCCCAAGAGGCTTCCGACACAGCCCAAGATCGTTCCAAAACGCCCAAGATGGCCTCAAGATGGCGGTCGCGGGGACGTTCCCGGCGGTCTGGCTTACCCCGCCTTCTTTTGTTTTCTACAGCGTTGGGAAGAACTATTTGTAGAGTTGTCCCCCCAGCTTGTTCTCGGTCACCGTTTGAAAATAGAACCCCTTCCGATGGCCATGCCCGTCCAGATCCTGGATTTGGGCTGGATCTGAGCTGGAATACGGCCCGACATCCGCGCGTCATGCCCTTGGCATCGCTCGGACGTGTGCGTGTTTTCTCGGCGAGAACCATCGAGGACCATCCTGGACCACCGAGCAAAAGAGACGCGCGAAACCGACAAATGCACGGGAGATGGACGTCCGAGCGACGGCAAGTGCCGGAGCCTGTGCTCGCCAGAGGAAGCGCTGCCCAGGACCTGGCAAGGCCGGCCCCTCGGCCCCTCGGCTCGGGAATGCCGGGTTTTGTCAGGAGAGGAAAAAGCACACAGACACAATTAATTTTCGATTCCCAAGAAAATATGGGAAGATATGGGAAGTGGGGGGGAAGACAGAAACCGAGAAGATATGGGAAAGCATGGGGAATCTGTTTATTTGTGTGCATTTATTTGTGTGTCCTGGGGCCCCTTCATTTTGGGGGGGGGGGGGGGGGGCAGCTGCGGCCCCGGCCGGGCCCTCCCCGGGCCCTGGCGTATGCTGCTCTGGCCCTGGCCCAGGAGGGCGTGACCCGCAGCGGCCACCTAGGTGCTCGCGGTGGCCCTGGCCGGGAGGGCTGCCTGTACCGGGCCGAACGAGAGGGGGGGATGGGGAGAGGGGGGCTACGAAATCTGCTGCATGCAGCTGGTTTCGGCCCCGCCGCCGAGCCCCTTCTTCGATACATGGCCCCCTCCGGCGCCGGGAGGCGCCGGGAAAATCGGCGACGTGGCGAGCTGATTCTCAACCCCACCCCTTCGCTATCCCCCCCCTTTCGCCCGGCTCGAACGTGTGCGGCGCAGGGAAGCGGGTCGCTTGCGCAGACAGTTCGAGCGGGGCACCGATCAGCTAACCCCAGGAAGTATTCAAGAACCCCCCCCCTCCGGCAAATCGATAACCCTTCTGCACCATCATCATCATCATCATCATCATCATCATCATCATCATCATCATCATCATCATCATCATCATCATCACCATCATCACCATCATCATCATCATCATCATCATCATCATCATCATCATCATCGTGTCCGGGTGCTACAGCTATCGTTCGGTTATTTCGGCCCTTCGGAATATCGAATAAAAAATGCGGTGCTACGATATCGCCGGGGGGGTTCTTAAATGCTTCCTGGGGTTACAGAACTGGTGTGCCCCAGCCCCTGAGTGTGAGGGCCGCATGCGGCCTGCGCCGCCGGCTTTGAGGGCGGACCTTCCCCTCTAGGACCCCCGCGGGCGCCCCCCCCCCCCCCCCGGGGACTCGCCTGGACCCCGGGTGGCGGTATACTGACCCTGGCTCCGGATCCGCCCTACTTTGGCTTTTTTTCAACTTAAGACTGCGTCGGAAATCCACCTATATGAGGCCGAAAAAGTAGGGCGGAAATTCCTGCACCCAGCATAAAGTAGGGCGGAAATCCACAGAGGTAGGGCAGAAACAGCAGCAGAAAAGTAGGGCGGAAATCGGCATCAGCGGGGCTTGAAAAGTAAGGCGGAAATTCCAAGCCCTACTTACGAATTTCCCCAAAGTAGGGCGGATCCCGAGTCAGGGGACCCGGGACCATGCTCCCCCGCCAAAAAACGGGACAGGACCCCCCGCTGCAGGGACCCCCCCCTGTCGTTGCTGTCGACATCAGGGGGCGCTGGGGAGGAGAGGGAGGGCCGCCGGGACCCCGGGAGGCGGCAGTCTGACTGGGGACCCTCCCGACCCCTCCGCCCCCCCCGACCCCCCCCCCCGACCCCCCCCCCCCGACCGTCGGGGAGGGGAAAAGGGGATGGGATCGACTCAATGCGACGCTGCTTTCGGCCGTTCGTCTTGAAATTTCCATGGGACTGGCGACGACGACGACGACGAAGACGACGACAGCGTCTCGCACACGCCGCAGAGTCGGCGGCTTCTCTCGTCGAGCCCATGACACACACATGCATCGAACATTCAGTGAATCTACAGAGCACTCTGCGTAATTATGTTTCGTGGAGTCGATGGGCCATCAATTTTGGGGTAGGTCGAGTCCGTCTTCGATCCCCTGCTCGAACATCGGCGCGAGAGCTGCCCACGCAGGAGCTCCCTTCTCCACGCGGTGTGATGCGCTGGCGGCCCGCACGGGCCAGCGCGGGAAGCTTTGTAGAGGACTATCAATGGAGAGGAGGCATGTTGCCAAATAATTCCCAGATGTCTAAAACAAGGGTTGAACATGGTTTAAACATGTAAAAACCATGTTTCAAACCTGTTTAGAACACTTTCCGACATTGCAAACACACTTTAGATTCAATGATAGTACTGTCAGGGTGTCCATTGTCTCGGGGGTGGACAGACCTCCTATCCTGACACGTCAACTAGTGAATTGTCCGTTTTCGGTTCTCGCGAGGGCGCCGCGGCCGTCATCTTCCAGGCCTGCGCCCGCCAGGTTTGGGCCCGAGGTCGTTGTCACTAAACTACGTTATCGGAGGTTGGGGGGTGAGATCGAAGTGGAACGGAGAGCCCCCCTACCGGGAAATCGATTTCGGTTTCGTGTTCGTGCGTGCCGTGCGGGCGAGGCGAAGCTGCGTGGGCGGGAAAGTCTCCTGTGGCTGAGGCGCGGCCGGACCAAATGATTCTCCGCCGGGCGGCCGGTGGCGCGCGGTGTCCCGCCGGTGTCCCGCCGGTGTCCCGTCGGTGTCCCGTCGGTGTCCCGATGATGATGTTGATGATGATGTTGATGATGATTATGATGATGATGGTAATGATGATGATGAGATGATGTTGATGATGGCGATGATGATGATGTTGATGATGATGATGATGATGATGATGATGATGATGATGATGACGTCGATAGTGATATCGATTGTGAGATCGGTAGTGAGACCGATTGAGACAGCGAATGAGGTCCTCTCTCAGGTTCTCCTCCACCACGCACAGTGTTGCGCCGCTTCCGGGGCCGATCCACGGTGCAATGTGGCGCCGCACCGAGGCCCGTGAAGGACGTAGAGAAGGCCCCCGTATCTTGATTATTGTTTCTGGAGAGCCCTGCTCGCGTTCGGGCCCGTGCCATCTGAGTAGGGGCAGAGCAAGAAGTAGATCGAAGCTTTCCGCTTAGCGGGGTTCGGCTCAAGCAGGGTACCTCGTCCTTGCCGCGCCACTCCCGCACTCGTTTTGATCCGCCCAGTGCGGTCCGTGCGTGCGTGCCGTGCGTGCGGGCGAGGCGAAGCTGCGTGGGCGGGCGAGAAGAAAGTCTCCTGTGGCTGAGGCGCGGCCGGACCAAATGTCTCCCTTCTGGGCGGCCGGTGGCCCGCGGTGTCCCGCCGGTGTCCCGCTGGTGTCCCGTGTGGCTGAGGCGCGGCCGGACCAAATGTCTCCCTTCCGGGCGGCCGGTGGCCCGCGGTGTCCCGCCGGTGTCCCGCGGTGTCCCGCGGTGTCCCGCGATGCCCCTGGTGTCCCGCCAGTGTCCCGCGGTGTCCCGCGATGATGATGATGATGATGATGATGATGATGATGATGATGATGATGATGATGATGATGATGATGATGATGATGATGATGATGATGATGATGATGGTGATGGTGATGGTGATGGTGATGATGATGGTGTTGTTGATGATATGATGATGATGATGGTGATACTGATGATGATGATGATGATGCTGATGATGATGATGATGATGATGGTGATGCTGATGATGATGATGATGATGATGATGATGATGATGATGATGATGATGATGATGATGATGGTGATGATCGAGTGTGATCGAGTGTGAGATATATCGAATGAGATCGAGGGATATCGATTGTGAGATCGATTGTCAGATCGATCGAGGGAGATCGATCGAGCGAGACCGATACTGAGATCGATAGTGAGATCGAAAGTGAGACCGATCGAGTGAGACGTTGGTTCCTCCCCCCCGAACCTCCTTATCACCCGAAGGGTGGTCGTATAGGTACTAAAGGTCAGGAGCGAAAGAAGGACGTACACGTACATGAATCCACGCTGGTTTCGTGATTACGCATTGCCCGAATATTCGTATCACGCGGCCAGTCTCGCGGATCGAGGGTCGCGTTCTGGGCTCCCTAAAAGGGAGGTCTGTCCATCCCCGATTGTCGTGGCATCCGCGAAGGAAGCCGTGACGTCACCGCCTGGTCCCCGCGCGGGCCACGGCCGCCGCGGCGCCGGCGTCCTCGACGGGCGGCGGCCCGCCGGTGTCGCGGGTGCCGCGCCGGCCAGGGACGATCGGGGGCAACGACAGGGGGCTTGGCATCGCTCGGACGTGTGCATTTTTTCTTTCGGCGAAGACCATCGAGGAGCATCCTTGATCATTTGGCGAAAAAACCACGCACGAAACCGAAAAAACACACAGGGAATGGACGTCCGAGCGATGGCGAGGGGGGGAATGGGCAGACGGGGGGGAGGCATCAATCCCCGATCGCCCATTGATCGCCGAGAGGGGCCCGATAGTCCCAAGCTGCCCAGGAAGGTGCGGATGAGGCCTATCGCCGATCTATCAGCGATGTATGGCCGATTCCAGGTCGATGCCCCCCCTATGCCAGTCCCCCCTATCGTTGCCCCTCAGACGACGACGACGACGATCAAACAGTGGCGAAGCGTCCTGGCGTGCCTGTAGTCCTACCAAACACAATGTTCTAAGAACCTTTTGTGGGTTGCACGAAATGTTCGTTTCTGGCTGGGGCTGCCCTGTTTTAACGCATCGGGGTCATGGTCTAAGAGCATGGGTTCTGTTCTTACAACATTCTGGGGTTCTGGGAACATTCCGTGGTAGGACCATAGGAATGCCGGGACGGTCGGCCCCTGCTCAAGTGTCGCGGGTGCCGCGCTGGCCGGGGACGACGACGACAACGACGACGACGACGACGGAGTCGCCGCCAGGAGGAGATTTTCAAGGCCGGGGCGATCCCTCCCCTTGTGGGCTTCCTGAGCTCGGGCGAGACGGACCGCGTGCACGCCGCCGTGGTGGCCCTGCGCTTCCTGACCGCGGAGTGCTCCAGCAGCACCACCGCTGCCTACGAGGCGGGGGCTCGCTTCGATGCCTCCGACTCGATCCGATGCGACTTCGATGGCCTCCGATTCCGCTTCGACTCGGCTTGGGGACTCCGACCTGGGGCTCCGATGGTTCAATGGAGGCCTACTGGCCTGCCGATGTCTGCCGATTCGACTGCTCCCGACTCGGCTGCCGATTTCCGCCGATCCGATTCATTAGGGGGCCACATGCGAACCCTACCCCTACCCCCCACCACTTCTGAGGGGGAAGGTGGGGTTCACTTCGCTCGAGAGCTCCCGAACGGAATGAACCCCACCTTCCCCTCAGAAATCGTGGGGGGTAGGGGTAGGATTCGCATGTGGCCCCCTATTCATTTGGATCGTCGATCCGCCCTATCGATGCGTCTCTGGGCTCCCCTGCGAGGCGGGGGCAGTGAGGCTGCTCCTGCAGCAGATCGGGTCCCCTCCCCGCGGGAAGCGGGCCGCGGCCGCCACGGCGCTGCGGAACATCTGCCTGGAGAAGGACGAGTACCGTGCCGAGTTCGTGGGGCTCGGAGGGCTGGACGGCCTGGTCCAGCAGCTCGACGCGAGCGAGGAGTGCGACCCGGCGCTCCAGGACGTGGACATGCAGCTGGAGGCCATCCTGAATTTGCAGGACCTGCTGGAGGACCTGGACGGGAATGCGATCGACTCGTATGTACGCAAGGCTCGTGATGCTGGTGCTGTCAAGCCTCTTCAGCAGCTTGCCCTCAGCGAGAACGATGAGGTGACAACCTCAGCTAAAGAGGTGCTTGCACTGCTTGGTGCCTGAGCATTTACCCCGATGCGCCCAGGATCGTGCGCAACATGGTCCCAACCCATGTGAAACAGATCGGATCCATCAGACCTGTCGTTCGTGTGAGCAGGGAGCTTGTTTGGACGGTGCATTCCAGAAGTAACACATGGCCTATGTAAGGGAGCCCTCCCTCCATCTCCCCACATCGTAAGCATAATGCAAGAATAGGTTACACTCATGCTCCTTAAATAATAGGGGTCTGGGTCCGCCTGTCAGGATTTCAAGCTCAGCACGCTCTAGGGTACGGAGTGCCCCAATCGAGCCAGCGTGTTTTTTTCCCCGGTTTCGAGGCATGTGGCAGTGCTCCGATTATGATGTTATTGGTGTCCCTCCCCCAAGTGTTCGTCGCACTTTCGTCATGGTCTCGTTTCTCTCCAACTTGCCAGTGCCTCGAGTTGACTCCGCGTGAGCGGACTTTTGGGCCGCGGGTATAGACATACATACGTGGCGCACGTGCGCCTTCGGGCGCGTGCCTGCTTTGTTTTTCTCAGGAGGTAATCCACGCCGGTGTGCGACACTGTGCGTGTACTCGTTCCCGAGTGCGTTCAAGCCTGCTCGCTTGCTCGTCCTGCTGGTGCTCCTCCACCCAACCTGCCCTCCTTTCCCTCCCCACACCCTCCCCTCATGATGCCATACTAGCGACAGGCTGTCACCTTGCTTTGTCATGGCACACATGTTCCGCAAGACGTGACAGACTGGTCAGGAAGTTCGGTTGGGTCGCGTTTGCCGCATAGTTTGTGCGGGGCAGTGCCGCCTCTTATATTTCGCTTTAGAGGTATTCATATTCGGTGCGCAACACCGTTTTTGAATTCGCTTTCGCGTGTCAGGCCTGATGATGCTGCTCTTCTTGTTCCCTTGGTGGCTCCTCCTCCTCCTCCTCCTCCTCCTCCTGCTCCTGCTCTATGTACTCGTGCTTCTCCACCTCCGCCTCCCGCCCCTGTCCCGACGCGTAGGACAGGCTTCATCTCCCTGTGGGCGGTGCGACTGCTGTCGTGCGCCCGGGCCCGCACTGCTCACCCTCTTGCCCGCGGCCGACGACGATTTCAACGCCCGGCGCGGTGGTCGCGGCACGGCTCTCGGCAGGGAAGGGGTGTGGCGCGAGGCGGAGAAGCCCGGGCATGGAAGCGCAGGGCGACGAGACCTCTACGTCCACCGCCGCTCCCAGGGGGTGGCACACACACGCTGCTCCCGGGCCCAGGAGGAGCCCTGGCCGGCGGCGGTGTGCACGTGTGGCTCCTCGTCGCCCTGCGGCACGGTGCTTCCCGCCTGCAGCGTCCGGCCCCGCCTCCTCGCCCTTCCTTACCCGCCCCTTTTATCCGCGTCGGCTCCCGCGTGCGGCGTCGCCGGCCGTGCAGGCCACGGAGGGGGCACTTTTGCACACAGCGTAGCCCCCGCCGTTCTCCCTTCTCTCCGAAGGTCCAAGAAGCACGTCTCGGCGGCGAGCGAGGGGGGGACACAGGAAGAAAAGGCCTTCTCAGTAGGCGGCGGGACTTCTCTGCGGTCCTCGCGCCTGCTGAGAGGTTGTTGTTTGTGCCTTTTGGGGGAGGTTCAGAGGACTTCTCAGGAGGCCCGGGAACTTCCGAACCTTCTGAAATGGCCTTCTCCTTCTCACTTCCCCCTCTCGCTGGCCGCCGAACATACACATAAACTTTCGTAACGTCGCGCGGATTTCCTGGATCGGCCCTTGGCACCCTGGCGGCGGCTCAGGCGCGCTCCGCGCGCCAGGGGGGGGAGGGGGGCAGCGCTGATGCAAGAAATCTGCGGGCACGATCTACATCCATGTCCACTGCGTCGTGGACGGGTGCCAAAAGGTCGACGCGCAGTGGATATAGATAAAACTCTAGCCTTTAGGGGCCAGACTTGTATCCATATCAGCTGCGCTTCTGGTTTCTGAGAAATTGTTGACGCTTCGCGAATCCCCACCAGCCCATCCAGAAACGATGCCCAGAGGACTTGCCTCGATCAGGGAAGCGGGCAGCACACAGAGGAAGGGTCCCCCAGTGGAGGCTTCTTGGAGCGTCTTGGGGGCCTCTTGGCGGTCCCGGACGCCTCTTAGAGCGTCTTGGGTGCCTCGGAGAGCTTCTTGGGGCCTCTTGGGGGTCTCTTGGGAGCCTCTTGGAGGCCTCTTGAGCACCTGTTGGGGCCTCCTGGGCCTCCTGGGCCTCTTGGGGCCCTCTTGAAGCGCTCTTGGGAGCCTTGGGAGCGCTCTTGGAGCCCTCTTGGGTCATCTTGGAGCCATCCTGAGGCCTCGGCGAGAAAGCCCAAAACATGGATTTCCCCACGGTTGTGGAAGGATTTTGGCCTCTTGGGGGCCTCCTGGGGGAGCTCTTTGGCCACTTGGAGCCGTCTTGGAGCGGTCTTTGGGCCTCTTGGAACATCGTGGGCGCCATCTTGAGGCATCTTGGGATATCTTGAGCCATCTTGGAGATCATCTTTGGCTCTCCCAGGCGCTCTTGGAGTCATCTGAAGCAGTGCCCCCCCAGGAGGCCAACATGTGGCCAAAGCCTTAGTAAAATCAATGATTTTGGCATTGTCGCCGAGGCCTCTTGGAGCGTCTTGGGTGCCTCTGGGGGGCCTCGTGGGGCCTCTTGGAGGTCTCTTGGAGGCCTCTTGGGAGCCTCTTGGGGGCATCCTGGGGGCCTCCTGGGGGCCTCTTGGGGCTTCCTGGCCACCTCTTGGGGCCCTCTTGGGGCACCCTTGGGAGCCTTGGGGGCCATCTTTGGGGCATCTTGGGTGAGATCGATCACAGGAGGGGGTTCCCCTCCCCAAGAGGCCAAAATGGAGCCAAAACCGTAGTAGAATCAATGATTTTGGCTTCCTCGCAGAGGCCGTTCTGGACGCTCCGACGACTCTCGAAACCCCTTGTCCAGGTCCCCAGGGGAGGGGTAAACCCCTCCCCGAAGGGGAAGAAGGATGGGTGGAAGAGGAAACTCCCTAAACCACCGACGCCCAGAGGGCTGATGGGATTCTTGACGCTTCGCGTATCCTCACCAGCCCATCCAGCTGAGACGATCATGGTAGCGGAGGAGCAAACTGGGGGACATTCTTTATCGTTCGAGGGAGGAGGAGCAGGAGGAGGAGAAGGAGGAGGAGGAAGGGGAAGAGGAGGAGGAGGAGGACGAGGAAGAGGAGGAGAAGGAGGAGGCGAAGGAGGGGTGATGGATGAGGGAGAAGGATGATGAAATTGTTGATCAGGAGGACAAGGGAGAGGGAATACCATCGGGAGGAGGGCGAGCAGAGGGGATAGAGGCGAGGAAGGAGGAGGAGGAAGCGGAGAAGGAGGAGCAGAAGGAGGAGTAGGAGAAGAAGGAGAAGAAGAAGGAGGAGCAGGAGGACAAGGGCGAACAGAAGAGCCAGAAGCCTCTTGAATGCCGCTTGGAGTCTTCTCGGATATCACTTGGAAGCTGTTCGGAGGCCTCTTGGGGCGTGGGGGGGGGGGCATCTTGGCGGGCCCAGGGCCTTCTTTGAGCGTCTTGGGTGCCTCGGGTATTCTCTTGATGCCTCTTGGGGGTCTCTTGGGAGCCTGTTGGAGGCCCTTTGGGCGCCTCTTGGAGCCGTCTGGGCGCCTCTTGGGGCCCTCTTGGGGCGCTCTTGAGAGGGGAGCTTCAATTAGGGCCTCTCCTCGGGAGCCCAACTACTCGCCTCTTGGGGCGCATGTGGGGCGCTCTTGGAGCGCTCTTGGGCGCTCTTGGGGCCGTCTTGGAGGCCTCTGGGGCCCCTCTTGGAGCCCTCTTGGGCCATCTTGGAGCCATCCTGAGGCCTCGGAAGGCTACCAGAAGCAAAAAGGCGAGAAAACAAAACGCATTGATGGCCTCTTGGCGGCCACCTGGGGAGGCTCCGTGGCCACCGGGAGCCGTCTTGGATTGTTTTTGGGGCCTCTTGGAGCATCTTGGTAGCCATCTTGAGGCATCTTGAGCTGTAGTGAGCCATCTTGCGGGTCATCTTGGGCTGTCTGATACGCTCTTTGAGCCATCTTGGGCGCTCCACCCCCTCGCAGAACACCCCGTCCAAGTCCAGGGGAGGGGGTAAGGGGGATGGGTAAACCATTCCCCCAAGGGGAAAGGGGGTTGGAAGAGGAGCCTCCCCCAGACCACCTACGCCCCGAGGGCTCGTGCGATCCGGCCCGGAGCTCCACGACGGAGCGACTGCGGATTGGTACCTGCTCGAAACAGAAGCTCCTGGCGGAACTCCGAAGCTCTTGGTGCCGCGTGGGGCTTCGGTTTTCTCATGACTTCGCAACCGAAGGGGGAGCCCAGCGGCCGAGGCGCGCGGCGGACGCGGCACCTTGCGGCCTGTGCTGCGGGCGAGCGCGCCGCGGCCGCGCCCGCCTCTCCGGCCTAGCGCGGCGGTGCGCAGCGCTCCTGGGCGGCGGCCAAGGAGGGGGGGGTGCTGACTCCGCAGCGGAGGCCCAGAGGCTGACACCAGCGCCAAGATCGGCGGTGTGCCTCCTCCTCCTCCTCCTGCTCCTCTTCCGCCGCCCCCTCCTCCTCCGAGGGAAGATTCTCCCGATCTCGGCGATGGTGGTAATAGTCGGGCTTCCAAGGTGGCTGGACGAGTGCCACGAACCCCAAAATCTAGGATCACCGTACCGCTGAGGAGGCAATCCCCTGTGTGGGTGTTGGTGCCCATGTCCAGGCCTCCAACTGTAGCACTTCATGGGAGCCTTGTATATCTTCGCAAGGCCGTCTTTAGAGCGCACTAGCTTCTCTCTGCGTTTGGGAATCGATGCGGTAGAGCCGATTTGGCGTCTATGAGCGTGACCACCGTCGACCAGCGTCGATCAGCGTCGATTCAGCGTCGACTGAGCGTCATCTCGCGCCGATCCGCAAGAGCCAGCAAGATGGTATTACGGAAGGCCCCCGTGAGTTGCCGCAGGAGGGTGCTGTTCCCGGGGACCCTGGCTCCGGATCCGCCCTACTATGGTTTTTTTTTCCATCTTAAAGTTGCGTCGGAAATTCACCTAGAAGAGGCCGAAAAAGTAGGGCGGAAATCGCTGCACCCAACATAAAATAGGGCGGAAATCCACAGCAGCAGCTACAGAAAAGTAGGGCGGAGATTGGCATCAGCGGGGCTTGAAAAGTGAGGCGGAAACTCCAAGCCCCACTTACGAATTCCCCCAAAAAGTAGGGCGGATCCGGAGTCAGGGGAGGGCCGGTGCCATGGCCGGGGCCACGGAACCTCTTCGCGGAGACCTCGTGCCCCCCTCCTCCCCTCTCTCGGTGCGCTCCTTTGAAGGGGCCCCAGGACACACAAGTAAATACACACAAATAAAATAATCCCCCATATTTTCATATATTTTCTGGGTTTCTGTCTTCCCCCCCCCCACTTCCCATATTTTCCCATATTTTCTGGGAATCGCCGATTCATTGTGTCTGTGTGTTTCTTCCCCTCCTGATCCTTGGCCCCCCCCCCGTCGGCCGCGCACGTGCCTCTGGCCACGACCTGCACCACCCCCCCCCCCCCGCCTTGGACGCGCCCCCGGACCTCGCTCCTCTCGCCCCCGTCGGCGGCGGCCGCGGGCACGGACGGCGCCGCCCCGGCAGCACGCCGCCTCCCCGCCCTGCAGCGCGTCTGGCCCCCGACCTCTCCTCGCCGCTCCTGCCCGCTCCCCTCCCTTGGGCATCGCTCGGGCGTGTGCAGGTCTTGGTCGGGGGGGGGGGGTGCAGGTCGTGGCCAGAGGCGCGTGCGCGGACGACGGGGGGGGGCCAAGGAGCGCACCGAGAGAAGAGAGGAGGGGGGCACGAGGTCTCCGAAGAGAGGTTCCGTGGCCCCGGCCACGGCACCGGCCCTCCCCTGACTCCGGATCCGCCTTACTTTGGGGAAATTCGTAAGTGGGGCTTGGAGTTTCCGCCTCCCTTTTCAAGCCCCGCTGATGCCAATTTCTTCTGCCCTGCTTTTCTGTAGCTGTTGCTGTGGATGTCCGCCCTATTGTATGTTGGGTGCAGCGATTTCCGCCCTACTTTTTCGGCTCCTTATAGGTGGATTTCCGACGCAATTTTAAGTCAAAAAACCAAAATAGGGCGGATCTAGAGTCAGGGTCCCCTCCCTTTGGCATCGCTCGGGCGTGTGCATTTTTTTTGTCTCCTTCGGCGAGGGCCATCGAGAAGCATCCTGGAGCCCTTGGCGAAAACAAAAATTCAAAAAACGCGCGCGAAGCCGCAACAACAAACACAGGGGAACGGACGCCCGAGCGATGGCGCGAGGAGCTCTCCTCGCCGGTCCTGCCTGCTCCCCTCCCCTTCCTCGGACGGGGCTCGGACGAGGAGAAGGAGCCTGTTTTTCTTTGGACTCGGGCAAGTTTACTTGCATGGCGTTCGCCCCCCCGCCCCCCCCCAACGCACCCCACCCCTCGCCCCTCTTCTATCGAATACGAGCGTGCAAGTGCCTTTCGACTTGCGTGATTTCAGCACGTAAAGTCGTTTGCGGCTTACTTCAGGTTCAGGCCCACCCCCCCCGCCCATGCAAGTAAACTTGCTAGATTCTAAAAAAACAGGCTCAAGTCCGTCCTGCCGGGCGCGCTCCGGAACGCTCTCGGAGCGCTCCGGAGCGCTCCGAGGAGGCCGCGGGGCGCCCGCAGTAGCCCTGCAGAGCCGCCGGACCTCAGAGGGCTTCTCGGGTGGCCCTCGCCCGAGCTGATCCTCGTCCTGGGCCCCCCTCCCCTCCTTGGACGCCCCCTCCCCTGCACTGGACTCCCCTCCCCTGCACTGGACTCCCCTCCTTGGACGCCCCCTCCTTGGACGCCCCCTCCCCTGCACTGGACTCGGGCCGGAGCCGCCGGACCTCAGGGATTCTCGAGTGACCCTCGCCCGAGATTCAAGCAGTGGCGAGGCGTCCTGGCTCGCCTATAGCCATGCCAAACAATGTTCTAAGAACCTGTTTTGTGGTTTCCACGAGGTGTTCTTAGAACATGTCTGGCCGGGATCATCTTGTTTTAATGCATCGGGTTTATGTTCTAAGAACATTGTTTTGGTTCTTAGAACGTTTTGGGGTTCTAAGAACATTTCGTGGTCGGACTATAGGAATGCCGGGACGGCCGGTCCCTGCTCAAGACATGATCCTCGTCCTGGGCCCCCCTCCCCTCCTGGACGCCCCCTCCCCTGCACTGGACTCGGGCCGGACGAACGGGAGGGACTGGGAAAGGGGGGGCTATATGAAGTCTGCTGCGTGCAGCTGGTTTCGGCCCCCGCCGCCGGGCCCATTCCTCGATACATGGGCGCCTCCGGCGCCGGGAGGCGCCGGGAAAATCAGCTACGTGAGGAGCTGATTCTCAATGATTCTCAAACCCTCCCTTTGCTATCCTTAAGTCGGGCCTGTCCCTCTCTACAGGGGGGGAATATGCAAGAATAGTAAAACAAAATAGTCTGGGGACCATGTTTTGAATATATTGTTGGGCATCTTTTGAGTACTTTTTGATATATTTTTTATCTTTCGTCCAAAATCCCCCGTATGGGGACAGGCCCGACCTAATGGAGGATGACGATTAATAAATGACCGGGGGTCGTGTTCACGCGGCGACGCCCGGGACGACGATTAGAAAAAAAACCGGCCGCGGGTTGGAAAACTATGTTTTTCGTTGTTCTCCTCCAGGCAGAAAAGCATGCAACAATAGCAGAACACTTTTTTATCGTTCCCGTTGGAAAACTATGTTTTTCGTTGTTGTCCTCCAGGCAGAAAAACGTGCAAACATCGCAGATTTAGTTTTTTTCTTTTTTTTTATCGTTCCCTCATTATCCCGCCATCCCGCATTATAATGCTGTCCCCCCCTTTCGCCCGGCGCGCTGGACGCCCCCGGGCCGCACGCCTCGCCGCGCCCTATCGGGCGGGGCCCTTCGAGCCCGCAGCTCGCCGCGCCGTCCCCGCGAGGGGGCGGGGGACGCTCCCCGCCCCCTCGCCGCCGGCGGCCTCCGCGCTTCTGCGGCATAATAAGATGCGGCATCGTCGTCTGCTCCTCCGGTACGGTAGGTTTGCGTCGTGTCGACCCTCGTCGACCTCGCCGCAGGCGTTCAAGGTTGAGCGCCGCCAGTGGCCCAGAATCGACTGACATGAAACGATTGGGCGATCGACGAGCCGCAAATCGTTCAAGGTTCAACGATCCACGCCGTGTCAGAAACCAACGCCGGGGTCGTCACGACACGAACCTGCAGTACGTGGACATCATATTCGAACCCTGTGGCCCAAGATGCCCCCCAGACCCCCGAAACTGATGTCGATGGCGTGGCGACGGGGAGGCGTGACTGGACAGAAAGATTCGAGCCCCAAAGCACCGCCTTTACTGCGATCAACATCGAGATCAACTTTACTGCTCCTCCGGCACGGTCGATCAGAGACCCGACTCATTAGGGGTATTTTCGGGTCAGGGCTAACTCGGATTCGTTTCTCGGGAATTCCGAGCCCGAGTTGCCCCGGGCCCGAGGTACCCCGGATAGCCCGGGCGTCCAGAGCCCCCAATCATCAGGGATAATTCGGTTCAGGGCTAACTCGGGTCGGGAATCCAAACCCGAGTTACCCCAGGCCCGAATTACCCCGGATAATTCGGGCGCCCAAGTCGAGAACTCAAGCAGTGGCGAAGCGTCCTGGCTCGCCCATGGGCCTACCAAATATAATGTTCTAAGAGCCTGTTGTGGTGTGCACGACATGTTCTCAGAACATGTCTGGCTGGGACTGCCTTGTTTTAACACATCGGCTGGTTCTTAGAACATGTTGGGGTTCTAAGAACATGTCGTGGTAGGCCTACAGGAATGCCGGAACGTTCGGTCCCTGTTCAAAGAACGGGTGCAGACAACCCGCATGGCAAGGATTGGCAACCTTCTCAAGGGTGCATTTGCATCCTTGCCACCGCGGTCCATCCTTGGCCACGTTCGTTGGCCGCGCCCCGCTCGAAAAGCTTCGAAATGGGCGTCCAAGGCCCTGTGCATCCTAACCGCGCATCCCTCTGATACGGGCCGACTGTACGGAAAGAATCGGCACGAAGTCCGACAGCAGCCCCTGCGCAAGGTAAACAAACACTGGCTCAAACATACAGATTCGGAGGTCCGCGCGGATTTCTTGCATCGGCGCTAGAGCCCCCTGGCGGCGCCTCCGGCGCCGTCCCTGGCGCGCTCCGCGCGCCGTGCGAGGCGGTCCAGCGCCGATCCGGGGAATCCTCGCGGACCTGCGAGTTCTCATGTCATTATGTCATTGTTTGTCCCCCGTGTGAACAGAGCCCGCTGCCGGTGCCCCCGCAGGCGGCGTCCACTCGAGACAGGAGACCGCCTGCCCGACACCGGCCGCGGCCAGTTTTGGGGGCAACATCTGCTGCTGCGCGTCGTGCCCGCGTATGGCCGTGCCCATCTCGGGCGTCCAAGATCACACAGAGCTAATGAAGGAGAGAAGGGCAGCCGATACCGATGATGCAGATGGGCACTCGAAATCCCGTAAATGAAAGGAGGGGTCAAAGCCCTCTCAGACGAGCAGTTTTAGACCCCCCCCCCGAGACGTCCATGAAAATGCGGCCTTTTGCCCAGACCCCACTGGAGCCCTCCAAGAGCTCAAATCAGATCCCCCCAAATCAGACCACCACCCTTATACGGTGAAAACGGGAGTAACCTTCCCAAGGGTAGCCTTGCATAGGTGCAGTCGGCAACGATGAGAAGGATGGGTACCCTTGCATCCTGGCCTCTTCGGTCCATCCCCAACCCCTTTCGGTGGCCAGCCCCGCGCGAGAAGCTTCGACATGGGCCCCCAAGGGGCCTGTGCCCAAATCGCGCGTTTTTTTTGTTGTGGCGCGGGCTTATTGGATGCTGATTGGGACCCCCAATAGGATCATCGCTATTTTTGCGGCGCGGGCTTATTGGCTGCTGATTGGGACCCCCAATCATACTGGGGGAGCTATCCTGTGTTGCCCTTCTTCAGTGGGGGACGAGGATAGCAAAGGATCACAAACGAAATACGGCATAATAAGACTGTGCGCTACTTACGTCAGTTTGACTACTTAGGTGGGTAAGTATCTCCTCCTCCTCCTCCTCCTCCGCCTCCTCCTCCCCCATAATTACTCAATATGAATACTACTCTCCCTCTTCCCCTGATGACGGCCTGGGAGCGTCCGATCCCCACCCCGCGTATTGTTTTTTATACACAGGTTTCCCCGGAGTTGGGTTCTCGCTTGCATTTTTTTCAAAATGCTGCTCTCGCTGAGGCGCCGGCCTCATTTTCGGGCCCCGCTCGTTCCGAATCGTGCTCCCGCTGCAGCGCTGGCTTCATTTCCGTGCTTCCGCTCGTTCCAAATCGTGCTTCCGCTGCAGCGCTGGCCTCATTCCCGCGCTTCCGCTCGTTTCGACTCCTGCTCCCGCTGCAGCGCTGGCGTCATTTCCCGTGCCATGCCACGGCATGCACAGCAATGCTAGGTTGATACTACGCTTTGCGGTGCTCTTCTACGCCATGCCATGCCGTGCTCTACAATGCATCACGTACCCATCATTGCCCTGCTCGACATCCGACTGAGCGAGTAGAGAGAGGATCTGCGCCATGGTAAGGGATGGGAGGGAGGGGTAGGATGTCAGATATGACGCGAGCGCACCTAGCTTGTCCTCCTCCCCTCCCCCTCTTCCCTCCTCCTTCTCCTCCTTCTCCAATTCCTCCTCTAGGCTCCCCCTCCCGAGCACTTCCCATCGCTTCGCCCCTCTCCCCGCCCTGCAGATTTGCCGATTCCGCGCAGATTTCTTGACTCGGCGCTGGGTCCCCGAGTTCATGAAGCATGAACTTTCGGATCTCTGTGCGGACTTCTTGGCTCGGCGCTGGGCCCCATGGCGGTCAAGGCGGAGGGAGGACGGAAGAAGGAGAAAAAGAAGGAAAATAAGAAGGAGATGAAGGACAATAAGGTCCAGAAGGAGGAAGCGCAGAACAAGAAAAATGATAATACGGACAACAACACAACCAAGGAGGTGAAGGAGTGTGAGCGCGGCGCGAAGCCCTCACTCGCCTCCCCCCTCACCTCCCTTCAGGCGAAACAGACAATAGATACGCGTACGTAACTGATAGTTGTCGCTTGAGTAACTTTCCGACGGCAGCCTAAGTAACGCAATGCGCAGCATTTATGTTGCCCAACGTCGCTGGGCGAAGTAGCTAAGATACTCGAGGTACGTACAGCTATGGTGCAAGTGACATGAGCGGCTTCGATATCTCAGCGTGGTTCTCCAACGTGTAGGCGCTCCAGCATCCCACGGGTTGGGACGCCAGGGCGTCCGTGCGCCGTGCTTCTGGGCCAGCCGGGCGGCACGTGCTGAAAACCCCCACCGGTGGCCAGGTGAGGCACGGCGGGGGGCGGTTCGTGGCGGGGGGGGGTCCGTGGCTGCGTAAGAGTGGTCTTTCGCCAGAGTGGCATTTGGACATTAAGCGCAATACTAGCCAGAACTGGGCGGCGAGCGAGGAGGGGAAGTGAGAAGGAGAATTTTTTCCAGAAGGCTCGGAAGTACCCCGACCTTCTGAGAAGCTTTCTGAACCTTCCCGGAAAACGCAGAACACTTTTCAGAAGGCGTGATGGTCTCTGAGAAGTCCCGCCGCCTTCTGAGAAGGCCGTCTCCTCTTTCACACTTCCCCCCCTCGCTCGCCGCCGATTAACCTCATCAATACAAGAAATTCGTGGCCTGACTGGGTTTCCCAGCTTTGAGCGGTATCCCTAAGCATATAGGTGTTTTGGTCTGGTACCTATGCCAAGGGACCTCCTATGCCTGATGTTTTTGTGGCCCTCCTGGCGCAGGTCCTCTCCCCCAAAGGGTCGGGGGTACTTCTGTGGTCTATCAGTTGGTGCGCGGCTGTCGGGGGGCGCTGCGGGGCCGAGCTCGAGCACGCAGGCCGCTGCCGTCGCACCGCTTGGTATCGCTCGGACGTGTGCATTGTTTCTCGGCGAGAACCATCGAGGACCATCCTGGACCATCGAGCAAAAAAAACACGCACGAAACCGAACAATGCACGGGAAATGGACGTCCGAGTGACGGCAAGACCGTGTGCAACGGCCAGCACGCCGCTCCACCAGAGGTCTCTCTCTCTCTCTCTCTCTTGCCCCTCCTTGCGTGCAGCCGAGGGGGCTGAGCGGCGGTGCGTGCGGGTGGCCCCGGAGCGCACGATGTCAGGAGGGGAAAAACACAGACACAATCAATCGACGATCCCCAGGAAAAGATGGGAAAATATGGGAAGTGGGGTGGAAGGCAAAAACCCAGAACATTTTTGAAAATATGGTGAATCCTGTTACTTGTGTGTATTTATTTTTGTGTCCCAGGGCCCCTTCATGATGATGAAGGTGCGCCCACGGCTGGCTTTGGATTTTTGCTCGAGCCTTGGCATGGCAAATGTCGTGGGGGGAGCTCGGGGGGAGGGGCGCGGGGCCCTGCTGGGGGGGGAGGCTGGGCGGGATGGTCGGGAGGCCCTGGCCTCGTCGCCGCGGGGCCGAGCTGCAAGCAGGCAGCGGGGCTCGTCCGGAGCGCGCGGAGCAGAGCGTTGTCGTCGCCTGCGGCGCAGGCCTGAGCTTGTGCACTTCGGACATCGCGGGGCCCGCGATCTCGAGACAGGGGCCTGGCGGGGGGTTGCGGTGGCCAGAGGGCCGATTGGGGAGACCGCGGCCGAGAAACCGTTTCCCACTCCTGTCCGCGTCTGCGGGAGCTATGGCTCATGCGTATGCCGTCCCGTCGCCTTTTGAAGGAGGCGACACCACCACCACCACCACCACAACCACCACCACCACAACCACCACCACCACCACCACCACCACCACCACCACCACCACCACCACCACCACCACCACCAGGGGGGCCACCTCCAGCGAGGGCTGGGAATTGGGGGTGCCTCGAGCGAGAGGGGGGGGGGGCCACACCAGAATGAGGGCCTTCGCTGGCGCCTCGCGCTGGTGGCGGTGTTTCTCAGGATGAAAAGCCAGCCGTGCAGGGGTCTGGACTTCTGGGGGCCCCGTAGGGAAAGGAAAAAAGCATCGGATCTCTGGGGGGGCTATGTCACATCCAAGGGAAAGAGCGAATCCAGGCCAAACCGGTTGAGTCCGTGGCATAATCCTGCTCAGGAGCCTTCAGCTTAGTCTCTGGTCACCCCGACACAATTCGACAACATCAAACTCCAAAAGTGGATGCCGCGCTACTTCAATGTCGCACTCCTTTCACCAGTGTAATGTCGCTCCTTCAATGTCGAAGCAGAGCGAAACGCGGTCTGGGCGGGTGTGACTCGGAAGTGCCATGATGACCGACATTGGAGAGGGGACGCCAACAAGTACAATGTGCGCGCGCGGCAAGGCAATAGCGTGACACATGTTTGATAATACACGCCGGTCGTGGAAAGGAGGTATTTTGGGACTCCCAGATTCCAATTTACTTCAAGCGCCTTCCTACTTCAAGAATCGGCATGTTTTTGTTGCTGTGTGTTGTTATTCTCTGGGAGGACCTGGACCCCATCTGCTAGATCCGCCTTCCTGCTTCATGTGTTCTACCTACCACTTCCGACCGACGAGTACTCTTGGTCGAGGGTCGTGCGAAGACCTCCCGGGCGTCTGCGCCGCTTCGCCTCGGGGCGCCTCCTGGAGGCCTCCCCGAGCGGAGGCCCTCCGAGACGGAACGCCCCACTCTCTGGAGGTCGGAAAGGGGTGTGGCAGAAAGGGGTATGGTGCCAATCGTGGAAATGGCGATGCGATCTGCGACAAATAACATCGCCAGAGTCCCCTTTACCTAAAATTAGCACCACACCCCTTTACACGAAGACCTCCCGGGCGTCTGCGCCGCTTCGCCTCGGGGCGCCTCCCGGAGGCCTCCCCGAGCGGAGGCCCTCCGGGACGGAGCGCCCCGCTCGGGGCCGGAGGCTGGGCCCCGCGCCGCTGCGGCGGGGCCCCCCTGCCGAGATTGCGGGGGGGGGGGGCCGAGCGTCCAGGTGTCTGTGCGTTGGCATCCTCCTCCTCCTCCTCCTCCTCCTCCTCCTCCTCGTCCTCCTCCTCCTCCTCCTCCTCCTCCTCCTCCTCCTCCTCCTCCTCCTCCTCCTCCTCCCCCTCCTCCCCCTCCTCCCCGCTCGGGCGTGTGCAGTTTTTGCTTTGGCGAAGGCCATCGGTCGGCGGCGAGGGAGGGGGAGAAGAGGGAGGGAAGGGGCGGGCCCTCTCGGAAGGCTGGGAGCTTGACATCGCTCGGGCGTGTGTATTTTTTCTCCTTCGGCGAGGACCATCGAGGAGCATCCTTGATCCTTTGGCGAAAGAGCCACGCACGAAACCGAACAAAAACCGCAGGGAATGGACGTCCGAGCGATGGCGAGGGAGGCCCCCTGGCCTTCTGAGGAGGCCTTCGCGTCCTCCGTTCTCCCCCTCTCGCTTGCCTCCGAGTGAACAAAGCATGTCGCATCGTCTTACGAAAAAAAGCAGACACACGCAATCGAAACGTGCACAGGGCAGGGACGTCCAAGCGATTGTCGGGAGGACCGACCAGGCGCGAACACCCCGCGCCCGCGCCGACCCTGGCCAGGCCAATCCTGGGCCCCTGCTCGGCGACTACAATCAATCGGTGCGATAACGCCGGGGTGCGGTTTGCGAGTTGCTTTGTGGCGGCCTTTCCGGGGCCTTTGTGAGGGGCAATGTCATAATTGTCGTCGTTTCGAGCGACGCTGTCATCCTCGATGTTTGCTCCATTGTACTAGAAGGGGCGACAGTGTTACGCGATCCGGTCGCATTGAGTGACAGTGTCATCCGTTTCCCGGGGGCGGGAGGGGCAGATATGACGCGAGACAAACCGCACCCTTCGCAAACCGCACCCATTGTAGTCGCCGACCTGCGGGGCCAGGGACCAGAGCTGGGCAGGCCCAGGCCTCCGACGAGTTCTGTGATTTGGTCTCCAGGCGCGGCCCCCTTGCTGTTGCGCAGCCGCGCGCAGAGGGGGGGGGTGCGCAGGGGGGGAGGGGGGGGGAAGGCTTCTCAGAAGCCCCCCCCTGCTTCTTGGGAGGCGCGTGCCTTGTCTGTAGATGTCGGGCCGGCGCCTTCTGAGAAGCAGCCTCCCTCTCAGAAGTTTCCCCCCCTCGTCCCCCTACCCCCTTGTGCGCGCCGACAACAGACCCACGTCCAAATCAGAAATTCCCTGGAGTACAGACTTGTATCCGCAGGCGTTTCGAGGCCCTGTGAGGTCCCCGTGGGGCCGAACGTTGTCAGAAACCTTCCGTCGTGTCTTTTCTCGCGTCGCGCTGGGGGTAGTGGCGCTGATCCAGCTCGGCGGTGGCGCTGGCGCGCGCTGGGCTCCGGGGGTTTTTCGACGCGGCGCGCGCGCGCGGCGAGCGGCTCCGCGTGGTGGCGCACCAGGCGAGGAGCGCGCGGAGCCCGGCTTCGTGGCCTTCGCGGGGTCCCAGTGCGCGCCGAAGTGCTTGCTGTCCGGGAGGCGGCCGCCCCTGTGGCGCCGTGGGGTCAGAGGAAGGAGAAGCGACACCACCACCACCACCACCACCACCACCACCACCACCACCACCACCACCACCACCACCACCACCAGTTAGTGGTGTGGAAGATGGTCAATGGAGAGGAGGTGTGTTGCCAAACGATTCCCAGGTGTCCAGAACGTGTTTAACATATGTTTCCGAAGTGCTGGGTCATGTTTTAAACATGTCTCGGATATGTTTAAAGCACGTGGAAGTCATTTAAAGGGCATGCCTCATTCAATGATAGAACGCTTAGGGTGGCCATTACCACGACATCCACAACGTTCGTGGCCACCTCCAGCGAGGAGGCCCCCCCGAGCTGGGGACAGGGTGTGTCTCGAGCGGGGAGGGGGTACCACAGCACCAGGAGGGTCCCTCCATGGCTCCTCGCGCTGGTGGTGGCTGTGGTGGCGTCTTTCCCTGCTTCTTCGGGGTGGGGGGGATAGGAGGAGGAGGAGGAGGAGGAGGAGGAG
>CAUYUJ010017270.1:191709-241895 GCA_963575745.1 Prorocentrum cordatum | reverse complement strand
CCTCCTCCTCCTCCTCCTCCTCCTCCTCCTCCTCCTCCTCCTCCTCCTCCTCCACCTCCGCCGCTCGACGACCGAGATCCTCGGCGGGCGGGACGGGGAGCAACATTTTGGCTGCCCTGGGGTGGCATCCGCTCGACGAACAAGGTTTTTGAGCGTTTTCGTTGTTTCTCTGCGGCTTTCTAGCTTCGGGATGCATTCCATCCAGCAGCTGCGCCTCGCCGAGAGCGTTCGGGGGGGGCCTGGATCGTCCGGAACGGCGGCTAGAGACCAGACTTACAACCCGAACACCAAACAAGGATCATTGGGCGGGATATAACTGGGGGGGATCCTCGGCAGACGGGACGGCGAGGGAAGCTTTGGGTGCCCGGGGGCTGTGGTAAGGACGACTGCAGAAGGATAGAGGATGGCATCCGCTCGACGACTGATACCCTCGGCCGGCATGGCGCTGTGGCCGCCTGGGAACTCAGTTCAGGATGGGTAGGTGGCCAGAGGAAGGGTGGAGGATGAGGACGATGACGAGGACGAGAATAGATGAGGAAATGGATGAGGACGGAGAGGGAGACAGAGGGCGGAGAACAAGTGGTTGCGTTGTGCCGGAGCTGCAGGCAAGCATCTGCAAAAGATGGAAGACCCCAGAAACTCCGGAACCACAAAGCAGCACTTGGCTGATCGATGCACCTGTGTTTTCGAGGGGGGCGCTTTTGAAACATAGTTTGGGTAATGTAGAGCCCTCGGAACGTCAATCATGTGCCTGCGCGAGGGGCACCATCAACTCCGGCTCAAAAATCAGAACGCCCATCTGCCACCCTTCTGCCGACGCTACTATCACCGCAGGCGATACGGCAAAGGCTGAAGCGCGTGCGCAAATCAATCACACCTGCACAAATCAATCACACCTGCTGTGGCTGAAGACGTGCACAAGGTGGAACATCACGAGCGCAACACGGCAGCCTCATCTTTCAACGCTAGTTCAGCAGAGTCCAGAAAATCAGTATAAGTCAGCTGACAATCCCTGCGCCCAGATGCCAAACACATGTTGGCTGAGATCCACAGGGAGGCACCTTGTGCCATAAAGAAGAAATTGCTCCCCTCTCGGTAGCTTCTACGATCAACGAAAGAAATGTAGTCCGGTTGTAAACGGCACCAGCCCCATCACGATTGCAGAGGCGATGTGTCACGTCCTTCAGACAGCCTGGTGGCTCCTTGGTTTGCTCATGGGCTGTACGAGCAGAACTGCCCGGACCCGCCCAGCCAGTCGCATCAATCAAATGGCTGTACTGATTGAAATGGGGTGCGTACGCCATGGGCTCTGCGATGTAGCGTACGTGGGACCTTCCATTGGCACCCACTTCAACGTTTGCCCCGATTTTTTCTGATTGCGAAAGCAAGTTTACGCTGATACCCCACGCTTGCCCAGGCGTAGTCAGCACTTCAATTGCGTCTTCAAGGCGTGCTGCCTTCATCGCCAGACGACTCACAAACGTGACGCCCAAACCGACCTCTAGCTTTTGAGGGAAAACCGAATTCTGTGTGAAAAGGAGGCCATGGTGATTCGATACAATAGCAAAGCCAAGAAACTGCCCAGGATATCCGAAACCCACGAGATGTTCATCCCCTGGATACGTCACATCTAACAAATAAATCAGATCAGCGACATCCGCGTCCCAGTCTTCATTGTGGGCTAGCAAGAGATCCCCAGATTCGTCCTTGAAAATGAAAGATGAACAATGGCCGTCATCAAAACTGCTACATGCGGAATCCGACGGAGTTGGGGTCCGAGTTCGTGGAGAAATTGGTGGTGAAGCGGAAGTCATGCCACTCGGAATGCCGTACCGATGACCACCATCAAGCTCACCTAGCAAGTTCAGCATCCATATCTCGTCTTCTTCAACTTGCGCACCATGGGCAATGCCAGAAATCTCGTCTGCGTAGTCTGGAAAAGCTTTGCGATTGTGCTTGACGAGCTCTTTGAAGAACACGCTCCCGTTGCTTCTCCGGAGTGACCTCAGCGGGCCAATATACGGCAGATCCAAAAAGCCTCGGATTCGGTCCTTTGCTACCCTGCCGTGCGCAACGCCCACCTCGTAAAAGCTACCGCCCGTTATGTGGAACACTGGCAGCGACATAGCAAGCAGTGCCTGGTGCACCGATGGGTTGAGCCAAACAGAGCGCGCACATACTTGAAAAAAGCCAGCGGTGGCACCATGCTTTCGGACACGACATCAGAAAACACGGCAGTACCAGCACGGTCCTCCCTCCCCCTTTGCATGCCTTCATTCCTCCGCATCCTCCTACGCGCATGTACACATGACATCGATAGTGTATTCGTTCTCGTCGTCACACATTGTCGCCGTCGCCTTTGTGGCCAACATCATCGTCGTCATCATTATCTGTATCGTCGGCTCCCTGGCCCTCATCATCGGTACCGTCGGCCCTCCTGGAAGACACATCCAAAGAATTAGGTGAGGCACATCAGCAAATACAACGAGAAACAAAACATAACAGTCATCACATAGGAGGCACCCAAAGAGCTCATGACAGTGGCTGTCACTGCCGTGAGTGAGTATCGAAACACCTTGTGTGCGTGCGGGGGGCTTGTTCGAGCAGCTTAACGGAGCCTCTCGAGAGCTACTAGCGGCCATTTTAAATTCGTTTTAGGAGCCTCTGGGTTGCCTTTTGGAGAAATTGGGGTGGGTCCTGGGGCGTCTCGGCATCGTCTATGCCGGCCTTCGGGCTAGAACAGCCCTGAACAGAGGTCATGGGAAAGGACGACAGAACAAAAAACAAGCGAGAAGAAAGAGGGGTGCAAGGCCGAGCGCACCAATTACTCAGCAGGGCGGAAAGAAAGACAAACAGTATTCATATACGTACATACATGTATTTACACCCGTTCCCCAAACAGTGCTTGCTCTTAGTGGTTCTCACTTCTGTTCTGAGGAACTCGGTTGGTGTGGCGTGGCGGTCTGGCGGCTATGTTGTCGCCGTCACCGCCCCGTCGCCACCTCGTCGCCGCCCGTCGTCCGCCCCGTCGTCCGTCCCGTCGCCGCCTCGTCGCCGCCCGTCGTCTGGGCCAGTGTGACGGTCTGGCGGCTATGCTGTCTCCGTCGCCGCCCCGTCGCCGCCTCGTCGCCACCCGTCGTCTGGGCGGGTGTGGCGGTCTGGCGGCTATGGTGTCGCCGTCGCCGCTCCGTCGCCGCCTCGTCGCCGCAAAGACTGCGCACCACGTGGGACTCTCTTTTCTCAAAGGGAACTCGGATCTAGCATCCCCCCCCTGGGGTTATCCGCCCAGCCTCACGCACTGCAGTTTATAGACGACTTTTCCCCGTCATCCATCTTTTATGTGAACTCGGGGCGTTCCAGCTAGGGCAGTGTATCGACCCCCCTTCTTCCTCGTCAAAGCATCCTGTGCGCGCACCCGTATATCACAAAATCATCCATTTCACACAACCCTTTGCGCCAAATTGGACGAAGTGGACACGCACGCGTCGTCGCGCGCATGCCAGAATCCATCGCAAACTTTTAAGTTCCGCATGGACTTCAAATCGAAGGCCCCGACAGCATGCGACAAAACATGGTTTTGCAACACGGTGTTTCAAAACATGTCTGCGCGCGCTCGTTTCTGAGTTCATTAGCAAAACATCGGTTTTGAATGATTCAAATTACATGCGACCAACAAGGCGGGCCTTTCACAAACGCATGTCGAAATCAGTCGAACGCCCTTACGCGCGTGTTGGGGGAGCACGATCCCTCTCAAATAACACCATGCGGACCACCCGCGCGCGTCGTCATCGCGCGCATGTAGAAATCCTTCCAAGAACTGCATCGCCGAAACGTGGACACCATAATCGTCATCGGCGTGGTCAGCATGCGAACGCTGGCAGTTGGGCCTTCGGTAGGGCTCCCTGTGGGGCCACGAAACGTGTGAAGGGTGTGCCAAAATGGGTGCGGTGGGCGCATGCGAACGCTGGCATTTGGGCCTTCGGTGAGGCTCCCTATGAGGCCACGGAACGTGTGACGGGCTTGCCAAAATGGGTGCGGTGGGCGCATGCGAACGCTGGCATTTCAGCCTTCGGTGGGGCCCCCTATCGGGCCACAAAGCGTGTGAGCCAGAATGGGTGCGGTGGGCGCATGCGAACGCTGGCATTTGGGCCTTCGGTGGGGCTCCCTGTGGGGCCACGAAACGTGTGAGGGGTGTGCCAACATGGGTGCGGTGGGCGCATGCGAACGCTGGCATTGGGGCCTTCGGTGGGGCTCTCCATGGAGCCACGAAGCGTGCGAGGGGTGTGCCAACATTGGTGCGGTGGGCGCATGCGAACGCTGGCATGTGGGCCTTCGGTGGGGCTCCCTATGGGGCCACGAAAAGTGCCTGTCACATAAATCCCGCATCTGCTTAGGAGAATCTGTGTCTAGGATTTCCCGTGGTACTTCTTCGGTCCTCCGCGTCGTGGCCGTGACGATGTTGATGTGAACTCGTGCGTCGATGGCAATGTCGACGTGTGTATCTCGAGATGCTCCCGCACAAACGGAGCCAACACCGTCGATGATAACGACCGAGCTGGCGCCGGTGCTGGTATCGATGGTGACGTGGGCATTGGAGTCGAAGTCGATGGTGATGTTGATGCCGCACTGTCAACCTGCCGCTCGACAGCAGATAGGCGCCTCAGGTGGCGGCCGAAGCGGTCCTGGTAACATTGCGCTGCGCGTCCACCCATCGTATTTCGGCCACGTTCCTGCGACACGCCTGTTCGTGGTTGCGGCGTCGGTGCTGGCGACGGTGCAGGTGTAGACGCTGGCGTCGGTATTGGGGGCGGTGCCGACGTCGGTGTCAACGTCGGTGCTGGCGACGGCGTTGGCGTAGGCGCCGGAATCGGGGCCGAGGTCGGCGCCGAGGTTGGTGACGGCGTCGGTGCTGGCGACTGTGCTGGCGTAGGCGCTGGCGCTGGTGCCCGTGACACTGCACAGGAGTCGGACGTCGGATGTCGGAGGCCAGCGCGTCGAGATGGTGGCTGCTGGAGGTCAAGCGTCCTCGGGCCAGGAGTCGGCATGATTGGAGTCATCAGCGGTAGCAATCTCATTTAGGAATTCCAGTGGTTCCGCGTGTCGGCCAGAGCCGTTACCATAACCGTTTTGGCTCAAGCTGATGACAAAGGAATTGCCCCACTCACGGCATATATCGTCATCATCAAGGGCAACAATCTCATTTAGGAATTCCACGGGTTCCGTGCGCGACGGCCAGAGCGGTTACTATGACCGTTTTGGCTCAAGCTGATGACATAAGAATTGCCCCATCCACGGCATATATCATCATCACGGCAATCTCGCCCGCGCAGGAATCGGCGAGCTGGTCGGTACTGGAACCCGTGAGCTGGTCGGCGCGGGAATCGGCGAGCTGGTCGGTGAGCTCATCTATTTTGCCTCCTCTGCGCTGTTTTGTAATCGGGATGCGGCTGCTCATGCTTCATAGTCGTGATGCGGCTGCGTGTCTCAAGTGGCAAATGCCATCGCGACGCAATCGTGAATCGGCTGCTCCTGCTTCACAGTCGTGATGCGGTTCTATGGCTCATGTGGAACTGGTCGGCGCAGGAGTCGTCGCGCTGGTCGGCGTGTCGGCGCGGGAGTTGGCGAGTTGGTCGGCACTTGAGTCGGCGAGCTGCTCGGCGCAGGAGTCGGCGAGCTGGTATGCCGCCACTTGCTCTGTTGGAACTACCGCCCAACATGGGGGGTGCGAACACATGGGGTGTGCCAATTTGAGTGCGGTGGGCGCACGCGAACGCTGTCAGTTGGGTCTTCGGTGGAGATCCCTATGGGACCACGAAACGTTCGAGGGGTGTTATGAAACGGGCGATGACGATGACGATGATGATGATGAGGAGAAGGGAGGGGGCAGCGGGGGCATGAAGAGCAAACGCGATGACCGTCTCTCCAACATGATGACCCATGACCCAACACAACAAAATGGTTGGGAAAAACGCATCGCTGTGCAACATCCGTTGTCAAAAGATATGCGCGCGCTCTTGCAAATTCTAAACCATCGGTTTTTCGAAATCTCCACATTTGACCTGGGCGGCCTCCCGCGCGCGCATGTCGAAATCAGTCGAGCGACCTTGCGCGCGTGCTGGGGGGGCACGATCCCTGTCAAATGCCGCCACGCGGGCCCGAGGGTGCCTACATCGTCATCGGCGTCATCAGCATCGGCGCCGTCATTTGCTTTGCTGCTGTCATCGCCGTCATCGGCACCATCATCGCCACTGTCATCATCGCGCCCCCCGATGTCGACGTCGCCATGGTACCGCGCCCGCCCAAGCCACCGACTCGCACTTAAATGCCCGCGCGCCAGCGCGACCTGCGAGGCGCGCTGGGAAGTGCCCAGCGATCAGCGCCAGCGCGGCCGCGCCAAACTAGCTGGCCGCTGCGCGCGAAAGCATGCGCGGGCGGCCGCAGATGCACCAGCCAGCGCCAAGCATTCATCGCAATCGCCGCCGCGTGAGTTTTGCGGACCAAGTTGCGGGTGGCCGGACGGGATGGTTGCGCGAGCAGTGGAATTGATAACTCCGAATTTTTCAAAATTAATTGCACCGCGCAGGTTGCACCAGAAGGGTGCGCACCATACATTAACAGACATTGCACAGCATATAGCGCACCATTGATTTCACCACAAAGATTCGACAACATACACTGCACCACATAAACTGTCCCATGTAGACGTAGACTGCGCGAATATATTGCGCAGCGCAGATTGCACCGCGTGGATTGCGCAACATAAGTTACACCACATGCGTTGCTCCGCGTCGAATGCATCGCATCGACTGCGCACCACATACGTGCGGAACTTAGATTGCAGAGTATATATTCGCCTGTCTTAGCAGAAACAATTTATACCCCCATCCCCCCGGACTTATCCGTTGTTGGCTTCGCGCGTGAACTCATCTATGATCCTGGCCCCTCGTCAACCCTGAATATGAATTCGAATCATCCCAGCCCAATCGGTATCGACCCCCTCCCCCGCCATCCTCTGAAACAAACTACACTGCGCACACTCTCGCTTATCAAAAATCTGCAATTTTCAAGACTCCCTTGCAACAGATGGGCCGAAATTCACACGCGCGTCGTCGCGCGCGCACGGCGAAATCCTTGACAATCATCCGGTCTCGCAAGGATTTCAAAATCGAGCGCCGCGAAATTATGTATATGCATACGTATATCAATACGCAATGCTTCGCAATGACATTAAAAAAGATGCGCCCGCGCACTTGCGAATTCTTGCCAAAACCATCGTTTTGTTTCAACAGCTTCATAACATGCTTCCAAATTGGCCTCTCGCGCGCGCGTCGAAATCGTTCGAGCGCCCTAGCGCACGTGCTGCCGCAATTATCTCTTGCACAAGAACGGGGCGAAACGCACGCGCGCGCGTCGTCGCGCGCTCCTGCCGAAATCATTGAAAACCGTCGGTTTCGCAAGGAATTCAAAATCGAGCGCACCGAAAATATGTAAATATACGCGGCTTGGCAACGTAAAGTGTCAACAAAAGAGAGAGAGAGAGAGAGAGAGAGAGAGAGAGAGAGAGAGAGAGAGAGAGAGAGAGAGAGAGAGAGAGAGAGAGAGAGAGAGAGAGAGAGAGAGAAAGAGAGAGGAGAGAGAGAGAGAGAGAGAGAGAGAGAGAGAAAAAACAAAACAAAAAAAAAAAAAAACACAATTACGCTCGCGCCCTTGCGGATTCTTAAGAAAACCATCGGCTTTCAACAGTTTCATAACACGCTTCCAAATTGGCCTCTCGCGCGCGCGTCGAAGTCGTTCGAGCGCCCTTGCGCGCGCGCTGTCGCGCGCGCCTGCCCACATCCCTGAATTAGCCTGGCGAAAAATCGAACCATATGCAGTCGCGGGCGCAGCCGTCGTACGCGCCGCATTCGGCGAGGCCCCTTACGAGGCCGCGAAGCGCGTGAGGGGCGTGCCTAAATGGGCGCGGCGCGCTTGCGAACGCTGGCATTTTGGGCCGTCGGTGGAGCTCCCTGTGGGGACACGAGACGCGAAGGGGCGTGCCAAAATGGGCGCGGTTGGCGCATGCGAGCGCGGGCATTTCAGCCTTCAGTGGGGCTCCGCATGGGTCCGCGAAACGTATGAGGGGCGTGTTAACATGGGCGCGGCGGGCGCACGCGAACGCTGGCGCGTGGGCCGTCGGTGGCGCTTCCTATGGGGCCGCGAAACGCGCGAGGGGCGTGCCGAAATTGGCGTGGTGGGCGCATGCGAACGCTTGCATGTAGGCATTGCGGCGGGGCTCCCTATGGGGCCACGAAGCGTGCAAGGGGTGCGCCAACATGGGCGCGGTGGGCGCATGCGACCCTCGGTGGGGCTCCCATATGGGACTGCGTGCATTTGGGCCTTCGGTGGGGCTCCATGCGGGGCCGCGAAACGCGCGAGGGGCGTGCCAGAATGAACGCAGTGGGCGCATGGGGCTCCCCAGGGGGCCACGAAGCGCGTGTGGGGGGTGCGCCGACGTGGTTGACATGGGCGCGCGTGACGCATGCGCGCGGTAGCACCGCGGTCGTCGGTGGAGCACGCTGTAAGGCAACGAAGCGTGTGAGGGGTGTGCCGATATGTGCGTGCGTGACGCACGCGGGCGGTAGTGCTGCGGCCTTCGGTGGAGCCCCTGTAGGGCCGCGAAACGTGAGGAGGTGCGCCGAGATGGGCGTACGCGACGCACGCGGGCGGTTGCGCCGGGGCCTTCGGTGGAGCTCCCTATGGGGCCACGAAACGCGCGAAGGGCGCGCCAGAATGGGCGCGCGCGACGCGCGCGGGCGGCGCGGGGGGGAGGGGGGGAGGAAGGAAGGAGAAAAGGAAAGAGGGAACGCGGGGACCGCCCAATCAAAACGAGGACCCAACACCACAGGATGGCTTGGGGGGAAGAAAACACGATGCACGCCCGCATCTTCATCTTTATTATGTCAAGAAGCCCCTTGCGAGAAAAAAAGCGAAACGCACGCGCGCGCGTCGTCGCGCGCGCCAAAAAAACCGTCGCCAACCAAAGGTCCCGCAAGGGTTTCGAAATCGAATGCCCCGAAAACATACCATGCACAAGTGCTATTGCAACGGCTATTCTCGACAGAAAAGCCAGCGCTCGCGCGCTCGCGAATTCGTTAGAAAGTAACAATCGGGTTCAACATGTTCATCGATAACGCCCAAACGCGCCTCTCGCGCGCGCGTCGACATCACTCGGCCGCTCTTGCCCGCGGGTTGTCGCAAGAATCGGATTATCGCGACAACCTTCTTTCGGCGAGGAATTCAATCCCTCGCCAAAAAAACGGAGTGCACGCGCGCGTGTCGTCGCGCGCGCGTGCCGAAAGCCATCGAAAACCGTAGGTTCCGCAGTGATTTGAAAATCGTGCACCTCACAAACACGACGCGAACCATGATCTCGCAACGGGGATTCTCATGCAAAAAAGACGGCGATCGCGCTCTTGCGAACTCGGGAACAAATCATAGACCATAGATTCTTCAAAATTTGCATCACATGCTACTCTCCCGCGGGCGTCGAAATAATTTGAGCGCCCCTTGCGCGCGCTGGGGGGTGGGGGATGCGCGATCCCTGGAAACCGCGCGGGCCACTCGCGCGCGTCGACCGCGCGCGCATGTCGACCCCATTGAAAAAGCCTTCGTCGCCGACGCGAGGGCACCATCACCGTCATGGGCGTGATCAGCGTCGCCCTTGCCGTCGTCACTGTCGCGATCGTCACCGCCGTCTCCACTGGCGCCATCGCGACTGCCGTTGCCGAGGTCGCCATGCCCGCCCGACTCACCGACTCGCACTGATGCGCCCGCGCGTCGGCGGGGCCTGCGACGCTGGCTGCGCCCAGCGGTCAGCGCCACCGCAGACGCGTCGGACGCGCCAGACTAACCGGCCACTCCGCGCGCGAGCCTCCGCGCGCCAGCGCGGCCGCATCGATGCGCTAGCCAGCGCCAAGCAGCCATCGCATTCGCCGCCGCATGGGTTTCGCAAGCCAAGATGCGGGTGGGCGGGTTGGACGATTGCGCGAACATGGGAGCTGGTCACGCGCGAGGAAACCAGTCAATCGCACCACAAAGTACAACATATAGAGTACTCACAACATAGATTGCACAACACAGTGTGCACCACGCAGGTTGCCCGGCATATATTGCACCACGTGGATTGCACACCCTATATTGCACAACGTGTACAGAGCAACAGATACTGCACCCAATAGATTGCACCGCTGCAGGGGTTGTGCAAACCGCCGCAAGGGCTTTGCAAACCAAGTTGCGGGTGGGCGCGTGGGATGACTGCACGAGCTTGGGATGTGGCCACGCGCGGCGCAGGGTAGTCAATTATGTTGTCTTTTTGAAAATTAGGAACTACCTCCCCCAGACTTAACCGCCTCCTTATTTCGTATCTCAGTTTATGTATGTTTATGCCCCATCGTCAATCCTAGGTATGAAGTCATGCCCTCCCGGCCAGGCCGGCCTCGAACCCTCCCGCCATCCTCTGCAACAAAATACTATGCGCGCGTTCTCGTTTATCAGATACCATCAATTTTCAAAAACCCCTTGCGACAGATGTGACGACATGCGCAAGCGCGCGCTGTCGCCCGCGCGTGCCGAAATCCGTGAACACAAATCTTTGGTGTCGTGAGGGCTTCCAAATCGAACGCCACGAACACATATTGAAGCCACGCGGTTCCACAACGCGCTCTTGCGAATTCTTGAAAAAACCATGGGGGGTTCAACATCTCCATAAAAAGCTTCCAATTTGGCCTCTCGTGCGTGCGTGTCGAAATCGTTCTAACGCCCTTGCACGCGCGCTGTCGAAAAAAAACCTCAGCTAGAAAATGTAGCGAAATACACACGCGCGCGTCGTCGCGCGCGCATGTCGGAATCCTTGAAAACCTTCGGTTTCGTAAGGATATCAAAAACGAGTACCCCGAACACATATCAATAACACAACAGTTTTGCAACATTAGTTTTCAAATAATCCTGCGCTCGCGCTCTCGCGGATTCTTAAGAAAACCAGCGATTTTTCACACGTTTATCACATTCTGCAAAACGGGCCTTTCGCGCCGGATGTCGAAGTCATTGGAACGCCCTTGCGCGCGTGCTGGGGGACGCCCCACATCAAATAATACCACGTGGGCCACTCGCGCGCGTTGGCCGCGCGCGCATGTCGAACTCCTTCTCAAACCTTCACCGCCGACGCGAGAACATCGTCATCGTCGTTACCAGTGGGCGTGATCAACATCGGCACCGTCATTGGCTTTGCCGTCGCCATCGCCACCATCGTCACAATCATCGCTACGTTCACACTCGTGCCTACCGTTGTCGGCGTCTCCATGATACCGCGTCCGCCCAAGTCGCCGACTAGCACTGAAGTGCCCGCTGGGAAGTGCCCAGCGGTCAGCGCCACCGGGGCCGCGTCGGTCGCGCCAAACTGGCTGGCCGCTTTGCGCGCGAGCATGCGCGGGCTAGCGCGGCCGCAAAGACGCACCAGCCAATACCAAACACGCGTCGCAATCGCCGCCGCATGGGCTTTGCAAACCAAGCTGCGGGTGGGTGGGTGAGATGTTTGCAACAACATATAATGTGTCAGTTCGCTTATACATACACATATTTATATGTATGTATGTATGTATGTGTATATATATATATAAACGTGCAACACATATATGGTACTACATAAACTAAGCCGCGCGCGTTGCACAACAGCAGCTGCTAGAAACACACTGATTGGCGGTCGCGCTGGCTAGTGTATATATATATATATATACATAGATGTATATATATATAGATACAAGACTGCATTGGCGCTTCGCGCCATGTACCTTGGTTCTTAAAGCTCGGCATGCAGGATAACCAAATATAGCGATGATTCATTGTTGCCGTTTGCGCCATCGTCGTTATAGTAATGTTATTATCCTTATACTTCCTCTCCTCTTACTCGTAATCTTCCTTGTCTGCGAGCCACTCCTTGTCCTCATCCCCAGTTTTTACTGCAGGGGCTCCTCTTTGGAGGTGTTCTTGGGCCCCTCTCAAAAGCTTTTTGGGGACCTCTGGGGGCCTCCTGGGCGCCTTTTGGGGGCCTCTGGGGGCTTCTTGCGGCCACCTTGCTACCAACCACGGTCTCCCTGAACGACCGGGTCACGATTTGGAGTGCTTCGGGAGGCGTCTTGGGGCCATCTGGGGCTGTCAGCGGGGCTCTCTTGGGGCCATCTTGCGGCCCTGTTGGACCATATTGGAGCTCTTTTGGACTGTCTGGAAGCCCTTTGACACCGTTGTGGGAGGATTTTTGGGGCCTCTTCGGCGGACTCGGACGCACGGAATACCGAAGAACCGAATGTCCAAAAATTCAATAAAAAACTAAAGGAAAGTGTTGTTTTTTGCACTTGGAGGACCTCTTGGGGGTCTTCTTTGGGTCGTCTTCGGGCGTCTTGGGGCTGTCTGGGGCCGCGTGGGGCTCTCGCGGGGCCGTTTGGCCGCCCTCCTGACCGCTTTGGGCCCGCTGGCAAGGCCCGGCAGGGGCGTCCAGGAGGCCCGGAAGGCCCGGGGGACCCATTGCAAGGCGTCCAGGGGGCCCCAAAAGCGCCAGATCCCGGGGGTCCGATTTTCCGGGGGGGGGGGGGGGGTCCCACCCCCCGGATTGTAAAAATATAGAAAAGGGAATATACACACACACACACACAGGTGCATACACGTATAAAAAGAATGGAAAGTGGCGCGCTACTGCGCGCTAGGAGCTAAACGAGAAGTTTGTTGCGGCATGCGGGTTGCTGCTGCTGTTGTTGGGAGAGGAGAAAGCAAAGGGAGGAGGGGGGGGCGGCGGCGGGGGGGGCGGGGGCGGGAGGGGGAGGGCAGGAAACGGAGGGAGAGAGGCCGGGGCAGCGGGGGGACGGAGGGGCATAGGGCGAAGGGGGGAGGGCGGAAAGAGGCAGCAGAGAAGATGAGGTCAAGGGAGGCGGAAAGGGTGTGAATGCAACTTGCCTTTGCAACTTGCCTGCCTCTAACTGGAAAAACAATATTCGGCTCCCACAGCGGTGTTGCTGCCGTAACGCAGCGAATACTCGTGGACGTGAACTGGCAACACGCTTACTGTATTATCTCGCCATCGTCGCAAATCACTACGTGCACATTACTCCTGTAGTGCATCAAGAGGCATCCAAAGTGCTTGCAATGGAAATTCGACTGCCGGGCTCTCTGCACAGTGGATGCGGAGCCACGCCCAACTAGAAGTTGCAGCATAAGCATCCACTATATGTATATATGCACACAAAATGTATAGTAAGTGCACCACTGCACCAGGCCCCGTTTACACCGAACATATCGCCTGTATCGCGCACCAGCGCACCACAGAAATCTATCATATGTGATGTTTGTACCTCGCCCAAGCACGGGGACATCCCGCACACCTCCACACGCGGGACCACTTGTGGCCGACCCCCTCCCCCTTCCCATCTCCTCCCCTCCCTCCCCTCATTCCCTTCCCTCCCTCCCCCTCGACGCACCCGCAAGAAGATTGAACTGGCCTAGCAAACTTCCATGACCAAACGACATACAAGATAAGTCCACCAAGCGAGTGTTTTCGTTGCGGGGAGCGGAGGAGGAGGAGGAGGAGGACGAGGAGGATGAGGAGGAGGAGGAGGAGGAGCTTGTTAATCACTTCATCCATCACACGCGAAGCAGAAACTGCACGAATTCTAATTCACGGACTCACTGGACGTCCTGCCCATCCAGGCGACAGCGGACCATCCTCACGGGCCACCCTGCAAACCACATGGGAAAAGCCAAAACGCAGGGGTGTCACACAAAGACTGGTACCCTCCGTCTCGAGAGGCTGAGCCTCCCGCGCGGCACCATGGTACGTGTCGCCCTGGTGTCTGGATCGCTTGCCGCTCTCACTTGCTGCCGCCCTTGCCGCCGCCTTTGCCCAATATCGGGCGCGCGCAGATGCGGGCCGCGGGCCTGGCACAGAGCACCTTGCTGCGGACCCTGGCGACGGGGCCGTGGACAGCGCAAGACACACAACACCACATCTTCGTGTATCACGGTGGGGACACGACCGTCTGTCGGCGGCGAGCCCAGGGGGGAATGCAATGCAGAAGGTCGGGCCTTGTCAGAAGGCTCTCTAAGCCGTCTCCGAAGACAGAGGCGGCTTCTCAGAAGGCCGCAGGGCTTCTGAGAAGCCCCGGCGCCTTCTGAGAAGGCCTGACCCCTGTCACTTCCCCCCCGGGCGCGCCGCCGAGTCGGGTAGACGCCCGCATCGCGAACATCGCGCTGGAGGCCGCGCCCACTAGCGGATCTGGAGCCGCTCAATGGCCCTGGCGTTTGCACGTAGAGGCCACAACTGCGGCATCGGGCGGCGGCCGAGTGGCCATGGCCGTGGTTGGAGCGCCCGCTGACGCGGCGCTTTGACGGCGTGCTGGCGCTGGTGTCTGGGCCCGCGCGCCTCCTGCGGCCCCGGGGTGTGGCCCGCAGTGGTGGCCGCACGACGGGGGTGCCCGCCTCCTCGGGACGGAGCAGTGCGACGAAGCGCCGCCCGAAGGCCTCGGCCCCCGGCTCCTCGGTCCCCAGACCGGCGGCGGCGGCCGTCCGCAGGCGCGGGCGTGCGCCCGCGGAGGGTGTGGCCCGCGGGCGCTCTCGCCGCGGCGCCTGCCGCGCAGGCGGCGAGGGCGCGCGCCCCGCGGCAGCTGCCCGCGGCGTGCCCGCTGCGCCCGCCGCCTGGGCGTCGACGTGCGCGCACCGCGGAACCGCAGGGGGCCCGCGGCGTGCCTGCCTGCTCGGGGGCGTGAGAGCCTGGAGGCAGGCGCTGGCCTCACCAGGGGAGGAGCACCTGGCTTCGAAGCGGCGGCGCGTCGCCGACGGGCCCCCGGTGGGGAAACCGCGCGCTCCTGCGCGGAGCGGGAGGCCTGGGCACCGAACGGCGACGAACGGAGGATTGCGGGTCGACGCCCGCCCCCTCCTGGGCCAGCCCCCCCTGTCGTTGCCCCTGACTCCTGTCCGCCCTCCTCACCAGCGGTCGCGTCCTCGGGGGCCTCCAGCGTGCAGCACTCGCCAGCCTCGCCCAACCTGCTGCGGCAGCCTCGCCAGCTCCTCGAAGGCTCACTCTTGGCGGGGCATAGCTCGAGTAGCAGACCGATTGCAGGCTTCTCGGTTCTCTAGACTGATGTGTTTGATGTTGTTGCCGCAATCGATGCACACGAACCCGCTGTAGCTGCTCGGAATCCAGAGGCCAAGTCGAGAAAACTTAACATTCACAACAAAAAGTTACAGAGTGCGAATAGTTTTTCGGGCTCCTCGCACAGCTTGCCGCAGCAGCCTCGCCCAGCTCCTCGCGGGCCCCCCTCTTGGCCCGGTTCCCGAGGCGGCAGAGCGCGGCCTGGTGGACGCCCTCGTGCCCCGCCGGCGCAGCCGAAGCCGAACGGGCACGACGGGGAGCGCTGAGGGACGCAGGCGCCGATCCGCTCGAAGCCGTGCCCTCGGAGAGAGAAAGAGAGAGAGAGAGAGAGACAGCGAGATGGAGCGAGAAAGAGCGAGGGGCAGATAAAGAATGAGAGAGAGAGAGAGAAAGAGATAATGATATAGAGAGAGAGAGAGAGAATGAAAGAGAGAGAGAGAGGGAGGGATATAAAGAGAGAGAGGGAGTGAGAGAGAGAGAGAGAGGAGGCACTCGTCCCAATTGCCTGCGGGCACCGTCGACAGCCCCGAGGGCTGGACTCTCGAGCCGGCCGGCGAGCCTTCCCTGGCCACTCGCGGCACATCGCTGGCGCCGCGGGTGGCAGCCCGTGTGACAGCTCCCGTGCATTCGGGCCCTGTCGACGAAAGAGGAGGAGCCCAGCGTAGAGAGGGAGGGGAGGAGGAGGAGGAGGAGGAGGAGGAGGAGGAGGAGGAGGAGGAGGAGGAGGAGGAGGAGGAGGAGGAGAGATGCCTCCAAGATGGGGTCCGAGCAGATGGATTCTGAGGATCGCGCCGCATCTGTGAAGCATCGGCGACGTCGGGGATGCATCGGCGCCGTGGAAGCGGAGAAAATCTGGCACCACATCGAGCCGCATCGCCGATGCATCCTTGATGCGGCGCGATCCTCCGACACCATCTTCTCGGGCCCCATTTGGGAGGCCTGGAGGAGGAGGAGGAGGAGGAGGAGGAGGAGGAGGAGGAGGAGGAGGAGGAAGTGGAAGAGGAGCAGGAGGAGGAGGAGGAGGAGGAGGAGGAAGAGGACGAGTAGGAGGAGGCATGGTCTCTGCCCTTCCTGCGCACATCCTCCGTGCAAGCCCTAGATCTCTGCAGAAGCACGCACAAGCTCGCACGCAACAACACCTGGCCGGGTAAGCAATAGTGCGTCCAGGCCGCTCTCCGCACTGCGTCAGACGCCGAGCGAGTCCCGAGCGAGTCCTCCCTTCCGCGAGGCCCGCCTGCGGCAGTCCGCATCTGAAGCCCAGCCTGGCACGCCACTCAAAGAGGCAGAGGCGGAGAGGACGGCGGGCATCACATGTTGCTCGCAGGGGGAACTCAGAGGAAGCGGGGTGGAGCTGTGGGTGACTCGAACAGGGCGGGCAGCGGGGGAATCCACGGAACTCAAAACGAGCCAGCCAAGAAAACTTGGAAGAGCACGGCCCCGCGAGGCGCTTCGAATACCAACATCATCCCGCAGTCATTTCATGCAGCCGAAGACTGCAGTGTCAGTGCTGAAGACGGTGGTGATAGTGGTGGCTGCGGCAACAGTGGTGTCCGCGAGTGGTAGGCGCGGTGGCGTGGCACTGGGACGAGTGGGAGGGTGGGATGAGGGGGGACAAGGGGAGCTGAAGAACATTGAAGCTCACATGCGCTCTCCATAATAAATACGAACTTCCATAAACCAAGACAATACCTGCATGATGAAACCTAATGGTCTGCAACAGAAATGGCCGCGCTGTCACACTGTCTTGTAGGAGACGCTACCCAAGCGTCAACTACGGAAAGGACAAATATGAGAAAGCACCGAGAAGTGGCGAGGCTCGCATGCGTGGGCATGCACAAAACCTTCGACATAATGAGAGAGAAAGAGAGATAGAGAGAGAGGGAGGAAGAGAAAGAGAAATAGAGAGAGCGCGCGAGAGAGAGAGAGAGAGAAACTGAGAGCGATAGAAAGAGAGAGAGAGAGAGGCAAAACAAAGAGAGAGAGAGAGAGAAAGCGAGAGAGAGAGAGAGAGCGAGAGAAACGAAAGGGAGGACACCACACCATCGAAGGGGAATTTCTGTGAGAGGCGATGATGAACCAAGTTCAAAATCGAATCACCCACAACTCCGGAAACCAAATCATCTTCTTCGGGAACGCAAGCGTAAAAGCTGAAACAAGCATGCACAAGTTGAACAAGCGACGACGGCTTCATTCAGGGGTATCGGTCCCGAGCAAGACACGCACCGATGAAGAGCCTGGCCACGAGTGCACCAGCAACCGATGCGAGGGAGGGGCGCCCAAGAAAAAACATGGCAGGGGCCAGCAGTAGTGTGAGTCTTTCTTGGCGTCGACCCGCAGAAGTCTAGACCCCCTCTCTGGGACCCGTTCATCATCCCGCGTCGCTTTCTGGCGGCCCCGGGGCCCGGCGAGGGCCCCCGAAGGCGGAACAGCTCCCAAAAACCTCCCGTCGTGACATGTTTCGCTACAGTCTATCGGCGGCACGCTCCAGGGGAGGGGGAGTGAAGGGGGACAAGCCTTCTCAGAAGGCGGCGGGGCTTCTTGGGAGCCCTCCGGCCTTCTGAGAAGCCGTCCCCGTCTTCAGGGAAGGCGTAGAGAACCTCCCCGCAGACGCCCGACGCCTTCCTAGAGCCTCCTGGCGAGACCCGCCCCCTCGGCAAGTGGAGAAACCGAGCATTTGCCCGAAAGAGTTGCAATGCGATCCGTTGTTTGGCCATAGCTCGAGTAGCAGACCGACTTCTGGCCTCCTGAGACTCTGAACTCATGCTTGCGATCCTGTTGGCCATAGCTCGAGTAGCAGACCGACTTCTGGCCTCCTGAGACTCTGAACTCATGCTTGCGATCCTGTAGAATCGATTGGCACACATGGAATGTCTCTAGCTGCTGCGATTCTTGAGACTATGTCTAAAAACCGAGCATGTGCCCCCAGGCTCGCCGCCGAAGAGCAAGAGCTCGGCAGGTGAGGGGAGGACGTCGCGAGAGGCGGCCTTGTCCTCTTCCCGAGCGCAGGCGGGCGAGCGCCGTGCCGCGAGCGCCGGCTGCCTCGCTCGCGGCCGCGCGCCAAGGCTCTCACGGTGTGCAGCGTGGTGGTCCACGGGGAGGGGATGCATGTTTTGGCGGCGAGCCCGGGGGGAAGCGAGAGGGGGCGGGCCTTCTCAGAAGGCAGCGGGCCTTCTCAGAAGCCCTGGCGCCTCGGGAAGAGTGTCTTGTGCCTTGGGGGACAGCCTAGAGAACCGCTCCGAAGGCCCCAGGTCTTCCGAGCCTTCTAAGAAGGGCCGCCCTGTCTCTCTTCACCCCTGGGCTCGCCGCCGAGTGCTGGGTCATGGGGAGGGGACACATGCTGCGGAGCAGGAGGGAAGAATCAACAGCTGCGGAAACATAAACGTTCGGAGCTCCGCGCGGATATCTCGGATCGGCGCTGCACCCCCTTTGCGGCGTCTCTGGCGCCGCCCCTGGTGTGCTGCGCGCGCCAGGGAGGGGGGTTCAGCGCCGATCCGAGAAACTCGCGCGGAGCTCCGAACGTTTATGTTTATGTGGTTTTTCTTTTTCGAATATTGCAAGGCAGAGGGCGTGTGAAATGACCCACGAATAGCACTGCTGACAAGAGCGAGCGAAGACCAGACACATGGTCGAATAGATACTAGCGCGAGGCAATGCGAAAAATGGAGTACTGCCGCATGACAGTGCAAGGCACGTGCACGATCATAAACAATACTGCCACGTGAAAGTGGAGCACAAAACACTCAAAACCATGCCGTCCATACATGCACTCGTGTTTGCACACGTTCGAGCGAGCGGGTGCACATCAATGCGAGGATACATAATCAAATGTTCGGAGGCCGATTGGACGCCATGTGGGCGACTTCGGCGACACCAAGAGACACCCGACGACTCGCCGCAGTATACACCTGCATGACCCGAGACGCTGCGAGCGATTACTTCGACCACGCGCAGCGCATTTAGCATCGAACCATGCGGCAGCGACGGCGCTCAGGCCAAGGTAGTTACAAGGAGTGAGGGGCCAGGGGAGCTCAGTGTTGCGCGGGGGGGCGGCGGAAGTTCAAAGTCTACGCCCAAACCCCCGTTTCCCCAGGAGGACCAGGAACAACAATAGTGAGGCATCAAGCCACAATCACACCCGCAACCTTCCCTGTTGCTCAAACAGCTTGCTGAGCAACCATGGCCCAGCGCCTCTCGGGATCCGCCCCCAGACTCAGGACGCCGCCTCATCCGGTTCCTCCGACTCTTCCCCTCTCTCCTCCGTCCCTCTCACCTTGATCATCCCTAATGCGCCTCCCCAGTGCCCTCCGCCTACTTCTGCCCTCCCTCGCAATCCCCCCCTCCTCCTCCTCCTCCTCCTCCTCCTCCTCCTCCTCCTCCTCCTCCTCCTCCTCCTTCTCGAACCCTCCTCGGCGCCATCCTCCACTGCCAGATCACCCTCCTCACCACCATCCTGTATTCCTATATCCCATTCCATCCCCTGTTTCTCTGCATACTCGATGTCGCGCCCATCTCCATCCATCTCCCACTCACCCCACAGCCATCCTCCTGTTCTCGTCGACCACCCCACATATCCCCCTTCCCATCACCCCTGCCCTTTCCAAGCTCCTCCCACTTGCATCCGCATCCTCTTCCAGCTCCGCATCCTATCACTCCTGCTACTCCGCCTCCTCCACCGCATCCTTCTCCACCGCCTCATCATCGCCCCCCCTCGTCGCCGACAGTGCCCTTCCCAGCACCCCGAACCGAGCCCAGCCCTGGCGGTGAGACCTCGCCACCCACAGAAGGCAAGACGACGATCCAGCGCAATGCACAGCAAGTCCCGAGCACACGGGGCGAACGCGTCGCAGCAATCAACCCCTCACGACTACGCCGCCCCAGCCAACCACGCAAAAAGAGCTGAGGGACGGCCGCGCGTCGCTCTTGGGACGCCAGGCACCGTCGGAGGCTGCATTGGTCCCGCTCACGGGGCTCGTGAAGACTCCCCTCCTGGGGGCCTCTTGGGCCGTCTTGTGGGCATGGGTTGTACCGCCTTGGGGCCCCCTTGGGGGCCTCGTGGGCCATCATGGAGGAATACAAACACATCCTTGTGGAAGTCTGCGCCGATTTCTTGGATCGGTGATGGAGACGCCGCCTGGGGCGCCCGACGCCGATCCAAGAATTCCACGCGGAATTTCGAACGGCTGTGTTTCTGTCGTTGTTCGTTACTCGACATGATGCAACCATACACACACACACATGGCGGACTCCAGAAACTCTGAACCGAACACATGTCATCATCTCTTGGGGGCGCATATTTCACTTCCGCCGCCCTCGCTTCCGCCAGCCTTCCGCCAGCCTTCCGCCAGCCTTCCGCCCGCGTCCGCAAGCGGAGGCGGCCCCATTCTGCTTGCGCCGGTTTCCGCCGCCCTTCCGCCGCTTCTCGCCGAGGAATCTTTCCTCGAAGGCGGGGTCGCTCCCACCCTTCCGCCGCTTCCCGCTGTTCCGCCGCTTCCGCCCCGCCCTGTCCGCTTCCTCGAAGGAATCCACCCTCGAGGGCGGGGTCGTTTCTGAAACGCCTCGCATTGCCAGCATGCGCGTCTGCCAATATCGTCGTCTGTCGTCGGGCGCCGCCCGTGGCACGGCGCTCCACAGTGCAGGTCGGCCGCGCGCGAGGCACTGCATGGCGCGCCGTCGGCGATCACAGCAGCCTGGCGGAAAGCGAGAAAGGATATCGAGAGCGGCGGCCAGGAAGGTGTGGGAAGAGGTGGGGAAGAGGACGGAGGAAGGGGAGGGGGAGGGGGAGGGGGAGGGGGAGGGGGAGGGGGAGGAGGAGGAGGAGGAGGAGGAGGAGGAGGAGGAGGAGGAGGAGGAGGAGGAGGAGGAGGAGGAGAGAGGAGGAGGAGGAGGAGGAGGAGGAGGAGGAGGAGGAGGAGGAGGAGGAGGAGAGGAGGAGGAGGAGGAGGAGGAGGAGGAGGAGAGGAGGAGGAGGAGCAGGAGCAGGAGGAGGAGGAGCAGGGAGGAGGGAAGGGAAGCGAGGAAGGATGGAGAAAGGAGAGAAGGGACGAGGGAATGATTGTTGGAGACAGGGGGTGGGAGGAGGGAGGAGGGAGGAGGGAGGGAGGAGGGGAGAGGGGGAGGGGGAGGGGGAGGGGGAGGGGGGGGGGAGGGGAAGGAGGAGGAGGAGGAGGAGGAGGAGGAGGAGGAGGAGGAGGAGGAGGAGGAGGAGGGAGGAGGAGGGGAGGAGGAGGAGGAGGAGGAGGGGGAGGAGGAGGAGGAGGAGAAGGAGGAGGAAGAGGAGGAAGAGGCGCAGCGTAGCCATGGGCGAGTCCCAAGCCACCTCAGCAGATGACGTCACCTCCGAACTTCCGTGCCCTCCTTCAGGCCTGATGAGGAAAATGAAGCACCAGGGGCGACGTCGGATGGAGCGAAATTGAAACAACGATTACCTGCACTACCACTGCTACACACGGACAACTGGAAAGGCTCGGGGTTACTCTGAGTAGAAAGGACATTGCTAGCCAATAGCAAGCTCGAGCGACAACATTCGGTACCGCGCCTCTCTTGAGATGAGGAGGAGGCGGAGGACGACGACGAGGAGGAGGAGAAGGAGGAGGCGGAGGAGGGGGTCGATCGTGCCCAGAGGAGTCATCCACTTTACGCCCGCCTATCGCTGAGCCCAACTAAATGTGTGAGGGCCTATCAGCGGCAATCGCAGTGCAGCACGAATTGTAGACGGCCGAGCTCGAGCACTACCGACTTGCGAGGCGAGGCGATGGGCGTACAATTGCGCAACGACAAAACTAAAACTGTAAACTCCGTCAGTCCCAGGGCGGATCCCGAGTCGAAGCCAGGTGGCCCCAGGAACGCCATGGTGATGAGCTTGGTCTTTGAATCGGCAAAGGATGGAACGAGGAGGACGAGGAGGAAGAGGAGGAGGAGGATCATGAGAATGAGGATGGTGAGGACGAGGACGAGAAGCCAACAGAGGTCCAACGAAGAGCAAGCAATCCCTGGATTCCATGAAAACCCCAGCCAATTAGGGCGAATGGGAAGGCGAAGATTCGGGAAAAGGTGAGCACAACACCCGAATTTGAGACCACCGACTTTCAGCAAAAGTCGGTGTCTCGAAATGGGCGAATTCCTGTTGTTCTACCACTCTTCCACTTGCAAAGGGGGCTGGTGAGACAAGGACACTGGTGGTGACAGATCAGGCAGGGATCGCTCCAGAGAGGGACGCCGTGACGGACGGGGCCGAGGAACGACACCTGCGAGGCCAACCTCCTCGGCGTCAACATCCACATCCTTCTGGATCCTCCCCGGGAGCCCAGAATCGAACCGACAAGTGGGACTGGCGATCGAAATGAATCGGATCGCCGGAAATTGCCAGCCAAGTCGGGAGACGTCGATTCGGCAGAAATCGGCAGGCGAGGAAGGCCTCCGTTGAGAAACCGAAATCCCAATCGGAATCGAAAGTCGAATCGAATCGGCATCGGAATCGATCGACATCGAACCGAATCGAGCCAGAGGAATCGAAATGAGCCCCGGTCCTCCCGTCCCCCACCAGGAGCCCCCTCTCTCACCACGGGCAGGATCGAATCCAGGGGGGATGAACGCGCGGCAGCGGGCCTCGGCTGCGCGAGCCGCATGGGGCCAAGGAGAACCCCGCGGCGCACAACACTTGATCCAAAATCGTAGCAACGTTCTCTCCCCACGTCCTCCTCCTCCTCCTCCTCCTCCTCGTCCTGCTCCTCCTGCTCCTCCTGCTCCTGCTCCTCCTCCTCCTCCTCCTCCTCCTCCTCCTCCTACTCCTCCTCCTCCTCCTCCTCCTCCTCCTCCTCCTCCTCCTCCTTCCTCTCTTCCTCCTCCTCTCCTCCTCCTCCTCCTCTTCTCCGCCTGCTTTCTGTCCACTTCTGCCATATCCCCTTCTTCGTTCATGCTCTCCCTCCTCCACCTTCCAAGCCGCTGAGCTGACATCGCTGCGGCGCACCCCTGGAGAGCCCGCGCAGCCAATCAAGACTCGTCGTCGTCCTTCTCCTCCTCCTCGTCCTCTCACTCCTCATGTCCCCCGTCCTCATCCTCGCCACCACACCGCAGCTCCAGAGGAAGGACAGGCTCCCCTAACTCCTCATCCACAGATTATGGCAACCATAACCGCTGAGTCATAATACTCATCATCACAACCATCATTACAGCCATCAGCATCACCATCGTCAGCATCATTATCACCAGCACAGCCACAATCAACATCATCGGCATCCTCCTCGCCACCATCATCAACACCATTATCATATCAATCCTGATTGTCACCGTCACCGTCATCACTGACATCATCATCGCGATGCGCATCATACTCATACTCCTCAACATCATGATTCACATCATCACCCTCGCCATCATCATCTTCCTTACCATCACCATCATCACCACCACCACCATCACAGGCATCATCATCATCATCATCATCATCGCCACCATCATCATTATCATTCGCTCCATCATCATCACCACCACCGCCACCACCACTATCATCATTATCAGTATCATCATCACCAGCATCATCAACATCAGCGTCAGCAGCATCATCACCATCACCACCACAGCCAGCATCATCATCACCATAAACTCATCAGCATCATCATCAGCATCATCATCGTCACCATCATCATCATCCTCATCAGCATCATTGTCATTATGAACAACATCATCATCATCACCATCACCGTCATCATCAACATCAGCATCACCGTCGCCATCGCCATTACCATCGCCACCATCATCATCGTCGTCATCAGCATCACAATCATCATCAGCAGCATCAGCATCAACATCAGCATCAGCATCATCAACATCATCGTCATCATCATGATCTGAATCATAATCTGAATCCTCACATGTCTTGCGTCCTGTGACCCCCGTCATCAGCAGAACCAGCAGCGTCAATCACATCGGCATCATACTCACCGCCATCGCCACCATCACACCATCCCTGTCCTAGTCATCCTTCTCCTCTTCCTCCTCCTTCTCCTCCTCCTCCTCCTCTCGCATCCAGCGCTGCTTTTTGCAGCGGCCCGCGGCGCTCCGGACTTGTACCGAGTTCGCGCATGCGGCGGGTAAGCCCCCCCAGTGGCCCGCTGAGCAGCCGCAGGAGGAGCATGACGGGGAGGGAGGGAAAGAGGGAGGGAAGGGGGGAGGGAGGGAGGGATGAGGCGGAGGAGGGCGGAACAGGAAGAGGCGGGGGTCCTCACCATGAGTATCGCTAGCGCTGTGGCTGCCGATGGCGATTGCGATCCGTGCAACCAGCAAGAGGACTTTTATCACCAATACTGCTGCGGGCATTGACGACATCCACACCACTGGCACCATCGGCATCGGCGCGAACATGGATGACACCCTCTGTTGGCAAGAGGCCCGAAACAGATTGTTATACAGTGCTGAAGAGGGCACACTAGAGAAAAACTACGTCATGACCGTGCGATACGGTGGGGGCATTGGGCAAGGAACCCTTAGAGAAGGAATCCAGGGTCTGGAAGCCAGTGGAAGTCCAATCGTGGATTGGCCATGGACATCACCGTCGCCCTCCATTGTCTGAGGCCTCCTGGGCACGTTCCTGAACGAACGGCCCCACCGTACTCCACTGCACTACGCTCTACGGCGTTCTACAGAGACCGGGGACAACACGGGCCACGACCAGAGGCCACGACCGGAGGCCACGGGCCACGACCAGAGACCCGAGGCCACGGGCCACCGCTTCCAGATCGCGCGGTCCCGTCACTGGCCTGAGAACAACTGTGCGGGACACTTACAGACAAGCTTCTCAGGAAATCACCGCGATCACCAGAAGTTACTGCACGAAATCGGCACTATCGCTGTGCAAGGTCTGCCAGTGTATTGCAGCTGTGGTCCTGAGGTGACCCTCTCCTTGTGGCAGATGTGAATCCTGAATGATCCGCGAGCGTGGCCGTGTAAGTTGTGGCGGGTTAGAGTGCCTCGTCATTGACGGGCAGGCGTTCTGAAGATTCCTAGGCCCACCCTCGTGGCCTCCCGCCCGGGAGACCCCACAGAGGTCGCCAAGCAGCCCCCAAGACGCAACCCAACGAACATCCAACGCCACGGCTACGCCACGATGGGGCATCGCGCAGGTGCGCTTCCTAGACAGCCCAGAAAAGATTATACCAGGTCTGCCCGGACCCCTGGGTAGAGTCGCCCTGCATGCATGTCGATGCTGCGCTGGCACGATGGCGGTTGTTGCCGCGGCCAGCCGAACACAAGGTGCCTTCGGGTTGTAGTGAGATCGCCGCTCACGACGAGACGCATTGAAAACCCATTCTCGTAAAAGACATACACTGGATGCGGGCAGACTCTGACAACTGAACTATTCAAGGCGCGCTGAGCAAGAGGAAACGAAGGACCAGCAGCTGAGAGGTCGCCGCGCGTCGAATTACGGCGGCATCGCCAGGTCAAGTAGCAGCGACAGCTGCTCGTGCCTGATCCCCCACATACCCGCTTCTCGAGATCAAGACGACGAAGAATAAAACGAGGAAGCCACTAGCAGAAGAGCAGCGGGGACGCATGACGCGACAAAGGATGCCAGAAGCAAATAACATGCCAAATCGACGCGGAAGGGCGCCAGATATTCATCTTCCCACGCAACAGCACGAATGTGGCATCTGTACTGCAGAGTAGACAATGCACAATTCAATGTTGCGATTGGTCGAGATCGAAACATCTAGGGCTCCCTCGAGTTTACCTGTCTGCGGTCTGGACGGTTGTTCCTACTCGTGGTGGTCCAAAAGTTTGTGCAGGTTCGCGTTGGGCCAGGCAGGGCGCGTGTCGGCCCAGGATGGGTGCAAAAGACCTTTCCTACTGTTGGTCGTACTTGACAGACACACAGCAAAAAGAGAGAAGAAGCATCCCGCCACATTAAATATAATAATACATACATACACATGCACATGTATATACCCATGGACTGTTCCTTCGGCGCGCCAGTGACACCAATGGGCGATGAGCAGGTCAGGTGGGGCACGCACAGGCCGAACGTACCACCTCACGTATGTAGCATCGCAGCAAAAACGCACACACACACACACGAACACACACACACACACACACGCATACAAACAAACACACACATATATATATAAATATATATGTATAATGTATATATATACACATATATATGTATACATATGTATACATAGTTTTACATCTATTATTTTCAGTCGTCGCGGCCACGCGCGCGGCGGTGCGGAGTAGGTCAAGTCAAACGAACGCTCGCGGGCACACACACACACACATTTTGGCGATAGCGGCCTCGCGCGCAGCGACGAGGCAAAAAAACTCGGCCAGGGGAGGATTAAGAGCGCACGCGGCCAGCCCCTCAGAAGGATCGACAATGCCGTGCGCATGCCCAGGCATGGGCAGAGAGGATGGAGGCGGGCGGGTGGACAAGCAGCCAGCAGTGAACGAAGGGAAGAAGTGGAGGTACAATGCGGCCGACACGGCAGAGGCGAGAAGCCAAGCGACGGAGACAAGAAGACAGGCACAGGCAGCCACAAAGGCGACAGCTGCACACTGGCGAAGCAGCACGGGGCGAACGGCCAACAACACGCAAAAGGCGCCAGACCACACACGCACAAACACACACACACACTCACACACACACACACACACATCATACACACACGCACAGATGCACACACGCGCACAAATTCACTTTTCGGTCGCACGCAGCTGGGGCGAGAAGCCGCACGAACGCTAAAAGTCACTCGCAGCGCTCGCATGCGCCCGCCGCACTCATTTCGGCACACCCTTCACACGCGTCGTGGCCCCATGGGGAGCTCCACCGAAGGCTCCAGTGGCTGCGTTCGCATTGGCCCGCCGCACTCATGCGGGCTCACCCCTCACACGATTCGTGGCCCAATAGGGAGCTCCACCGAAGGCCCGAGTGGCTGCGCGCGCGCGTGCGCCCGCCGCATCCAAAGCGGCACACCCCTCACTTTTCGTGGCCCCATATGGAGCTCCACTTGTCCCAGCCTCTGTCGAGGCAGAACTCCGAGAAGGGAGGGGTCTAAAGAGGGCGAGCGGGGGACACTTTCTCTAGACGCAATCATGTCACTAAGCCAAAGGCTGTGGGCACACGCACACGGGCTGAAGCACGAAGCGGGCGAAACGAGAAACGGGAGCGGAAGGGAGAGAAGATCCCTGGAGGTCCCCAGGGTCCCTGGGACGAGGGTCACAATGGGACAGCGGACCCAATTCTCGCGGGCTGAAGATCGGGTGCCTGTGAGCTAGTGTACACGTACGTGGGCTCTCGACACGGTCTCCTCTCTTCCCTCTCCTCTCCTTCCTCGCGTTCCTCAACCTCTTCCTTTCCTATCCCAAATATCTCCGTCGTGCACCTGAATAGCCATACTCGGGCCCGGCTCGTCACGCTCGAGCTCTTGGAGGAGCGATGTCGGATTGTCAGGGCGCAACAGTTACGTCGAGTCGCGGTGTCGAAATCCCAGGAAAGGTGTCCTGACACGGTTCAAAATCGCCAAGACGCAACAATCAGGTTGGTTCGTGGCGTTGAAGTCCCGAGAAAGTGCTCTGGCACGTTTCAGGATCTTCAAACGGTTGTCTCCCAACGGGGCACTTCCCTCAGTGGAAATGAATCCGTGCCGGGGCCTATGAAGAGGGAGCTTGGATAGAGGGTGTATTGCAACATCGTTGATGAGTCTTGGGTTTGCACTGGTCCTCCTCCTGCTCATCCTTCCGCTCCTGCTCCTGCTCCTGCTCCTGCGTCTGCTCTTGCTCCTCCTCCTCCTCCTCCTCCTTCTCCTCCTTCTCCTCCTCCTCCTCCTTCTCCTTCTGCCCACCCCCACCCCTGTCCGCCTGCTGGGCCGCCACCTGAAACTGGCTGCGCAAGCGCTCCAGTGCACCGCGCGCGTCGTCCCACAACGGCTGGGCCCCAGCTCCGTCGGCTGCAGCCCCTGGCCGCGGGTCCCAGCATCCCCCCCATCCCTCCTCCGTCCTCTCTTCTCCACCCCCCTCCTCTTCCTCCTCCTCCTCCTCCTCCTTCTCCTCCTCCTCCTCTTGCGCCTCCTCCTCCTTCTCCTCCTCCTCCTCGTCCTCCTCATTCTCCTCCTCCTCCTCTTGCGCCTCATCCTCATCCTTCTCCTCCTCATCTTCCTCTTCCCTCATCTCTCCTCCGCACTCCTCCTCCCCTCCTCATTCTCCTCCTCCTCCTCCTCCTCCTCCTCCTCCTGCTCCGCCTCCTCCTCCTCCTCCTCCTCCTCCTCCTGTTCGTCGTCCTCTCCTCTTATTCCTCCTCATCCTGCTCCTCTTCCTCCTCTTATTGCTCCTCCTTCTCCTCCTCGTCCTCCTCCTCCTCCTCCTCCTCGTCCTCTTTCCTCCTCCTTCCTCCTCCGTATCCTCGCCAAACTGGTTTTCCTCTGAGGCGCCCATCTGGCAGATCAAGCTGGGCGGGCTGCGAACGAGGACTAAGATGAGGACGAGGAGTGCGATTCGGGCACAACTCGACAGGCGGGGCAAGTATGCCTGCCACGTCCAGAAGCTCACTTGCGCCCAGTGGTGGGCCCACCGAAGCACATAGTGCAATGCGAAAATAAGATTCGCGTGGTTCCTCGGCTAGCTTGCGCCACTATTCACGCCTCCCTCGGCTGGTCTAAGGCTTGAGCATCTGGCTGGCCCGCATCAGTACTTGCCCTGGTTCTTGCCCTTGTTCTCTCTCTTGCCCTAGCTCTTCCCGTAGCCGCAGCCGCCATAGGTATCGTTTCGCCAGCTGTCGTATCGTTCGTAGCCTTCAAATTTGTACTTTCCTTTGCTGCAGCTGTCGTAGCCGTTGTCCGCAGTCGTCGCAGGACTTGCCATTGCCCTCGCTGGACCGCTGCGTGCGCGCGTCTAAAAATAGCCGCGCCCCCAAACTGTCCAAGGAGAAATTGGCACGTTAATACAGCTACAGTCAGGACGCCTGGTAAGGACGCAAGACCCTTGGAGGCCGAAATTGGGATTTCTTGGGCGACGGGTGACCAGTGAAAACGGCAAAGGACGGGTCGCAGAGGCAAGGACATAAGGGTACCCCAGACTAGGGCACGCGTCCTTACTAGGCGCGCTGACTGTATGGATTAGTCGGTGGAACGACACGAACCTTGACGCTTGAGCACGCGGTATATTTCATGCATTTGAGCCTGCAGTGGTCCAGAGTAAATCAAAACAATTCGGCAGAGTGGTCTCCCACGGTCTTGGCATATGACCCTGGTTTCAATCACGTTGACGGCAAGGAACTCGCTGCTCATCGGGCCTGCAGTTCCGCTCCACAATTCTCGCACTAGGTCCTTCATCGACCTTCCATCTTGGCAACGACCTGAACACGTCGATAGCATAAACAGGACTTTGGCAGTGCGCACCTCCTGACCGTCAACTGGATTTTCACAAGCAGCTTGCAGCAAACTTCGAAACAATTCAGGCTCTCTACCTGTATCGTCTTTTCCTCTAACACGGCCAAGCTCGCAGCCGATTGCCGATACCGTTTTCGAACGAATATTCACTGACGAAGCTGCGGCTCCAGCGTTGGAGTGGCTGGGGGAAGTTGCACAGCCTTCTTACAGGAAACAAGCAAGACTGGTTTCAATGCGTAGATACCGGTGTTGCCACACGTCTCCTGAACAATGTGTGGGCATCCAGATGAGGGTTCTGCCTATCTACCGCGGGGTGACTGCTCGCGTTGCTGAAACTCGACCACCTTTGCTGGCCGAGCCGCTTGATTCACTTCGCTGGCATCAGCAACAGTGAATGTCCTCAGTTGCTCTGACTGTTGATACACTTTCTCGCAGCCTGCCGAAAGCAAGGGGCAGGGATATTTAAAGAAAACGTGCTTGCGCCAATGGCACGAAGATGTCCAAACCAATGAGTTCCAGAGTGTTTGCAAGGCACCCCACAAAAGGCTGTTACTGGTTCTGGCCAAGCCAAAGGCTTGGACAAATAATGCACTGTTTTAGTTGACACAATCCTTTTCGAGCAAACGGTATGCAAAACCTTGTGAGCTATCATGCCTTTCAAACTCATGCTGCGAATGGCGACGCTTCGAAACTTCTGCGATCCCTCCCCCCCCGCAAAGACTCTGCGTTGCTAAATTGGATCAAGTAAACCCGCACGGAAACGTCAAGACGGGGCGATCGAAGACAGCTTCTCCTGCAAAATCCAGCAGGACACTCGACACTGCAAAACTGCGGTAGAAGTAAATCCATATGTTCCTCTCTTGGGTTTCGATGTTCGCCTTCTGCACGAGTCTTCTTCGCGAGGACATCCGCTTGGCATGCACATGCTTAGCCTGATAGTGTAGAGCCATCGTGCGAACATTGGCTGCGATATTTTGTCTTGTTGCAGAACCTGCTTTGATGCAAGCACCGATATCCCTTTCAAGCCAATCGTAATGTCTTCGGTGCCGCACGCGCTGGGTAACATTACTTGGAAGGCACCAAACAATCCGTCCTCTGTAGTCCCCATGCGCGCGCCAAGAAACTTCAATATCCAATTACCAATACTGCGTGCCATTTGCATTCGACAGGGTCGCCAGGAGAAATTTTATGTTTCGCAGCCGTCATGCTCACTGGTTCTGTTCTAGGCCAACATGCCCCCCTCTCCAGGGTACCCAGCACCCGAAAACGATCCCACATCAAATATGTCCGCCTGTCTGCGGGGATTTGTGAAGCCCACATTTACCGCGCCTAGCTGTTACGAACGTTGGTCCCCGACACACGTCAGAACCGACAACTTTACAAAATATTCTCTGGGTCGCGTCTGGCAACAGACCTGTGTCATCCCCGGTAGGGAAAGGTTTCAAGCCAACCTGTAGATCAGGATCACTCTGATTGACCTGTTCACCATCTGTTGACTCGCTGGCATCAGAAGTCACTGGAGTCCTTGCACATGCTTTGCAACTCAGGCAATTCGCGAAGGGAGTTGTTTCTCGGCCATCTGGTTTCTGACATGTCCATCATGTGCAATAGATACAAGCTGTGAGCTTACCCGTGCTGGCTCATCAGAAACATCTCTCAGAACGACTCCTGGTCCTCAAAGCGGTTGCAAAACTACCCCTGTCCTTAAAGCGGTTGCAGAACCATCTCTCAAAACCACTCCTACTCCTTCTACTCAAAAAAAAATTCAAAACTACTCCTGGTCAGAACCATGTTGCAATAAAACGGTCATCCTGCTCCTTACACTCCTTCGACTCATTATGTTGCTTCTCCTTTTTCCGTCATCATCATCGTCTTCCTCTTCCCCCTGCTCATCCTACTGCTCATCCCACCACCTCGCTGTTCGACAATATACACAAAGCTTCCCAGGGGGGTTCTGGAGATCAAGGTCCTCACAATACTCGATGTAGGGCACCCCAAGTCGGCGGATATGAAAGTATTCAGCGCAACAGGATGGGATGGGTGGGAGGGGTCGAATGTTAGATGTGGCTCGGGCGCACCAGCCTTGCCCCAGTCCCTCTCCCCCTTCCTCCCTCTTGAAAGGCATCTTGGATTCTTCCCTTTGAGGCTTGTCTAAAGCCTCCTTTGCGGCCCCCGTGGGACCCCTCACCCCTCCCTGACTCCAGATCCTCCGTACTGTGGGCGATTTTGCAAATGTGGCGGCCCTACTTTGCCATCGCTGTTTCCGCCATACCTTGCGGATACATCCGCCCAATGTTTCTGAGGCGGATATTTCCGCCCCACTCTTTCGCATCATTGGGGCGCATGTCGAACATAACTTTTCAATAGGAAAGTCGAGCAGGTACAGGGCGGACGCAGCCGCAAGAAACCCTCGCAAGAAATCCAGCCCTGGACATCCGCGCGCGAGGTGCGTTTGTTGGGGGGAAGCCAGAGCACCCCGAACGCAGCAACTTCTTTGATTGCCGCGGGGAGTCACCGCGCAGCGTGCGGAGCGAAGAAACCGCACATCCAGTTTTTGATGCGCGCCCCCACTGCACGGCGGATCAGGAAAGGGCTTTCTCCATCGGCCCCTCCATCCCCGCAGCGCGGGCCTGGTAGTGCCACCGGCTCGATGACCGGGACGGGGCGCTGCCGCAACGAAGCCGGAGCCGGCGCGACCGGCAGGATCTGACCGCTCGGGTCCTGGGGGGGCCCAGACGGGCAGTGGGTTCGTTCTAGGTCATCATCTCGTCCAGGTCCTCCTCCTGCTCCTCCTGCTCCTCCTATCCTCCTGCTCCTCCTGCTCCTCCTGCTCCTCCTGCTCCTCCTCCTGCTCCTCCTGCTCCTCCTCCTCCTCCTCATTCATTCATTCATCATGAGGCGGACGGTTCGACGCCTATACAATAGGAGGGGACGAGATAGGATGGACAAGGAAAGTAGAGCACGTACTCGCAGTGGAGTGATGCTAATCCATGCAAGCCTGGGTTACTGCCAAAGGCGCAGTAGGTGGAATGGGAACGGGCAAAGAGAAAGCAAAGCGGAGTCCTTCGCCCAGGGTGCGCGGTACTGCCGATGGCGCGTCACACTACTTAGTGCGACACCTTCGCATTACTATTTTTTAAAGTGAATGGACACTGGCGCTGACCAGCTAGGTCAGGGCATCGCCTTCGTGCGAAGGCCCTTCCCGCATTTGAGCAACAGTCAGTGGGGGAGGGAGGTTTGTCAGGAATGGGTCCTCCACTGGTAGTCGTACCGCTGGGTGACCGTAGAAGCGTGGCCTGCCCGAGTGGGTACATAGGTCGCCATCATGTAGTGCCATATAAGGATCCAGTGGCATATGAAACTTCCTAACGCCCAGGGGGATATCCCAACCATCATCATCCATTCGTAGGTCGATACAGTGTCGAAGCGTACTCTCTTCTCGCATCGTCCACTGTAGTGGTCTGGTGTCATGAAACGTGCCCATGGAAAGACCCCTAGGGACCCCGCCCTCTAAACAAGCACAGAGCTCAGGAAACTTGATTCTAATACGCTGAAACAATGAGGCGGCAAGCATTTTATTTAGGTCCCTGGGAAAACCTTGTGCAGGTGCAATGTCAGGCCATCCACCATGTCGATCAGAGGGGGTGGGGGTATGTGAGCGATGGTTGCAAAGAGTCCCCCCGCTCCCAAGATCCCTGATCCAGGTGTCCAGTGTGGGTAAGTGGACAGAAAGCAAGGTGGTGGGTCTTCTACGGGAGAAACCAAATCGACACTGGTGGATGGTGTGGGTTTGTACCCCTTCCAGTGATATTAGATCTTTTACTTCAGTGAGGAGCCAGATGCTTGGGCTCCCAGGTATATAATCCGCGTGTGCTGGATGGGACAAGAGAGCAGGAACATGATATTTCCAACACACATAGATTAGAGAGAGAGCAGCACGGAGAAGTTGGTTGCCTGACGTGACCTGCATGCTAGCAGTCGACGAGAGATTGCCGTGTCCCCACAAATGCTCTTCCGAGCGGTGAGCTCTGGTAGCAATACTCGCTTCTGCCGAGTGTTGGTGCCTGGGGCTCAACCACGTCTGATCTGGCGGTGCCGCAACAACTGCACATACTCTTCCCGATCTAATCATATTTGCCCATATGGAAGTGGTTTGTATATCTGTAAGATCACCAAGATGGGAATCGAGATGGGCATCCAAGCTTAGAACAGCTAACCGAGTGGGGAAGGATCCCTGGAGCTTCTCAATGTGGTCTTGGAGGTCCCCCCGGTGTCTGTGAGGAGGGGAAAGAAGCAAAATGAACTTGAGGGGCCTAACAGGAACCCTGGGTGAGCCCAGACAAGGAGGAGGAGGAACTGGGCTCGGGGCAACCGGTGGGACCAGGTTGCTGCGTGCACGCCTTACATGGGTTCGGGGGTGTATGGGAGGTCCAGCACACTGGAGCCAAGGAAGAGCAGCATATGTCTCTGATCTGCCAGCCCGCCGATTGGTTGCAGCCTCCATCCGTGCTTCCTCTCTTGCCTGTGAAATCTCCTCGCTGGTGGGGCGATGTCCAGAATCAATCCACGCTAACTTACACGCTGGCGCATTAGATAGATGCTTCACTAAGCGGGAGACATGACGAAAGTCCCTGAGGCAAACCTGACAGCATGTCCCCGTGGCCAGCATGGTGGGTGAGGTGGCAGACTTGTGAAATTTGCCAATGTGTGAAAGATGCTGCTGCGCAGAGCCAGAGACATGTCCACAATCATAGCACACAAAACGCACAGTCTCGGGGGGGGAAGAGGAAGCGATGGGAGTGTGGAGCGAAATAGTGCGTAGGGTATGCTTCCAAACCTCGTGGTGAGCAACATCCTGATAGTATCGTTTGGCCCTGGTGATAGCACTGGAGAGTGCGGTGCGAAAGCGTTTCGTTTCTGCACGAACAAATTGGGGCCAAACGTCGTCTTCACTTGGGATTTCTGGGCAAAAAAAGGCTAGCCACTTGATATCCTCCTGGATGAGGGATATCCATCCCTTGGGGTCGCTCCAATTCAGGTCGAGTAGAGCACGAAGCACAGGGGGTCCCTTGTGAATGATTCTATGCAGAAAACGTAACCTACCAATGGTAAGAACAACACGGGTCGGTAATCTGCGGGTGTCAAGAAAAACGCGTGCATTGTTATAGCGAAAGTCCGCATTATTGGTAGCAGACATGCCTAGAGCAACACGGTACACCGAAGTGTGAGCAGTTTGAACTCTGCGCCACAAGGAATCATTCAAGCGTGTCCACACTGTAGCACCAAAGAAGAGGACAGAGGAGGCAAGAGCCTCAGCCCATGTAATTTTGCTAGCCATGGGTAAGGCTTTCCGTGGGGCTACAGTGTTGCGAATGGGTTTCAGCGCCCTGGAAGCTTTCGCAGCACGTGCGGAAACATCAGGCCCCAGGGAGCCATCCGCCGCAACCTGGGACCCGCGGATTTTCTGGACCAGAGCAGTGGGGAAGGTGAAACTCCACTTCACAGAAGTAACGCCACTTAGTGCTTTGCCTGGTAAATCTCTGAGAGCTTTGCGAGAATTAGTGCCATTCAATGAAACTAAGATCTTTGTTTTGTCTGAGTGTATCGAAAACCCTGCTCTGGCAGCGGAACAGTAGACTGTCTCAGCCAAAGAGAGTAGCGTGGCCTGAACGTTAAGGGGATCAGGGATGGGAGACATTAGAGTCATGTCATCAACGAATGAGAGATCTGGAGACATCACATCCCAATCACGAAGAGAGGACAGGCGGTTGGTCGGTGCATCATACACCTCCTGCCATGCTAGTCCATCACGCTGAAGTCCATCGCGTATGTCTTGATGTACTAATCTGAACACTGCGTTGAAAATGTCGGTGGCAGAAACCGTTCCTGGCCTGGATCCTAAATGTGGGGCCACAAAGTCAGCGGCGTCTCGAACACGCCAGTAGGTCCCTCTCTGGGTTTCCTGCACTAAACGAATGAGGTCATCCTGGGGGAAGTGGCGATGCAATAAAGGGCCCTGCAGAAGTTGGGCCGTGGCTCCCTGTATAAGCACCTCGGGGAGAGACAAGGATGCAAGGGCATCTTCTAGCCGCTGATCCTCGCCAGGTAAGGACAAGGCGAGCTGCTTGATGGTGGTGTAGAAAGCCTGGACGAGGTCTAAACATAAGACGGCCCCCGAGGTGCGTGTATGTATGCAATGTCTGAGGAATGTCCTGACCGACAGCGTAATCATCTCTGTGCTCCTTCCTCCAACTCCCCCACATTGCTCAGCAAGTAGAGCAGTTGCGAGGAAGTCATGGGAAAGGGAACGAACATGCTTATGATACAACTTGCATACCGTGCTGGCAAGAAGAATGTTGCGCATGTTCTTAGCCACCGAAGAGACCCCCGACCCTTTGAAGCAATAAACAACCTCGCCAACCTTGAATAAGAAGGGTTCTCTCCCAGTGACTACTATTTTGACCAACAATGGGTTGAGGATCCTAGCGAGTTCCCTTGGGGCCACCTTGTAGATGCAACTAGGTAGGCCATCAACACCAGGGGCCTTGCCTCTCCTATATGACCGCATATGATGTTGGAGATCGAAAAGGGTGGGGATGTAGGTAAGGGAGGCGCCTTCGGAGTCAACAATGCTAGGCAGGCCATTGTACTCATTAATCATGTCTGGTAGGGTTAAACGGTGTCCTCTCTCGACTTGACAAAAATGTTGTTGCATGTTGTCAGTGACCTCCGAATGTGAGGTGAGAACCCGTGGCGGTTGCTGGACCCCTTCAATTACCGTAGGTGGCACTACTCCCTCATCAGTCATAAGAGGCACAGTGTCGGAGGCAGGCGACGGCCCCTTCTTACGTCCTCCGTAGGTGAGAAGAGTGTTAAGTCCTTGCCATTCCGCTCGAGACATCCTCGCATCAACGGCAAGCTGGATATGTTGAGCCGTTGTATCGAGGAAGTCCGTGTGTTCCTGCTCTATCTGTATCCTAAGCGGTGCTTCGCTGTAAGAAAGAAAGTGTGTGATGCGGACCGCAAAGTCGTCACTAGATAAAGCTCCAAGCATATGCAACTGCGCTGAGAAACGCAAGATCTGAAACAGCTCAAGAAACGAAGTGGGCATGGAGTCGAGGCACAGGGCGCTGAGATCCCCTCGAGAGACGCGAGCAGCAAAGCGAGAGAGCGTGGCAAGATGCTGAGACAAAGAGGCGTCCATGCAAAGGTCTCCAAACCAACGTCTTAGTGCACGTTTAGCCCCTCTTCTGATTCTGATCATGTCCATTACTGGGGAGGACATGTACTCTTTGTTTGGCAGCTTTTGTGTGGTCCCAAAGCATTCCTGGCTGGCTTGTGAAATAGCCTGAGTAACGGCACTGCAATGGTTATTCAACTCAAGGTCCCAAGGGTGAAGATCCATCGTGAGTAGGGATTGCCTGAACTTTTCACAAGCCACAGGGCACTCGATTTTGCGGGGGTCAAGCTTGGTAGGGCTCCTGCTAACACCTTGCCGTTTCTCAGCTTGCTAAGAGAAGGTAGCATACAGTGGAAAATGATCTTTGCTAACCTGTCCCGTGTCAAACTCGGTTTCAACCCTGCAATGCGTTAAACGTGCCATCATGGAAGGAGAGGCGGCAACATAATCAATTATGTGTCTCGTGCCCTGATTGGAGATGTACGTGTATCCCTCTGAGCTCTGCATAAGGTGGGTGTTGGCCAGGGAAAGGTGGTTCGCTAAGACAAATCGTGCAAAGCCAGTCCCTGTGGGTCCTCTTTTTGAGTGGGTTGGGCCCCTCCAACACTCCCTGAGAGTCTTGAACCTACCCGTGCATTGGCGTCCCAGAGGCATACACTGGGTGGCCACTTGCTGGAAATACGCGAAAGATCGTCCCAAAACAATTGCTTGACTGAAACCACTGACTTGGCATGTGGAAAATGAGCAATGGAGAAGACTTCACTTAAGGCAGGAGCATGAATGGAAATGGATAAGAGCCGGCTCGAAGAGAAGAGGACACGTACATGCTTGGGTGATAATACGAGCTCTTTTGCACCCTTGTGTGCGTAAGGAGCAGAGATGTTAACCCAAGCTTCAACACCGAATCCTGTTTTGTCAGCTCCCGAAGATATTATGAAGTACCCGTCACAGACCCGTGTGCCTCGAGGTGTGCGGGTCTCCTGAATCCCTGCAACTATGACTTTCGCTTCCTGCAACTGAAGTCTGAGAGCCTTGTTCCTTGCTCTACGTTGTTTGCCCGCAGTGCCCTGAGTGAAAGTAGCATGTGACAAGCGAGCATTATACTGCACAACATGGAGGGAAACTTGGGTCAACTGGCTTGGCAAAGGAGGAGAATCTGGGACATGTTGCTCTGGAAACAGTCCTGGTGGCACCGCTTCCATTGTCATATGGCAGGTAGGCGTGTCAGTATGGCTGCCACCCAAGGTGGAGGGGTAGGCCGCTCGCGTGCGAGCAGGGGTCTCCTGGAGCCAGGCCCACTCGATGGGGCGAGCGTAAGGGGTACCTCGAACAAGGTCCTCAGGGAAAGCAGTAGCCGAAATATTGCCCGAGACAATCGCCCCAGCGAGCCAATCAGCCAGGGTGTTCCATGGATGGCCAGCATGTCCCTTGACGTGATCAATCAAAACCTCACGCGCTGCCTCCACCTGAGCCCAGTAGGCGCAAGCGAGCCTCCCAATGCGATCTGAGATGGGGGGGCGGAGAGGCCAGAAATGGCACGTACAACGTTGAGTGAGTCTGTGCGAATCAAGGCAGGCACAGATGACGGATGTGAGAGAAGATAAACACATGCCCAGCGTATTCCAATGTATTCACTCTCGGTACTACTGGCCAAGTCCGTGTAAGTGGCTGTCCTGCAGGAGCTAGCTAAGTCTGCTGACCACCATCCTTGATAACTAAACGTGTTTCCGTCGGGGAGCTCGTGAACAACCACTAAGGCCCAAGAGGCAACTAGGGGGCTCTTGGGGCGCACAGAGCCGCCAGTGAAAATACAGATCCTGCTAGGCTCATCACCACAAAAGGGGGCCATCTCAACGGCCATTCTGGAAACCTCAGGGAGGTCCTCAAGTGGTAACCCCAGGGTCAATGGAGGGCCAACAAGTTGAGCACTACCTCGGGCATCTCCCAAACCTGCCTGGTGATGATCCCTCGGGCAAGGGTTGGCCACATCTCTAGGCCCTCCAGAGCAATCAAACCAGTGGGGTCCCCCAAGGGTGTCGGTGTTGGAGGAGGAGGAGGACACCTGACTGTTGCTCAAAGGAAAAGCAAAGAAAATGTTGCACAAAGCATCCCAATGGATGTGCGCATCGAGAACTTGAACAGGGAAGCAAGTACACACTCTAATATTAGGAGTGGGAGAGGGGATGGAAAGGTTAACATCCGAGTTGCACGAAATGAAGAAAGAGTGTAGGAAGAGGAAGAACCGCTGTATGAGCGCCTCTGATGGGTTGCGCTGCGTGGCACGCGGAGCGTGCTGGCTGCTACCAGTATGGATACCCACAGCCTGGGAGCCACATGAGGTTGAGGCCCCACCCAACTCAACCTCCCCTCTGGATGTATTACCTGTAAAATACTTCCGTGCAAAAGTATTGTGGCGCGCGTCAGCTGCACACCCCGAGCTGAGTGGTCTGTCTGTTCCCGGCCTGGTCGGCGTTGCACAGACGACTGCCCAAGCGCCTCTGGCCAGCTGGATTTCCCAGTCGGTCGGAGGTACTTCTAGTGATTCAAAATACTGGTTGCTGAAGCCAGAGAGTACCTGTCCTAGAAAATTCCACCTGCTCTTGAAGGTCCAAGGGCACTGCTCATACATGTACGTGGTACAAATTGTGGCTTCAGCAAAATGTTCATACAACGTGTCCGAAAACTCTTGGGCTGCAGTGACGGCAGCCGCGTAAGTAGGCCAGGCAGTTGAGACTTCTTCCCTAGTCTCAATGCTCAGGCATGTGCATATACTGCAGGAGGCGGAAGTACGGGAGGGTGCAGAGGCAAGAATGGGTCTGACAGGGTACTGATGAGGAGAGGGAGGATGAACGACTGGCAGTGTCCCTATTCTATAAAATGCAAGCTCACACGATCCCCAGTGAACTCGCTTCGCTGAGAGGCTACTGCTCACATGTGTCTTGCCTGCTTGCGAGGCGGGCTGGCACCTGGCGACCCAGCCTTCTCGGTCATGCTCTGGGAGGGCGCCTGCACGTAGGGGTCCTCGACAATGGACTCCACTGGTTGTGTTGGCAGCAGCAGTGCCTCGTCGACCGTCGGAGTATCCTGTTCTTCCTCGATCTTGATAGTTTCGTCTGTCATCCCTGCCGATGCTTGTGTAGGTGATTCCGCCTTTGGTGTCGGGGTCCACGGTGTCCTCTGGGTCGGCGGAAATGGAGAGGTTGGTTCCATCCTTGTTCCTGCAGGTCTTGGTGGCGTCTTCGGCACTGGCTGTTCGATGTGCCGGTGTGATGCCTCGGGGGTTGCAGCTCTCGCCACCGAAGGCTGGCCCCCTTTGATAAACCCCATGTCATTGGCCAGCTGCTGAAGCTTGGCATCTTGTACGGCTTGGTGTTGAGCTTGGACCGTCAGCTGATTCATGATCTGATACATGCCTGCGCACAGGGAATCAATGTTATGCTGGGCCACTGGGGGAGGTGCCAACGGCGGTGGTGGCGGAATATGTCCATGAGCTCCTCCTCCTGACGAACTGGCGGGCATCGTCGTAGGGGCCGCGGCCGGAGAAGCAGCTCCTGCAGGATGAAGCCGCTGGCGAGGTGACTGGTGTTCATGGGGTGTTGTCCCCGATGGCCAATCCTCATCCATGTCGTCAAACTCATTGGCCGATATGATGTCCTCGATCTCCGTGATGTTCTGCTTGACTTTGTCCAGGGATGCTTCGAGATGTTTTTCTTCTTCAACCAAGACGGCGATCTTGTCTCGTGTGTTCCTGATTTTGTCAATTAAGGAGTCCTTCCTTATGTTGAGCTGGTTGATCTGCTTCGTGAGGGAATCCGTAGAGGATTGCATGAGCTTGAGCACGGATAGCTGGAGCAATGCCTCCTTGGGGTCGTGTCCAGCTTGTTGGGCAGCGAAAATAAGTCTGCCAATCTTGGGCATCTGCATGTAATTCTCGCGCTTGAACTTTTTCAGATCCTGTGCCTCGCACGGTGGTTCTTGATAGAACTTGGAGGCCTCTGGATTCGATATCATATCAGCTCTGGAGATAGCAACAGCTTGAAATACTATGGCCTTCACTGCTTTGTGATTCCCATCCTTCGGTGGAGCTTGTCGTGGCCGCGAAGCTTGGCGCCTAGGATGAGATTGGGCCCTGTCATCTCGATGGCGCGAGCCTCCTTGGCCACTCTGGGCAGCCAGCTTGCAATTATATGTATAATATGTGCCGCACAGACAGCGCCAATGATGTGACTTGACGTAACGGCCGCAAGGTATGCACGTCCATTCAACTCCAGGCCCCGATTCCTTGTGGATGCGGTGAGGCCGATGGAAAGCCATATTCGCAGAATGATGAGCTCCGAGTAGGCGGGCAGCCTGATGTAGTCGCAATAGCAGTCGTGCCCTGGCTCGGTGGGCACGTGCTCGGCGATGCCAACTCGGCTCGGTAGCCGTGACTGAAAGGAAAGGAAATATGCCTTCGCGGCACCAGCAAAGAAAGTACAGTGAGCTGGTGCGCGCCTGGGGTCTGCCCTGGTACGATAGACAAAATGCTGGACTGTCTTCCAGAATGGGGTCAGGGCCAGGACCCTTGAGCCAAAATGGCTACGGAGGTCTCCTCCTCCTCCTCCTCCTCCTCCTCCACCTCCTCCTGTTCCTGCTCCTCCTTACTGCCATCATCAGTAGTCGACGCTCTTCTCCGATCTCCACCGCCATCATGCTCGGTGCCCCTCTCCCCAGAAGACGTCGGGGCGTGGAGGCTGCGAGGGGTGCGGGCAGCAGGATGGCCACGAAGACATCAGGGCGTACGGCGGGCCGCCCCTCTGCCCCGCATGGCGGGCACGTAAACAGGCGGCACATGCGCGCCCCGGCTCATCCAGAAAGCGATGGGAAACGCTGAGAAGCAGCCCTGTATGCGAATTTCAACTCCCAAGCCCCTTCTTCCCCTTCGGGGAGGGGTTTGTCACTGTTCCCTATTAATATACACCCCCTCCCCCAGGCGACTGGGAGCCAACCCGAGCCAATGAGGGCCCCCCCTCCCACCACCCCTTGAAAAAAACGATACGAACATACACTCTGCCTCCAAATTCGGAGCATGCGCAGCGAACCCGATGCAGCCTCCCCCTGCCTTCCCTGTCGACAAAACAAGGCAGAATACACTTGGCGGCGGAGGCGGCTGCGGCGGCTGCGGCGGGGGCAGCGGCTGCGGCGGCTGCGGCGGTGGCGGCGGCGGTGGCGGCGGCGGCGGCAGGGGCGGCGGCGGCGGCGGCGGTGGCGGCGGCGGCGACGGCGGCAGCGGTGGCGGCAGCGGCTGCGGCGGCAGCGGCTGCGGCGGCGGCGATTCGGCAGCGGGGGCGGCAGCGGCGGCGGCGGCGGGCGGCGCGGTGGCGGCGGCGGCGGCGGACAGCGGCGGCGGCGGCGGCGGCGGCGCGGCGGCGGCGGCGCGCGGCGGCGGCGGCGGCGGAGGCGGCGGCGGCGGCGGCGGCGGCGGATTCGCCCCCAGTAGCTGCCCATCCAAAGACCACTGCTGAATATGCTGTGGCTCGGGCCAGGCTCGGGTGCTGCGTATGTGTTGGGAGGGCCAGTGGGAGTCACGGCTTGCGGGCGGGGAGGGAGTCTTGACCGCTCCCCCTCCCCCGTACCCCCTGGGCCTGGAGGGGGGGTCGCGACCCAGTGGAGCGTCCAAGAAGGCCTCAGCGAGAAGGCCTCCTGGGGTGGGTAGGTGGGAGCCTAACTTCATACCCCCCCTCTTTGATCGAACTCCTCCACGCTGCTTAAAGGGTGGGCAGGCGCTAATGCTATAATAGTCGGGGCACTGGTCGAGGTCATGGTGGTCAGCCAGGTGCAAGGCCATTCCGAAAGATCTGGACTTACGCTGCGCTCATGGAAGTTCGCGCCACCTCCAAGAGCACGCGTACTGAGGTTGTTCGACACAAACTTCAACATGGATGTATCACGGCGACTTGGTCTGTCCCGCACCTGCCACGAAACCCAACATGCAATACTTATCATACGAGTGTATCTGTTCCGTTGACGTCTCGACTGCGTGAATCCCAGACGTCGTCTGCCAAATTCAGAACACCAGAAGTAGAAGCTATGTACATTTGTGTCTGCACATGTGCCGGGGACATCGCGCAGCGAGTGCGGAGTGCACAACTTCCAAGATACACACATGTGCGCGTGCGAGCGCGCACAATGCAAAATGCAAGCGCGTATGCACGAACTCGCAATACGCGCTGAACGCCGCAAGACACGTCGTCTCCAGCCAACGGAGGCGGGAGCATTGTGGCCACCAGCGACCCTCCCTTAGCAACTCATGGTCCTTCCATGAATACTCGGAGACATTCGACTTGCCACACGAAGGGTGTGCTTGCCCATCTCGCTGCTGCCAGGCTCCCGTATGGGAGGTGGAACGGAAGAGCAGGAGGGGCGGGGGGAAGGAAAGAGCAGGCACGGCAGCAAAAGAAGAGGGGTACTACGACGATTGAAAAAAAAACGACGACGATCAAGCGCGCCTGCGCAGGCTCGGCGTCTGTGGCGCAGATGGCGGAAGGCTGCGTCTTCACAGCCTGTGGCCCAGTCTGCCTCCAGAGCGCGGGAGAGGTGGGGTTGAGGTGGAGGTGGAGGCGGGTCAACATACCAAAGAGAACGCCCGAGAACGATTACTGGCTGGAAGAAAAACGGAAACGATGTGGAGCAGCTGCCCCCTCCCGAAATGGGTACGGAAAAGATGGGTGCAATGCCCAACAACCAATGTTGCCCCAAACCAACAGCGGCCGCTGTTGGGCAGGCGGCCTCCTGTCTCAAATGGACACGGGCCCGGCGGCGCGAACAGCGAGTCCTCTTCGAAATGAGCAGGACCTGCTGTTGGGCACTGAACCCATTCTTTCTGTACCAGGCACAAAGCTGGGCGCCAGGCTGGAGCCAGGGCAGCGAACTGGCCGACTTCCATGTACTGTTCGTGCCGACTTGCGGAGCCGACTGGACAGCATCATTGTACGGTTCGTGCCGACTTGCGAAGCCCAGACTGGGGCCGGGGCAGCGAACCCCGGCCGCGCACCTCCTGTCCCGCTCGCGCACACTTCGGCGCCGTGCCCGGGCTCTCGGCCGGGCGGGCGAGGCCGGCAGGCGGAGACGAGTCCCGAGCCGGTGGTTTCGCAAACGAGGTCGCTCCTCCTGCACCTCCTGCTTCTCCTGCTGCTCCTCCTCCTCCTCCTCCTCCTCCTCCTCCTCCTCCTCCTTCCCTCCTCCTCCTCCTTCCCTCCTTCCCTCCTCCCCCTCCTTTTCTCCTTCCCTCCTCCCTCTCCTTCCCTCCTTCCCTCCTCCCCCTCCTCCTCCTCCTCCTCCTCCTCCTCCTCCTGTCAAATCGGCCGCTGCATCGATCATCCCAAGTGTAATCTCCACCACGGCGTCACGGCAAAGGCGCACGCCTTTGTTCTATAGGTACAAGAACTCCCAATCAACCGCAGAAGCGGCCAGCTGGTCATATCATGCTTGATTCCTGATTCCTCCCATCCTCAGCCCCTGGACATGAGATAATGATGATCACATTGTGCCGGCTGCCATCTGATTGGCGCATTCGGCCTACCTCCCTGACTCATGGCCAGCCTGAGGCGGGTGGAGCGCAAAAAGGAATGGGATGGTAAAAGACGAAAGATGGGGGATGGTAGAAGGGAAAGGAATAATCGTAAACTAGGGGATGAAGCAGGGGGCAGCAGTGGGAGGGGGTGAGGGGTGACAACTGGGGGCTCCGAGGAGCCTGTCGTCACAGCCGACGGCGCGCAAGACCTTAGCCCGGTCGATGGAGTCGAGCAAGTTCCGCGCGCGCTCCGCCTGCTCTTGCTCCTCCTGCTATTGCTCCACTCCCCTGCCCATCCCATTACTGGCCCATTACTCCTCCTCCTCCTCCTCCTCCTCCTCCTCCTCCTCCTCCTCCTCCTCCTCCTCCTCCTGCTCTCGCCCCTCCCCCTACTGCTCTTGCCCCCCCCCTCTCCCCCTCCTCCCCCTTCCTCCCTCCTACCCCTTCCCCCCTCGAACCTTGATCTCATCAGTGCTGCCCTTGACCTCATATCCCCACCAGGCCAACCAGCACAATTTCTCTTCACGATCGTCCGCCCTGACCATGAATTCATATAATCGCAGGCCGGCTGAATCGGATCCGTCCCCGCCGGCAGGGTCAAGTGATACCGTGCGGCGCACGCGTGCTGATCTTGCATATATATATATATGTATGTATATGTATGCATATATATATACATACGTACATACATACATATATCATATATAGTGATGTATATGGATAGTATACTAGAACCATCGCGCGCGCTTCGCGCGCGCTCAAGTTCTAGCCAGGCTTCATGGGCGAACACATTGAACATCATCCTTGTCGTTTCTTGCATCCAGGAACTCTCTTAGAGGCCCCGCGCAAGCCTCGGAATCGTATAGAAGGGGGAACTGCAGAAACGCAAAAATCATTAATTGCCGTTAGGTAATCAACGATTTGGGGCCCTCGTAGGCTTCCTGGGTTCTTTTCTGGGGCCTCGATTGTGGTCTGCTGTGCAAGAAAAGACAGGGGGCGAACTTGGAACAAAACGGAATGGTGGGATTTCCCTTTTTTCAAGTTGTAGTGCCTGGGCTGTGAGTTAGACGTTTTCTGCATGCAGGCCACGGTATGTTGGGATGTCTCTCGGGGTCTTCGGGCAAAAATGAATCAGGGGTGAGTTCAATGAAAAGAATTATAACATTCCACTGCTTCAACTGATGGGATCATGGGATCTCGACTTCTACAATGATTTCAGGGGCAGCCAAGAGGACACGAAGACGATGAGTGCCAAGACAGCGTCAAAGAGTTCAACAGCATTCCGGAAACATTTTTGCATGTGACCACGAAGTCTTGATGGGGCCTGAGGCAGCGGATAGGGGTAGGAGTCCCAATTAGAAAAAAAAGGAATCTCTGGAATTCCCTTTTTAAAATTCCTCGGTCTTGGAGCGTTGGAAGCGGGATAACGTGAGAAGGCGAAAAGCGTCGACAAAAACCACTGGAAAGCAACGATTTTACCCTCTTCGGGCTCTCTCGGGACGGCTTTCGAAGCTCTCTTGGGCTGTTTTAGGGGCCTCGTCGGGGATTTTTTGGGACCCTCTCAAAGGTCTGCGGTGTGTTGGAGGCCTCTAGGGAGCCCCGGAGTCCTCTCAGAGGTCTCTGGCGGCCTCCTGCTCCCGCTCTTGGGCTCATCTCGGGCCTGTTCTGGGGTGGTCTGGAGCTGTCCGGGGCGCCTCTTCGGCAGTCTTGGGGCCGTCTTGGCCCGTCCTGGGGCCATCTTGGGGGCCTCTTGGGCGGTCTCGGGGCGGTCTTGGGGGGCTCTTCGGCCGTCTTGGAGCGTTGGAAGCATGAACTGGAAGGCCAAAAACCCTAAAAACAAACAAATAATATACGATTTTAAGTTTTCCGGGTGCTCTCGGGAGGCCTCTCGGAGCTCTCTTGAGGTCTCTTGGAGGCCTCCTGGGAGCCTGGAGAGCCGCCGGAAACCTATCCTGGGTTGCTTGGGAGCGTCTTGGGCCTTTCTTTGACGTTCTGGGGGCTTCTTGGGGTCGTCTTGGGTTGTCCTTGGGTGTTTTGGGGGCTCCTCGGAGGTCGGAAAGCGCGGTATACTGGGAGCGTTCCGCAGATGTTCCGGGAAGGTGTGGGACCCCCCGGTGGAGGGGCGCGCATTTATTGAATTTAAGAAAAATGCAATCTCTGAAACTCATTTTTTTTCAAATCCCTCGGTCTTGGAGCGTTGGAAGCTGGAAAACGCGAAAGGCGGAAAAAGTCTACAACAATCACTGAAAATCAACGTTTTTACCCTCTTCGGGCTCTCTCGAGACGGCTCTCGAAGCTCTCTTGGGCTGTTTTCAGGACCTCGTCGGCGTTTTTGGGGGGGCCTCTCAGGGGTCTGTGGCACGGTGTTTTGGAGCCTCTGGGGGGTCCCGAAGTCCTCTCAGAGGTCTCTGGCGGCCTGCTCCCGCTCTTGGGCTCATCTCGGGCCTGTTCTGGGGTGGTCTGGAGCTGTCCGGGGCGCCTCTTCGGCAGTCTTAGGGCCGTCTTGGCCCGTCTTGGGGCCGTCTTGGGGGCCTCTTGGGCGGTCTTGGGGGCCTCTTCGGCCGTCTTGGAGCGTTGGAAGCATGAAATGGTGAGAAGGCCAAAAACCCTGGAAACAAAAATGAACATTTACAATTTTAGGTTTTCCGGGCGCTCTCGGGAGGCCTCTCGGAGCTCTCTTGAGGTCTCTTGGAGGCCTCCTGGGAGCCTGGAGCGCCGCCCGAAACCTATCCTGGGTTGCTTGGGAGCGTCTTGGGCCTTTCTTTGACGTTCTGGGGGCTTCTTGGGGTCGTCCTGGGTTGTCCTTGGGCGTTTTGGGGGTTCCCCGGGAGGCTGGGACGCGCGATGCGTACACCAGATGTGAGCGAGGTGGAGGACGCCCGGGGGGGGCGCTCTTGGGGGGCCTCTTGAGGACCTCTTGGCCCTTCCGGAAGCGATCTTTGGCGGTCTTGAAGCGATCCTGGAGTTCTCTCGGCGCTGTTGGAGCCTTCTTGGGCGGACTGGAACGCGCGGGGGCCGCTGGAGGGGCGTCCCGGGAGGGGGCCACTACCTGTACAGGGGGGGTTCCGGCCCGGGGCCCGGGCATTCCCATTTATACGTGTATATATATATATATGTGTATATATATATATAGATATGTGCGTATGTGCAAATATTATATACTAGATACTATACAAGGCGTGCCACATGCGAACACTAACGGGGCACCATCTCTGCTAAATAAGACGGCGCGGGCCACGCGCGCGTGCTGAGCGGGTACCTCTCTGTCGGATGATACCACGCGGGCCATGCGTGCCACTATCCACATGCGCGTGCGAGCTCATAAACTCGGACGGGCTTTTGCCCGGACTGGGATACACCTTTACTCTTGCATGCGCGTGACGACACATCTCCGCCTGCGCGATGGCATGGCAAGGGCAAAAGATCAGGAACAATCTGTTTGTATGCACAGTGCCAATGGCGTGGGATATGGTCGCTTTCAGCAGCTAGGAGAGAGCGCGCCCGTGGTACACTCCCAAAAAGGAGGGGTCCCCCTGAGCTACCCAGCTACCCCCCCGGGACCTGCCCTGCAGGAAGCCCCCTCCCGCTCCTATGTTTTCGCTCCTCGGAGGCTACCCCCTTCCTTTCACGCTCCGGAAGCTGCCCCTCTCCACCCTCTTGACCTCCCTTGCCGGAAGCCGCCCCCCCTGCTTGTTGCGCCCCTCAGAAGCCCCCCCCCCCTTTTCGCGCTCCGGAAGCTACCCCTCCCTTTCCAAAGGAGGGGGAGGTTAGCTACCCCACCCGCCTTTGAGCCCCTCCCTGCCAGGAGCCCCCCACCCACAATTTTCTCCACCCTTCGGAAGCTGCCCCCCCCTCTCTTTCGCGCTCCAGAAGCTACTCCCCTCCCCCGGTGCCGTAGAAAGGAGGCGGGGGGCTTAGCTACCCCTCCCCCTTGAACCTCCCCTGCCGGAAGCCGCCCCCCCTGTTTGTTCCGCCCCTCAGAAGCCCCCCCCCCCTCCCCTCCTTTCGCGCTCCAGAAGCTACCCCCCTCCCTTTCCGAAGGAGGGGGAAGTTAGCTACCTCACACCCCTTTGAGCCTGCCAGGAGCCCCCCACCCACCATTTTCTCCATCCTTCTGAAGCTGCCCCCCCCTCCCTTTCGCGCTCCGGAAGCTACCCCCCTCCCCTCGCGCCGTAGAAAGGAGGCGGGGGGCTTAGCTACCCCTCCCCCTTGAACCTCCCCTGCCGGAAGCCGCCCCCCCTGTTTGTTCCGCCCCTCAGAAGCCCCCCCCCCCTCCCCTCCTTTCGCGCTCCAGAAGCTACCCCCCTCCCTTTCCGAAGGAGGGGGAAGTTAGCTACCTCACACCCCTTTGAGCCTGCCAGGAGCCCCCCACCCACCATTTTCTCCATCCTTCGGAAGCTGCCCCCCCCCCCCCCCCCCCTCCCCTCCCTTTCGCGCTCTGGACGCTACCCCCCTCCCCCCTTCCCGTAGAAAGGAGGCGGGGGGCTTAGCTAGGGATTAGCACCCCCCCCTCCTTGAACTTCCCCTGCCGGAAGCCCCCCTTCCTCTCTTTTTTGTCCGCCCTTCTGAAGCTAACCCCTCCCTCTCCTCCTTTCGCGCTCCGCAAGCTACCCACCCCCTCCCTTTCCAAAGGGGGGGGGGGCTTAGCTACCCCCCGCCCCCTCTGAACCGCCCCTGCCGGAAGCCCCCCCCCCTCCCCCTGTTTTGGGCCAAAGGGGCGGCCCTTCTTGCTAAAGGAAGGAGCGCCGAAGACCAAAAGAGCGCCGAGAACCAACAGAGCGCCGAAAACCAAAGAGCCACCGAAAACCGAAAGGGTGCAAACACCAAAGCGGCGCCGAAAACCAAAGATGCACCGAAAACCAAAGGAGCACCGAAACCAGAGGAGCGCCGAAAACCAAAGGAGCGCCAAAAACCAAAAGCGCGCCGACAACCAAAAGGTGGCCGAAAACGAAAGGAGCGCCGAAAACCAAAAGAGCGCCGAACAGCAAAGGGGCGCCGAAAACCAAAAGGTGCCGAACACCGAACGAACGCCGAAAAGCAAAGAGGCGCCGAAAACCAAAAAATGCTCCGAAAACCAGCGGGGCACCGAAAACCAAAGAGACATACCAAAAGAGCGCCGAAAACCAGAGCAGCGCCGAACACCAACAGGGCGCCGGAAACGACAGGGCACCGAAACCCAAAAGAGCGCCAAAAACCAAAGGGTCGCCGAACTTGAAAGGGACGCCGAAAACCAAAGGGACGCCGAAAACCAACAGGGAACCGACAACCAAAGAGTCGCCAAACACCGAAAGGGCACCGAAAACCAAAACAGTGCCGAAAACCAAATGAGCGCCGAAAACCAAAGAGACACCGAAGACCAAAACTGCGCCGAAAAACCAAGCGAGCGTAAACAAAAAAACAACAGGTCGCCGAATACCACAAGGGCGCCGAGACCAAAAGGAGCGCCGAAAACGGAAAGGGCGCCGAAAACCAAAGGACCGCCGAAAACCACGGGTGCGCAGAAAACCAAAAGGATGACAAAAACAAGAAAGCGCCGAACACAAAAAAGGTGCGCCGAAAACCAAAGATGCGCCCAAACCCAAGAGGACACCGAACACCAAACAGACACCGAAAACCAAAAGGACACCGAAAACCAAGAGGGCGCCGAAAATCAAAGGGGCGCCAAACACCCAAGGGGCGCCGAAAACCAAAAAGAAACGTCAAAAGCGCAAGGGGCGCCGAAAACCAACGATGCGCCGAAAATCAAAAGGGCGCCGAAAAACCATTGTGGCGCCGATGACCAAAAGGGCGCCGAAAACGAAAGGAGCGCCGAAAATAACAGAAGCTCCGAAGACGGACAGGGCGCCGAAAGCAAAAAGAGCGCCGAAGACCAAAAGGGCGCTTAAAACCGCAGGAACGCCG